>CM041779.1:323423772-323828943 GCA_023374045.1 Limonium bicolor
GGCATGTATACCAGATGCTGAAGGTGAAGAGCTTGTCAAAGGGACAGAAGAGGTAAATTGAGCCATCATATTAATAGGCTCTCCTGTCTTTGCATCATCCATGCTTAGGCCTTCATTTAAATCAAACACAGGCTTCTTTTCTGCATCCAGAACTTGCATGACCAGAGGTGAAGAAGCCCTGTCAGTCAAATCCCCAACTTCATCTTTTTCCTTCCCCACAACAGCAACTGCATACATATTCTGAGAGCTAGAAGGAAGTTCTACTTCAGAAGTTGAGTTAACCTTGGAAGATGAACCCTCCGACAGACTCAGAAGACCCTGATTTTCCACCACCGCACCTTTGCATATATCAATCTGCTCTGAGCAACCATTATTATCCTTACCTGTGATACTTGAGAAAGTTTTATTCCCTTCCTTAGTCCTCAGGTTTTCATCTACCACTGCTGGACTGCAGGACTCTTTTCATTGGCATTCCCACTGCTTACCTCAACAGGGGGATCAGGAACCAACGTTTCAAGAGTACCATCCTGCCCTTCTCCGCTCAAGGATACTAAACTCTCAGGCACAGACGATATTTTTTCCACTGGTGCATTAGGGTTCAGTCCCTGCTGATCGATATCATTTTTCACATCACTTTTAGGTCGAGCACAAGTCAGCATATCCTCTGGAACTGTTCCCTTATCATTTTGCATTGGAGCTTGAATCTTCACACTATCTTGGGCAGCATCGAGCTATGGCTTACAAACCTAGATTCTGAAACTGTATCATGATTCCCATAATTGAGTGCAGAAGGCCCCACGCAAATAGTTTCACCATTCTTCCTCCCAGCAACACATACAGGAGAAGACAGAGAGAATTCATCAACAGCCTCTTCAGTTTTCATATTGGTCTTAAAGGAATTGCCTTTTTGTACAAGAACATCATCCTCTACACTAGAAGGTCTAACACTTGACGTTTCACTGGACTTTTTGGTATCTGCAATAAATCACATTATCCATGTCAATATAACGTCATGTAAAATAAAAAAAGGGTAAATACGCTAGACTCACCTTCATGATCGACAACATAATTGTCAGCTGCTGTAGCTACTTTGTGGATTGATACTGCTGGTGAAGCCACAGAGGACATGTGCGTTTCCCCAGCAGCTACACTGGCAAGAAGATCCATTCCACTCTCATCTCCTACAGGTGCAAGAGAAACATCTGCTTCAGAGTACTTCACACAACTGTCTATCAGCGCATGCAACGGAGAATCAACTGATTTCTTCAACTGTGTGTCTTCCATTGAAGATACTAGAGCAACATTAACATGCTGATGACTTAAAATTTCATTGCCACTTCTATCAAGCATTTCAACAGGAGCAGCAACACACAAACCATCATCCTCATGATTACTATAGGAGCGACTAGCCTTGTCTCCCGAAAAGGCGTGGACGGTCTGAACATGTTTATCTGATAGATCTGGAGAAGATACTCTGCTATTTCTAGAAGGATCTACAACTGTTCCATTAGTATTTTGAACTGGACTATTGCACCCTTGGTTAGAAAATTTGACAATTATCTTGTGACAGTTACCCTCAGCCGCAGGCATAGAATGGGAATCCTGACCAGTGGCTCTAGGCGACGATAACTTCTCTGTGGTTGAGACTTTACTTAGAAAAGAGTTTCTAGTGTTCCCAGACTCTTTTTGTGCACCAAGAGGCGTCTCTTGGAGACCATTGGCTGATTTTCTATGCCTGGAAGACCCACTGTTCTTATGGGTACTCTTAGACCTTGCCGTTGAACTCCCAGCATCGTCTTTTCCAGATGGAACAAAAATTCTTACCACGATCACTTGAACACTGGCTATTAGTGTGAGACTGACTAGAACTGCTACTTTTATCCTCCCCATTAGTGGTCTGAGGAGGCTCAGAGCCTCCACTACCGGCAACTGAGACCTTGGGTTGCCCCTCCTTAGAGCAAGTAGCTGGTGAAGCAGGTGAGGAAGGTGATCTTTGCCCCCCAGAGGATTTCACGATAGTCTCTCCATGAACATGCTTCATGAATCCAGACTTCGAAGGTGTAAGATGAGATAAGCTTCTTGTGGCTGAGTCAACTAGACCCCGTTATCTTTATTCCCACCATGAGTAGCATCAAACCTCGATCTAGAAGGGCATGAAACTGCCTGATTAGCAGCTGACTTGGGCTCATTGCTGGACATCTCTGCCTCAACACGTTTTTTCCATCTATCTACCAAGCTCCTTGACTTTTTCTGAATCTCTGTGTTCTTATGCGAGCGCAGATGGTTCACGGATTTCCCAATGTTGCACATTTGCAAGGCATCAAGGTTCATAGGCAGCTTATCTAATGCACGAAGCAACACAAAAAGAAAATCTTCTACCGACTTCTCACTTTCTTTCAGGCCAGTTTGATCAAAAACCTTGCCCTTGTGGACCTCTTTAAGCCATTCGTCCAATATAGGCAAACTTTTGACTGCACAAACTGATTAAGGCAATCAGAATTGTCAGTGGCAGCAAGAATGCCAGCCAGCATTGACCGGCTGCTCAGATCTATTTTCCTTTGAGATTCTCAATCAGCATAAGTTGAGCTAATCTCTCCACTGCTTCCAAATTCAGAAGCCCTCCTCTCTCAGAAGTCCTAACAATTTCTGATTTCAACGAACTATCAGAGCTTACAAGAGTTGACTCCACATCCTCTGTTCTTCGTTCGCGTTTCATAGGCTCACTGGTTTGATCACTCAACTCCCTCTTCCTCCCCTTGCATTGTGAAGAATATATGTTACTACCGCCCTGCATACTGTCTGCACTATGCATTAAAGGTGAACCAGAGGTTGCACAATTCACAGGCTTTGGAGGAGTACCAAGCTGTTGCTGAACACTTGAGTGCATTGCTAAACGGGATTTTTGAAGCAGCTTATCTACTTCTTCTTGATGAACCTGAAAAATCATATCACGTCCTTACCTAACAGAAAATGCCACAAAAATAATGGGAAAAATGCTGTACGGCGGAGAACAACAGCAATTAGCACTCACATTAAGAAAATCTTTGTCTGTTAGCCACACAAAACGCCTGTTTGTGATGTCATATATTCTTCGACACACAAATGAAGATACACCTGATGGAAGTTCAGCACCTTTGGGTAGAAAGGTAACTTTACAAGGATGAAGCAGGGATGCTGCCGGAGTCTCATCCCTGTGAAATGAATAGAATACTTCGTTTGGCGCAGCACTTACAGCAACGCCGTTGCTAAGTTCAATTTCACCAGGTCGATAAAGCCAACTCACCCCAAGCTTTAAACCACTGTCATTACCAGTTGATGTCAACTCATGAATTATTCCTATAAAGGGTTGAGTTTCATGTGACGATTTGAAGAGAGCACAATCACCAACTTTGATCTTACGACCACCCTGATATCAACACAAATCATCCAACAAGATGAACATCAGAAAAAACAAGTGGGGTGCATTTGCTGTGAGAAGTGCTTACATTAATGATGCATCCATCAATTCTGGTCATAAAATATTTGTTTGTTCTTCTGCTGATAAGTGTGGTCACCTACCTCTGTCGTAACTTATAAGAAGAACAGATCTGCTATAATGCTATTCACAACTACAGCAGACTTCAGAAAACTGGAAAAAAAAAACTACAAAAGAACAATGGTCTAAAGATTTTCCTAGCTTACAGGATCTAGAATTCAAGAAAGGTAGCAAATTTAACTATATTCTCGCATAGACATCGTCTACTAGTCTGCAGCACATCTACACGAATATGAAACACTCCTCCTCGAGATGTGTTCAAAATTAGAATCATGATGGTAAAATCTAGAAAAATAGTGTAAGTCCACGTTTACTGTTTCATCTTATTAGTATCTGTATGAAACAAATAGAAAATATACACGTGACTCGCTGCAAATTAATGAATCAAAACAACTCTCCCAACATATCATCTAAAGAGGGCCTGTTGCAATTTGAGATGTCCCTGTTACCGTTTCTTGTTGGTATATCATCCAGCTGAGACTAGAATGAAAAATATTGGAACATACACTAAGTGGAAAATGTTACCATACATGAGCCACAGATGGTTACTTGAATTTCACAATGGATATCACATTCACACTGCATGAAACAGAATTCCACACCAACAATCTTCTGCCAGATGCATTAAAGTAACCCTACCAGCTCTTGCCAAATCAATAAATATATTTCATTGCACAAAGGTGCATACACTGACTTGCCATGTCTAAGCATTTGGTAAAAACATAGCAACAAGAGCATAACTAGGTCAGTAGCTTAAGGGGTTTAAATATGTTTCAACTTCAACTAATGTAAACAAGCACACCAACATCACAGGGAAACAAGCTAAAAATGGAACATATATGATAACAAAACAAGTTTACAGATCATCTTATTGAGCGCATAGACGGTCGCCTTAAGAGAAATCCTGATAACAGGATGCACCATCATACTTATCTCAACTGGAGCTACACCTACGCTGAACTTAAAAGTTTTAATCTTGTAGACGAGCTTACCATGCAAATTCAAACCACAAAGTTCTGGAAAAAAGGGAACTTGGGAGCACCAGCACACTCCAGTTTCTGCATACAGAACACTATCCAACATCCAATCTCATTTAAAGCATGCAAAATTCAGAAACACTAGTAAAAACTTAATGCATCACAAAATAGCGCATGACAAAACAAATGAAAACAATTTCATGATAAATCAATTATGATAGACAGTAGATGCTTCATGCCCTGGATAAAATCCCACTGTCCCTTTACTCAAGGCGCCCTCTATTAAGAAAATGGAAGCCTCTCCCAAAAACCTAATTCAGAAATCCATCACTGATCCCAGGTGACACTTATTACCCCATGATAGCTGAAATACATACTACAGATAGTATCAGGTACGCGGCCGGTTTCCTACTACTAGTTGCCCTTCAACAGCTTATAACATTCACAATAAAAAATAGCATCGCCCATCCACAGCCTAAATTACGTTAAAAATTCAAAAAGTGTTCTACCCACAAACAGCATGGTCAAAGAAAGGACCATGAGGCGGTCGATCGAAACAGAATCAAATGCGCACTAAGGTGAACAAAAAAAAAAAAAAAGATAAGTTCCTCCGATGAATATGCATCACGAGGAAAGCAATAGACATCTATGACTCTGCACCTCGCTTGGGCAAAACCATTTACATGACGTGCCGTCATAATAGGCGAAGTAATTAGAGTACTATAAAACCATTCGAAAAACACAAAAGCGAACTGGAAAATCTAACACTGACCGAACTAAAATTGAACAATTACTCCACAGAAAAAAGCATACAGAGGATATAGAAAACTGAGAAAAAGACGCAACCTTAGAGAACGATTTAAGAGAGGAAGAAGCAGAATGAACAGCTACAGTTGTGGAACCACGCGCAGGGATTGGCACATGTGCCGACCGACCCTTTCACTGTTGATCTCGGCTGTCCTCCCATGCATAGCCTCGCATTTTCACCAACTTCAGGTTCGATCACCATGAATTCCAACACATGATGAAATCTGAATCACATTCATCCGCGAATACAGATCGACTAGGAGAAATAATAAATTCGGGGCGAACCTACGACACGCGCAGACGCACAGAACACACACCCGAGGACACACAACACCCTTTCCCCAACAGAACAGGAAAACCCCTTGGTTCTTGTTTCCCTTACTTCAGATAAAGTAAATCAAATTAGACAGCTAGGGTTTAATTTATAATTGGGATTGAACAGCACAAAAAGGGAAGGATAGAGTAAGCAGAAACACCACGCTTTTTACTTGAATTGGTTCGATAGAAGCTGCGAGTTCAGATCCAGCAAAGGGAGCCGACCTGCGATCCGACAGATATTCGACGATATACAAGGGAGAAGACAGAGAACTGAGCGAGCAGGAAGTGGTGAGAAAGAGGACGACGGTAAGAGGAAAGGGACGAAACGGGGGTAGCGTAAAATTCGGGCAGGACGGGTAGACCGGGCAGACTGGGCCCAACACCACCGCCTACACCTCCAGCCGATTCCACCTTCTCGACGGAGTACGCCACTTACCTCCAATCCACTCCCCTGTTTACTAGAAAGACACCACCAAAGCCAACCCAACCTTTCCCTGTCGTGAATCACCAGCCGATATCACCGAATCCAAAACTATCAGCCGTAAGCTGGTTTGAGCTCAGCCCTCGCATCACCTTGTTTTCATTCACTAACACCAGTCAACCCACCGTTCGAACACCAACACCGCCGCTCTGCAACTCCCGGCCAAGTGAAAAAGGATACAAGGAAGGAGGAGAAATGTTGAAAAGAGTATGGTCTTCTACCGCTTGCTTTTCCGAGATTCTCGAAGTCTTTGGCCGCCGCCGAATTTCGTTCGCATCTGTCCTACTCTGACGCCTTGGTTTAGCAAAGAAGAAGAAAGGTTAGAGAAAAAGAGAAAACGAGGCGCAGAGGAGGGTAGCGAGTAGCGACAGCGTGTTTGGTTTTTTTGGTCAAACGTCAGCAGACCTTTTGTTTTCTTAAACATAAAATTTAGGACGAAGAGTGTCTTAATTTATAAATATTATAGTTTTTAAAAACAAATTTCACATATTATAAAAAATAATTTTGATTCATCATACCCATAAATTATTCTAGAGTAAATTACTCAAAACCCCCTTGAGGATTTGGGATATTACAGTTAACCCCCTTGTGTTTATTATAATTATTGGTAACCACCTCAAGGTTAAGTTATCTTTGACTACAAGCCCCCGAACTATAACTCTGTTATCAGAAAGTAACTACGTGTTGATCTATCAACATAATCACATTAATAATGCGCGGATGGACAACAAAACTGCTTAATCAACATCATCTAACTCTCTCTCATCTCACTTTGGATGCATTTTCGAGGCACGGTTGACATTTTTAGGAAAATAACAATGCTGATTAAGCATTTTTGTTGTCTAGTCTGGCATTATAAATGTGATTAAGTTGATAGATCAACACGTAGTTAACTTTCTGATAACAGAGTTATAGTTCGGGGGCTCGTAGTCAAAGATACCTTAACCTTGAGGTGGTTATCAATAAATATGATAAACACAAGGGGGTTAACCGTAATATCCCAAATCCTCAAGGGGGTTCTGAGTAATTTACTCATTATTCTATCACAGTATTCACAAACTGACCCTAGGGTCAAATATTATTGGAGTCGCTACCAAGCCACCCTGACAGCGTGTATGCCCAAGGCATATCCGATCCACACCAGGTCCGGATGGAGACCGGGCATGCCTTTGGGCATGTATGCTACCAGAATGGTTTGGTAGCAACTCCAAGAGATGTTGAGCATGTTGTGCTCAGTGTCAGCTCTTAGGTTGCTAGTGCTAGTGTGACCACTGGCACGAAGCAACTAGGGGTTGTCCCGATAGGTTAACTCTTGCCACGAAAAGTGCATGGGGCATTGCACATCAGAGTCATCTTACGGTTCAGCAAGCATTGAGTCCTGGATAAGGGCGAAGACAAGGTGTGATGTGCCCCGCGTCGGCACACCTTACTGATTCGTACTAGTTGTGGTCTTGACTATTGGGTTGTTGGAGGGCTGATGGTCCCGAGGACGAGTGTGCCCGTTAAGGGACGCACAAGTACTCGGGCTGTAGTGAGAGGGACGGAGTTGACTCAGTCTGAGTTGCGGTCTGGCATTGTCTGAGGCGTCTGGGCCATGGGGATGTGAATCAGTGTAGAAACTTATCGTTGGGAGGTTTAAGTCCACTCTTGACTCTTGTTTGTGGCTAAGTGGATGGCTAGTCTTTCCACAGTGAGTAGTAGGCTGGTTGGGTCTTTGACCAGACTCCAATGATGCCTAATTAGTCGCATGACCTAATCCGTAACAGCCCTTGGGGTCTCACTTCCGCACAAAAAATTTTGGATTAAGGTTGGGCATTACAATTGTGGCTAAAATTATTTGGGACCAAAATACCTCTATTTATTAATAAAAATAGTTCATGGTATACCACATAAATATTATTAATTCAAAATATACCACAAAATTTAATAAAATATATATTAAAAACATTATACATTAATTGAATTTGAGTTATTATTTATTGGTTGAAATTTAGTAAAAAAAAAGACACATATATAATTAAAAAATCAAAAATTAAAAATTGTACTATATATCATTTAAAAGCTAAAAAAATAATAATAAATAAAAATAGTTAAGAGAATGATAATTCAAATTTTTATAATACTTACTTTTACTCAAAGTATTTTTAGTAATAAAATAGTATTATTAAAAAAAACTAAATTTATATAAAGTAAATTATGAAAAATTAAATTATCATTCTCTTTACTATTTTTTCTATTTTTGATTAAATTCGTGGCGTCTCTAATACATTATACTTTTTATAATTTTTTAGAGATTTCATTATTATATATATGGTTTTCAGTTTAAACCCTTATATAAAGAACTTTAATTTTTACTAAACTAATTTTTCAACATGCGCTTATTAATTTTTGTTTTGAATTAAAATATCTAAAATAAATTTATAAAAAGAATACTATACAATAATACTCTTAGTATTGTTTTATGTTTTTTACAAATTATTTAGCTTGTATATAGTATATATATAGTATATAATATTTTATATAATATCACTTTATATATATTTAATTCAAAATACAACAAAAAATATTAAATATATTTTTAAAAGTAAGTAGCAAAAGTTTTTTAAATATATGGGTTAAAATTGAAAAAATAAAAAAATATACCATATATATATATATAAATCTCTAAAATATGAAGAATAATAAAAGGTATAATTATATTAGAGAAGCCACAAATTTTATTAGAAATATTCAAAAATAGTAAAGAGAATGATAATTTAATTTTTTTTATAAAGTAATTATTTTATAATATATTTTTTATATTATTAAAACTATTAGAGTAAAAATATTTAAAATTTTTGACTTATTATTCTGTTAACTACTTGGTATGTTTGAATTTTTATAATTGTTTTTATTTTTTAGTAATTTTATAATTACATATGTGGTATTTTGAATTTTGAAAAAAATTCAACCTATCTTTTAATAAACCTATAAAGTTGTACTATTTTTAATATAGTTTAATAAATGTTGTGGTATCTTGTGAACTAAAAATATTTATGTGGTATACCGTGAACTACGTTTATTAACAATGAGGGGTATTTTAGTCTTAAAAAGTTTTGGGTTAGTAATTTGTGGTACCTGGTAACTAAATTATTTTTTGTGGTATCTAGAAAACTTTTTTAAAATTGTGATATTTTATGAATTAAAACTTTTTAGTGGTATCTGGTGACTCAATCATAGGTTATAGTGGGCTAACCTTATTCTTAAACATTATTGTTTATAACATAGTTGTTAACTTAGGTTATAGTGGACCTAGAACTAGATCAGATCCTAATAACATAATCCCATAGGATAAGGTTGGTTCACAGACGGGCAACTATGATGGTCACTCTAACTCTTAATTTTAGCTAGTTTAACTGTAAGATAAGAGGGTTTAACTCGAAAATGTCATTTAAGGATTTATTATATTGTTTGATTTACCTTTGTGCGCATTATTTTCTTTGATATTATTGTTCATCATATGAGAGCATCGGGGGACCACGCAAACCGACTTTACTTGGAACGCTTTAGACGGTCCCCGTATGAGACTCACACCTTTCACTGATGTCAATAAGTGGGGGAAAGGGAGGATGACGTTTAAACCACATCCCCTTAATACATGGGCTTTAGCCCTAGCATTTCTTTGACAGTACCCTTACCCAAGCCCAATGTTTGGTCAGTCAAAAGACCCGCCTATAGACGCACACCTCATGTTCATGTGTAAAAAGTGGGGAAACCCAAAGAAGATAGCGCACAAAACCTATCCCCACAGCTGGAAAAAAGGAATAAACAAACGTTTTTATTTGTCTTTTGGAACGTTTTATAACCGTTTTTTATGCGGGTGACGCAAATGGTCGAGCCTCTTAAAGAACGTGTTGTAAGCGTTATTTATACATTAATTTAAAAGAACGCTTATCGCTAAAGTGTTTTTTTAAGTGGGTATGGTGGCGGGAATCTACGAGGCATAAAAAACGCTTTCACTTTGAAGCGTTCTTTATGTCCGACTATAAAAAACGCTTTTTAATATAATCGTTCTTTATGACATTTGGCGCAAGAGTATAAGAAACGCTTATACATATAAGCGTTTCTTATATGGTCCTTTTTTTTATAATTTTATTTTTTATACAATTTATTACCTGCGCATAACACAAAAGAAAATCACAAAATCATTCAAAACCTGTTTACATTATATATATACCAGATCAACCAAACTGGTGAATTTTAATTAATAGATCAACAGCAGCTAGTACTTTGTTTGCATTAATATTATACAGCGCACATAGGCTTAAGTGTAGTATCGATCAACTACAACATTTGTAACTAGCTAGTTAACCAAACTACTAAAAATGGTTTCAAGTTCGATCATAACATGTACAATACAACCATTTGAAAAAATAAAAGATAGATGACTCATGACTTCTTCTTCTGATCAATTTAGTGCTTTCAACACATGTGTGTGCCTCCTCTCCTTATTGACAAACTTGAGATCGGCTTGTGAATAAGTATTGAGAAGAAATCACACTGCTGCACGCGAGAATTATAAAAGCATTAAGTACACCCAATTTAAACTTATCCAAACATGCACAAATAGTTAAAATCACCAATTCAAACACAAAGTACTTATAACGTAACCTGAGAAGAAATTTCCAATTCGCTAAGACGTTGTTACCCTCTGTTAAAGATGGAAGTACCGACGATCATGATGATTCTTCTACTGATACAAAAGAGACAGAAGAAGAAAAACATGATACAAAAGAGATAGAGGCAGATACAGATAAAAGGATGAATGAGAAATCATAAACGGGGAGGTTAAAGAAATTGGCTAGAAAGTTAAGTGAGGCTGCCACGAAGTAGAGTCCAGTGGAGATTAACGAATTACCGCATACTTCATGACCTTGAATGAAGAAAACGGTTTTCTAGAATAGTTGTACGAGGAGGATAAGAGGAACCTTAGTCGATTATATGGTGGCATGGGGGACTATATGAAGATAAGTGGTACCAGATCGCCCGGTTGATGAGTTTCATGACTTTGGATGGAAACGGAGGTGGAGAAGATAGACACTTCTAATCTTTAGTTTCGATTGGATTCGCATCTTCTTTCAGTTTTGAACATCAATAGGTCTGAGAATCTTCAAACACTTGGACATGAATGTCTATAGATTGCATGCAGTCAATTGGAATATTAACCACACATGTTGATGTGGGGTGCATCATACCTTTTAAAAAATAGATGAAGGTCCCTTGGCAATTAAAAAGATTGAGATTCCCCCTAATATGTTCCCCCTGAGTTTGCATGTAAAGCGACTTTAACAAATGATAGCAATAAGTGATAGTTTTTATGCCTAAGTGACAGCTTTTATGTTATACTGTAACCTTAGTATAAAGTTTTTTCTACTAAGGTTACAGTATACATAAAAGTTGTCACTTATTATGCATAAAAACTGTCACTTATTGCTATAGTTTTCTACTAAGGTTACAGTATAACATAAAAAGCTGTCACTTATTGTGCATAAAAACTGTCACTTATTGCTATCATTTGTTAAAGTCGCTTAACATGCAAACTCAGGGGAATCATACTTAGGGGGAATCTCTCAATCTTTTTAATTGCCAGGAACCTTCATCTAGTTTTTTTTTTAAAAGGTATGATGCACCCCACATCAACAGTGTGTGGCTAGTATTCCAAATGACTACATGCAATCTACAGACACTCATGTCCTAGTGTTTAAAGATTTCTCAGACCTATCGATGTTTCAAAACTGAAAGAAGATGCGAATCCAATCGAAACTAAGATGGAGAAGTGCCTATCTTCTCCACCTCCATCTCCATCCATAAGACATGAAACTCATCAACCGGCGATTTGTACCACTTTATCTTCATATAGTCCCCCATGTCACCATATAAACTAAGTTTCTGAAGTTTCCTCCTATCCTCCTCATAAACTATTCTAGAAAATTGTTTTCTTCATTCAGGTCATAAAGTGGGTCGGTAATTCGTTAATCGCCACCGGACTCTACTTCGTGGCAGCCTCACTTAACTTTTTAGCCAATTTCTTCAACTCTCTGTTTCTTAGTTCTCATTCATCCTTTCATCTGTATCTGCCTCTATCTCTTTTGTACCATGTTTTTTCTTCTTCTGTCTCGTTTGTATCAGTAGAAGAATCATCATGATCGTCGGTACTTTCATCTTCAACAGAGGCAACAACCGTCTCCATCGGCCAAATTCGTCTGACTTTTTATCCGATTTTTCTCTATGATGTTTCAGTGTTGTCCCAGTTCTGATTGTTCGATCTACTGAAGCTTCCACACATATATACTAATCAGAGGTGACTAAAGGAATCGAAAAGGAGAGAAGAAAGATCGTGAAGGAAAATAAGTTGGTGGGCCCGTCCGAGTTCAATTTTTTTTATTATAGGTTGATGGCGATCGAAGGTCATAGGCGCTAGCCAAAAAATGTAAAGGGATACTAAAATAATAACTACAAACGAATTAAGAGCTGTAAGTAGCTAGAGGTCTCTAATATGGCCAATGGTGGTCATATAGATTTTCCAAACATTAGAGGGTTAATTGGAATGTCTAGCTTGACCGGATAACAAATCTGAGAAGAATGTGAAGGAACTTAAAAGTTTTTGATGTTGGTATTGGTAGAAACGTGATAAACATCTGGGTGGATGTTAAGGTAAAAGCAATATGGGGAAGGCGACATCAGGCAAGCTGTCGTAATGCTATGTCTTTGTACTAATTAATACATCCCATGTGGTCATCTAATATTTGCACCCTAGGTTATACTATAATATATATATAGCATTAATTAATACCCCCTATAATCATCTAACCAAATTAATTTCGCCATATATAACCAGGTGGCTATATTTGTATGCATGCCGAAAGGCATTATATTACACATTAATTCCCAAGTCCATTAATTGTACCAACAAGTAAAAATCAGCACATATATAGTACAACAATATGCGCGTCTGATTAATAATAATCAGCACATAGTAAAAACCAGCGCGCAAGTCCATTGGTCTGCATGCAAAATTATTCCCAAACACACGTACACTTTATTCACGTCTTTAATCCCAAACAAACAGAGTATATATATATGTTCCTGATTAACAAGTTTGGTTTGCAAGCACACATAGGTTAACAACAAATGCGCGCGCCACAGTTTGGTTTGCATGCAAAATATATTCCCAAACAACACACACATATATTTCATGCCTTAATCCCAAACAAACAGATGCCTTAATCCCAAACAAACAGAGCATGTATTTTCCTGATTAAGAAGTTCGGTTTGCAAAATTACCTCATCAGCACAAGAATAGAGCCGACAGATCTAGCGCGCATGTTGTTGTTCCTTTCGCTAGTTGGGGTTGTAATCCAGAGGCACCGCCGTGTGTGCGACAGGGCATGTATGTTCCCTGTTCGTGCGATTTGCAAAATCAAAATTAATTACCGAAGAGTATACATATGAAAAATAAGGATCAATAGGCATATATGTGTTCGCAGCTCAATATTACCGATAGCGAGAGAGCTCGAGGCGCTGACGATTGATATCGACGCATGCATCAATAGTTTGGCCGCCGGGTTGCAGATCTAGAGAATGTTAGAAGCTAATATTGATGAAGATGGCGAGCGCAGATATCGGAAGAAAGGGGAAGAGATCGAAGAGGTGCCGCGGCGGAATCGAAATGAATTTAATTCTTGTATGGTTTGGATTGAGAAGCTAGCGTGTTTACAGAGAGCGTTTACAGAGAGTGGTAGGGGAACAGTCACGATTTGATTGATGAGAATACTGGGCGGGAGGGCGAAAAGAGTGTATTAATTTAGGTAACATAAAAAACGCTTCACTTAAGAAGCGTTCTTTATGCTTATGTTATCGCACCCAACACATAAAAAACGCTTCCTTCCTGAAGCGTTTTTTTACATGTCTCTTTAAAGAACGTTTTGTGGCAAAGCGTTGTTTTTGACTTTGGGCGTGATAACAAAAACAATGTTTTGTTTACAAAGTGTTGTTTAAGATGTCCGGCCTATGATAAAAAAATGATTTACAGTATAACCGTTGTTAAAGGGGCGTTGTTTATTCTTTTTTTTTCAGCAGTGCCCTTGTGGTACCTGGGCCCAAGCCCCAAGCATTTCTTCGAAGCGACCCATACCCAATCAAGTGCAATCGTTTAGTGAGGATATTTACCTAATTAACCCATGTTTTATTTCCCTTATGTGTGCTTAGACCCAAATGCCCATCTTAACCAAAGATGTATTCTTTATTTAGGCCCAAAACCTCAAGTTTAGGCAAACACTTGCAGCCCAGGAACCTGCTCATACTTCAACTCATTAACTTGTCTTTAATTGTAAACATATTTTGGCCCAAATACCTTACTCCTAAGGTCTTATGGCTCAAGTACTTTCACACCCATACAAATGTTCTCCGGATCCAAACATTTCACAACCTAGAACTATGCAAGCCCAAACGTCCATTTGTAACTCCAGTCTATTCTGGCCTAAACATTTCGTTCTTGGATTCTTTTAATTTGATTGCTCTTTAAGAGGCCGAGACATTCCCCAGTCTATGGATTCTAATCCAATTCTTTTATGGCAATAATCAGGTGCAAGTCAATTCTATAGAGACGCTGGGATAATGTGTTGGTCGGCTAACCCGACTGCCTAATCCTCATGCACCTCATCGATGAGGGAATCGAGCAAGTGGAAGGAACAAACAAAAATCCAGCCTCCATTAAGGAACTTATGAAAGCTTTCAAACTTAAGCAGAAGGCCGTAGTTGAGGTAATCAAGACTAAGTACATGGACACAATCCTCAAGCTCAAGGAAAAGTTGACTACATTCAAACTGGCTGCCCAAGCAAAATCCACTGGAGCTCCAACAGAGGTGGAAACTAAAATAACCAATTTAATGCGCCAACATCAGGCCACCACTGAAGCCATGCCATGGAAGCTAAGCATGCCGCCACAATAAATGAATTGTTGTATAAGATCGGCTCCCTAGAAGCAGTAAGACAAGATAGGCCCGCTCAAAGGTCACTAATCCTCTGTATGAGAGGAATGGCATGGAAACACCTCAGAGGAGGTCAAGGGTCACAAGAGGGTTTTGAAGAAGGCGCCACAGGAAATCGGCTAGCCGTAGTGTAACACCCCTCTACCGCTAATACCGTCATTACCGTACCATACTTACCTTCGCAGCGGATATACTTACTCAACGGCGGGTACAATGCCGTTAGTCACCCACGCGACTAACAAGGCGAGTTACAATACTACATACTATCGGTCTGATGAATATGAACATAACGAGTGCTCTACACAATACATTACTTTCCCTTGCATACCAATCCATAATTCGATACAACTCCAATACAATACTATACCGAGTATACTACAATCCTTACATTACCGATACAGTTTAGACATCCAAATTCATACTACGTTTACACATACAATTTGTAACACCCCCGAATAAGACATCCATAGTTTAAAGGAAGCGCCTGACAATATCATAAGTTAATATGCAGCGGTATAAACTCCATCCAGGTGCTACAGACGCCAACCACCCACGTGGTTGACAAGACCACTTCTACCAACATCAAGTTACGGTCTGCATGACTGGAAACAGCTCTCACCAAAACTCATATACAATATAGGATACAATTTCAAATATCGAGTGTCTACAACAAATTGTCAAATTACAAACTAAAAATTACATCTCGGGTACATTAGACATATAGCCACATCCTCAAACGTTATGCCCTGATGGACTACCCCCATGGTAGCCATCCCGCTACGCTCCGTTATCGTCCGGCATAATACCTGTAAAAATTTGGTTTGGGAAGGACTCAGCAAACTACGCTGAGTATGAAGTGTGTAGCCCGTATGTTGCCGGGCCACACGACTACTTGGTCGAATATTATTAAATCAATTTACATGCTATGATAAAACAGTAAAACACACCACAGTACATCATAGTATCATACACACTTAAAGGTAGAGTAACACATTAGCAACAACAACCAAGCACAACATGCTGGCATCATAGCACATCAAACACGCATCCAAGCACAACGAGCTGCTAGTATAGCAACAACAATTCATGTAAGTAATAAAACGTGTGCATAGGTATGTTATACCTATGATCCTCACTATGGGATCATTCGAGCGTTGCGTGTTTTCATTTCTTTTCTCTTGTTCCCTTAAAGTGTATTTCCTTCCTCTTTCCTTGCACCAGGTCTGGGGATATAGTTTGGATCCCGTGACCATCTCATGTAGGTGCTAATCTTTCCTTGTTTCCTTAAGGGTTATTTGTGAATTCTCTTATCGCCACGAGTTGAAGAGCTCCTTCTCATAGCCAATCCTCCATTCCCGGCGTCGTGCGTCGAGGAAGCGGGTCGTCTCTAGACTTCGGGATGTGTTCCACCAATAGGTATTTTTACTTTTCATTATCATTATAAGTTCGACACCATAGTGGGTGTCATTAGCAGTCCTCTATAGTTTAAGAGGAGTTTCCCTTTATAAATTTCCTCTGTTTCGTTTACGTAGTTCGTTGTATTTCATCTCAAGGTTTCATCAACGAGAAGGGACTACACTACGGTGTGCGCGCAGGCAATATGCACAATAATAGCAAGCGGGTAAGCAAGGAAAATAGGCAATCCATTCTCATGCTTTACACAAGTCACAACAGACACATAAGCACGGTTAAAAACAAGCATCCGATTTCATGCATTAGTCTTGTGGTCTTAGTCAAACAAGGCACACAGCACACAAGCCGTGTAACACGGCAACATACGAACCACACATGTCCATACCTGGATCAGAAGCAAGTGTCGTCTCACACACGGGTTCCTGGTTGGCGTTCGTTACGACCCTAACGTTTAAGTAAAACAACTTATTAGTTTTATGATTTTATGCAACGCTAGCTGTAACACTTTCCTAGTTTATCCCATTTTATCGGGTGTTGTTCCCTAGGTGAACTTTTGAATGTTCAATTCATATTAGCCTTTAGCAACTTTCCAAGTATTATTCTTAGGCTTTATCTTACTCCTAGGATATTGGCATTGTCAGCTCACACGTTAACTAAGTCCTGTCCTCTAGCCAATGTTTAGAATATTACACGCCCTAACATGTAACAAGTTTGTCTAAGATGGAACTTTCATTTGACTAGGATGTATTCCATCTTTACTAAGCAGCTATGCTCTAAGCTTATTATTTACACACAACAATTCCTCAATCACTTCTAGAACTCCCTTATACTGAAGCTTAAACGTTTCAAACCAGAATAATGTTCTAGTGTATAATCTTATCTTATCACCCTTTTTTTTTGTCTAATGGTGTCTAAACTTCCCAAGATGTCCCACAAGTTTAGCTAGCTACATTGGGAGGATTTTGGGTTCATTATAACCCTAACATCACACTCATAACACCCTATGTAACTCAGTTATACAGAAGCTACATCTTTAATGAAATCTGAAACACAATCTCCATAATTCTTCTTGGTCCTTGTGTCTAGATAGCTCACTGAGGTTTGATTCTTTTCTCACGGTATTTACCAATTTTCTTAGGTAGATTGGAGGTGTTCTAGATTTATTGGCAGTTCACTACAACCCCTCATAACTCTCTGTGATCGAGTTGTACAGAAGGCACTAGCTTCGGAAAACTAAACCGAAACAGAAAAAAAATAGAAAACAGAAAACACACCATCCTGTTTCTTACTTTAGTTAGCTTCAGTTTAACTCGCCTAAACTGGTTTATATTCTTCCAAATGTATACACTCTCTTAGTTGTGTGCTTTAGTTGGGTTTCTATGTTCCTGACACACCCTTACGTCACTTGTGTTTCAACTACACAGAAGCAAGAATTACAGATGAGAAACTGAAAAAAAGAAATGCAAAACAGAAGTACAAGTCTGATATCTCTTCTTCTATTTTTCTCCGGTTTGTTCATAATTCTGAATTCCCAAATCTCTCCCAAGTAGTAAAGTGTTTTATCTGAATTTTAGCTTCAACACAGACCTAAAACCACAATGAATAGATCTCTGAATCCTCCTTACACAGAAACTGAAAAAGCTACAGAATCTAAAAACAAAGGCTTGCATACTTCTTCTTCATTCCTTCTGTTTGGTTATTGATCTGTCTCTAACCTCTCCCTGAATATTCATAGACTTACTTAGGTGTGTTAGATATATTTTAGGTTTATTAGTAACTCAATACGCCACTGTTAACTGTCCTAAGGTTCAATTTACAGAAACCGAAAACTGAAACACAGAGTGGGTATTCTTCTTTCTTACCTTCCTTTCTTTTCTGTTTATTTACGCAGTTGTCTTTCAAAACTCTCCCAAAGTGTTTATCTTTTTAGTTAAGTGTTCTAACGCAAGTTTAACTCAAAAATAATCCCAACAGCCCTCTGTCACGTGGTTATACAGAAGACACTAAATTCTGAAACTGAGAACAGCAACAGAACGTGATCTGCTGCACTTCTTTCTTGTTGTTATTTCTGTTCCCGAACCTGACCTACATTTTCCCTCATCACCAACTCACGTGTTTAAGTGTTCTTATCACGTTTAAATCCCAAATAACTCCCTTGATATTACAGACTCATGCTTACACTGAACTGGACAGATCCAAAAGAAACTGCAAACCGAGAAGAAACAAAAACTGAAACTGATGTATTTTGTTCTATGGTTTCTTTTTCTTTCCTGCTCTCTGACCTGACTTCCATTTTCCTTCACGAATCGCTTGTATGATAGCAAAGTTTTAAGCTCAAGGTTAGTCCAAAACCACCTGGATACTTCCTCTGAAACGGCATGGTACAGCAACTTAACAAAACTGAAAGCTATGACACACAAATCTGAAATCTTCTGTTTTATACCTTTCCTTTGCTTTGTTTCTCTTTTTTTTTATCATCTAACTTCAGTTTCCTCTAGATTGTATCACCACTCAGTTAGTTATCTCAATACAATTGTAATCCCTTAAACAGAACCAAGTCAACTAGCAACAACTGCTGCAATGCCCTCAACTGAAACCTGTAACTGAAACTAAAAGAAATAAAAACTGCTACATCATTTTCTATCCTCTTTGTCTGTTTTCTGATTGCTTTCCAGAACCCCATCTCATTTACTCACATGATTAAGTGTGTTATAGATTTTTCTTTTGGATTCAAGAACAGACCAATATTGACACAGTTACTATCTCTGGACATTCTTTACACAAACAACAGAAATCAGGAAGAAGACAAAACTGAAAACTGATGTGTATCCACTATTGTTGTTTTCTTCTGTTCTTTTCATCTGATTCCTAGCTTCCCAAGTTACTTTCTCACTCAGTCAGGGGTTCTCCACGATTATACTCCAAGAACAAAGCTAAACCGACAGTATTAAAGCCACTATAACTCACTATACAGAGTTGAGGAAAAACTGTGGAACTGAACAGAAAATCTGATAAGGTCTTACTTCCATCTTCCATTTATGTTGCTTGTTTCTGCTACTACTAATCTACCTCCTAGTTTCTTTAGCTTGTTGGGTTGTTTAGTTATGTGTTTTAACATGGTTCTAACTCAAAACAGACCCACAATAACATGAGCCACTCCTCTGGTAACTTCCTTACACAGAACTGAAAAAAAAAAAGAACAGCAGAGCTGAAACACCAAGACTGGTGGAATTTTCTTCTATCTTTTCTCTTCTGATTCTCAACCTGTTTCCTAGTTCCCTCAACTTATCTACACGTGGGATTATGAGTTAGTAAGGTTTTGGTTTGTTTCCCAGCCAATATAATTTATAACGCTACAGGAGTAGAATCTCAGAAAAGACCATAACACTGTTATACTGATTTGTTAAACCGTTCTCTGTTTCTGTTTTCTTTTTCTTTCCCCTACAGCCCCACGTATCAACCACAGTCAGGTGCATGCATGAGGTTACAAATGTATTAGCCATTGGAAACCACCTCAGGATATCTAGTGTACTGAGACTTCATACTACAGATTTGATAAATTTATCAGGTTTGGTAGGTTTGGTCTCTCTCTCCTTTTTTTCTGCTTTCTGTTTTCTGATCTAGAAATCAGTTTAAGCATAACTCACCAGTTGAGTAGATTAACAGATCCTCCTTAGCCAATCCTTGGTGCAGTATGGCACTTCAGTTCTTGAGTCACCCAACAGCAGCTGGGGAGAAATCCTAGTAGTTAGACTCGACAGAAAAGAAGGACAACACTAATTGGAATGACAGGAACAAAAAAAAGGAAGGGACTTGTTGTAGTGTTTTCACCTGATGGTTTTCTGGGGTTTGTTGCTCCAGTTTCCAATAGCTTGGGCTACAGCTCGACAGACAGACAAGAAAGGGACCAAGAGGTCTGGAGTTACTGGTTTACAAGAGGGGATGCAAGAATAGCTTGTCAGTTTTTCTCTTCGACTGAAATAACAAGACAAGGTTGGTTGTGGTTTACCTGAGACTGAACCCACCACAAGGAACTGGTTCTTTAACAGCCCTCTGTGCTTTAGAACAGGATGACACAAGTTACTAAGGGCTGCTGCTACATGGAGAGATTGAAGTTACTCTCTTTGATCGGGAACAAAAAGAATTAGAAAGGATAGGAGTGCAGTCTTGACATGGGTTTACCTTCACTCAGGAGCAACAGCAGAGCTCACCTGAGTTGTTGCTTGGCACCCATGCAGGGAAGAGAAGAATAGTCATACAAGGTATTAAGTAGAGGGCAATTGCATCAGAAGTGGTGGTCAAGGGCTCTAACTTCCTAGGAGGTATGGGCGTAACAAGGGAACCAGAGGGGCTGTCTCCTTGTCTGTTTGCCTAGCACAGATCGACATAGGAGCATAATTTAGTATGCTTGGAGTTGCTGTTACAGAGGCAGTTGAGGGAATCTGTGGTGCGTGGGTGTTTGAGCGATTCATCAGAAATAGAGGCCACTCACTTCTTCAGATTGTCGGGCAGATCAACAATGTTAAGGTTAGTTTTTTTTTCTTTTTCTGTTATGACTACATTGATCGATGATACAAATAATAGTTAGAGGTCATAGATTTGGGACTGGCGTGAGAGGGATTTCTGCAGAATGAAAGTTGTCGTTATTATTCTCCTTTGATTCACGCACACCTCCGAGGTCTGGGACTGAGAGGGCGTGAGTTTCAGGAAGAAACCCTGTCTGAATTGTCCCAATTTACAAGACTAGTATGGGCGATTGAATAAACAACCACTTCTCGTTACAGAATTTGAATTCTTCTGGTTCACGTTTTCTTTTTTTTTGGGTTCGAATCGGTTCTTCTGCGAGGAAGAGGAAGAAGACGATGCAGTTGGCTCTCTTTCTTTTTTGTATTTACTTCATTGGTTGACACTAGTTTCAATTCGTGTGTAGTAGACACCGAATATGAGCATAGCTCAACCGGTTAAGCACTCAGGAGAAATACGAGAGGTTTCGGGTTCGAAACTCAACGGGAGTGTCTTTGCTCCCTTCCTTTTTTTCTCTCTCTGTTTTGTATAGGTTATACATTATTATTTATATATGTACGACTATATATTATATCATGTGTGATTCTATATTTTTTTGTAACGCAGTTATGCAGCGCTATCGTCACTATTTACAACGTTACGATATATATACGACTATATATTATATCGTGTTACTATATTTTTTGTAACGAAGTTATGCGGCGTTATCATTATTACAGCGTTACGGTATCGTAACGTTACGTACATATATTTTTGCACCTAATTTAATTTAATCTTCGCTAACTTAAAGTGGTAATTATCGGGGTATTTCACAATTCCCTTTACTCAATACCCATGCTTATGTAGCAGTCCCCGTCCTACTCTCTCGAACGGTGAACAGCTTCGTACCTGCACACTAAAAACGGTCCCCTAGGGGGTCAGCTTACGCTGCATATGAAATCCGCATATACCGCGTGCTAACCGCGGTACGCCGACTACTTTGGGTCGGATTACATGGAGTTCATTTTACATGCATACATACATACTCATACTACAACAATGCAATCAAAAAGATACCTACATAAATGCACAATTCAATACTTACTAAGGAAGACAATTCAATAGTCAACCATTCGTATTTGTTATACATTCAATACTCTTCGTACTGTGCTCGATATTCGTTACTCTACTCATACTTACTCCTTACTCTGCATACTCATCACTCCATGTTCAATACTTACTCGTACACGATCCTTACTCTGTACTCGTTACTATACTAGTGCATACCACTACTCAATTCTCCATACTTACTCTTACATACTCAATACTCGACACTACTCATACGTACTCAATACTCGGTACTCATTACATACTCATACTTGCTTCTTACTCGATACTCATTACTTTACTCATACATACGCAATACTCATTACTCATTACTTTGGTCTGGCGGAGTCATACACTAGACTGCCACCGGACCTACATTACGAGGGCTATACGCTTAGCTCCTCAAATACTCGATGTCCGTTCTTACCGGACTACTCAAATTCCTAACACTCTTCTCTCAGAGCACAAAAAATCTCATGGATTAGCCTAGAAGTATCTCTCTTGAACCTCCACCAGCTAGGGAATTACTACCGACTAGTATCCTCAGATTTAAGGGTTTCCCCAACATATCGAATACTCTCATGTTCGGGACATACTTACATCAGTCGGGTCCTCTCATAATGGGTCGACTAATTGCTAAGGGGTTGGAGATCCCTCATCATTCTTTACTACTCTCATGGTTCAGTTTTGCACCAAGATTAGTTCCTCTAATATAGGTTACTTATGTACTTCCACTACTTTTGTTTGTGGATTATTCATTCGTTTCTCCTACCGTTATCGGAAGGTTATTACTCCCGTACACTCTCTCACATTCTAGGAGTTCATTGATTACGTTATCGTTTATTGGTTCGTTGGTTAGTGCGTTGCTACGGTTCCATTAATTCACACATGACTCTCACTACGAGTCAATACACAATAAGACTCATCTATGAGTCGGTCTACGCACTAAGTAAAGCCACACAATCAATCAAGAAGGTTAGCTCAATCAACATACAGCAAGACATATAATGAAAGACAATAACCGTTTTCATGCTTTAGTCTTGATTAGCCGGCATACAACACACAAATCAACGTAACTCGGTTAGCATACGGGGCATGAGGAAATCATACTTTCACCGGAGTTAGCTTTAACCCGTGTTCCCTTGTTCCTTGGTTCACACTTGTTCCACTGATAACGTTTCCACATTATTATTAAATATATGATAAGTGTCCAAATGAGCATGATTTATAGGTGTATTTCATATATTATATTAACACTTTTCTTTGCTCATTTCTCCACTTCGGTTAGTTTTCCTCTAGTTATGTTTAATTGTTTATCTCACAAAATTATTGGTTTAACATGAGGAAAACCAAGCCGGGAGTGAAGTAGACGAAGAGACGAACGCCATAGACGCAAACGGCTCAGAAAACAGAGTCCAAACGAAGAATCTAGAGCCGGTAGAAGAAATAAGCCTGTACGTCGTGTGAAAACAGGCGGACAAGAGACAAGTGTACCTACCGCCTAATAACAGGCGGACACATATAAGGCAAACCGCCTGATAACAGGCGGACACATATAAGGCAACCGCCTAATAACAGGCGGAGTGAGTGATCTGTGACGTCGAGACACAAGGGCGGACGTGAGTGATAGAGACAACCGCCTGAAAACAGGCGGACAACACTGAGAGGCTACCGCCTCATTCGAAGCGGACGCGTGTAAATGTGCGCGAGCTTATCTTCTTCGCCCGTCTTCGTCTGCAACTTTCCTTGGCCGACTTCTGCAATCGTCCACTCGTCCATTGTCTGCAACCTATCCATCTACTCTGCACACGCTTTGTCCCCTGCAATCAATGATGAAGCAAGCAATAAATGAGCAATCAATGAGCTGCCAATCAAACGTTATCCTATCCACCGCCTCAATCAACTTGCTCACGCGTCTGGCTATCTTCATTTACTCCTCTTCCTTTCCCTATATAACCAACGAGCCTTCTGCTCAAAAAAGAAATCCACCACCCAATCAATCCATCCACGACCCAACATCCACTTCACACAAACCTCACGCCATCTCATTTCTTTTCTCCCGCCTTCTCCATTTTATTTATTCACATTCCACAACATCCACCTCTAGTCCTACGTATACAAAATAGCAGAGCGAGCTGGAGTGATTACGGATGATTTCTATTACTCTTGTCTCTGTTTATCTATTTAATATGTTTAGGTAGAATATTTATACTCTGGGAATGGTTATTATGTGTTTTTGTATTAATTGTGCAATATGTTTACTGGTTTTATTTAAATACAGTTTGTTACGATTAAAGCTTATCTCTCGCCTTTTAATAAATGTCATGAGTTTATTAAAAAATTGCCTGCTAAGTCTATTTGATCAGACGGTGATAAATAGATAGGTTAATTAAGCCGTAAATTTGGAGGAAAGCTTATTATGATTAATAAGTTAGTATTTTCAGATGCAAATATAATTCCTGATATCTAAACCGTCCGTTACATGTGATATGCTTGAACCTTGATTAGACCAAGCATTTCTGGTAACGAGTTCTTATGAGTCTATGATTTAGTCCTTAAGATAATAAGAGGAATTTGCCAAACATTATAATTAAACTAGTAGAGATAGCATAATTAATCAGATCATATTAACCTGACCCAGAGTCCCGTTTTATTTATCTGTTAACTAGTTATTTTATCGTTTCCTTTTTATTTATTTACTAGTAATTAATCCCCCCTCTTGTGCCACGCTTAGGTACTATTATATGTATATTAGTCCCACGTTCGACATCCGGTCGCTTACAATTCACTATACTACCACGACCGGGATTGTTTGCAGCCCCGACGTTTATTTTGAGTTTTTAATTTCTTTTCTTTTAATTTTACACCAGTTTAACCACTCACGATATAACGCCTGCAAAATGCGCCATTGACGGGGACTAGTTTATTCTAGTCCTTAAGCCCCGGATTATTCACTTGTTATATTAGAATGATTTTGTCTATATTATTTTTGTTGTTGTTTATGTTAATTATATTTTTTTTTATATTATTTATATTCTTTATTTTTTTATTTTCTAATCTGTTTATTTTGTTCTTTCGTTTTTTATACAGAAAAACGTTCAAAAAATAATCTTCTGTACGTGGCAAATGGAAGAAGCGCTCGATATTTGGCAGGATTTATATTCTCCATATGTGGGGGAGGGCTCATGATTATGAGGAGTTGTCTCATATTTCAAGAGCAACTCTGTTAGAAGATCAACCAGACTACCTGGAGAGAATCGCTCAACAACAGCAGCAACCAAAGAGCGAAACAGTAAATAAGGTAGAACACCCCACTACAACGAGCCATTCATGGAGATCCCTCCCTCTGAAATCAATTACCCGCTATTTTCCCTCCTTCTCTGTAATATACCCAGAATGAGGATATTTACATCCTCGAAAATGAAGAGAAGGAATTGACATCACCTCCCGCCAAGTTATCCAAACAAAACGCCATTATCACCTTCGAAGAATTAACTTTCTCAGAAGATGATATTAATCAGCGTTCTTTCTACGAGCCTCACCTACAAAAGGAGGAAGTTTACATCCTCCAATTTGAGGAAGAAAAATCACACCACCGGGTCTTCTGTTAGAACTACGTTCCCGGCAATACCTCCTCAACATCAGATTTTGTGGAATATTAATTTTCTTATTTTATATGCCGAGGTAACGTTTTGTTTTGATCCAGGATAACAAAGCAGGCGTCTAGCCATGACGTTAAAGAAGGGCAGCTTCCCGGGAGGCAACCCCGGTGTACTTTTTTTTATTTTGCTTTTATGCTCTTTTAATTTTCAGGTTCTCTTTAATTTTATTTTTGCTAACTTTTAACTCCGTTTGTAGTATGGTTTGCTTCTGGTGTCTTATGCAGGTGCACCTTCATATTACACTGGCAACCAAGCTACGCTGCTTGAGGCTGAAGCTCAAGTGTGGGGGAACTACTTTAACGACAAGCAAAAATAAAATCAGGGGAGTACTAGTTTCTTTAATTATGCTTTTATTTAAATAAAAACTGCAGAGGAGCGTTTATGTGCTTAAATGTTTATTTTGTGATGTTTGTGTTATCTCTATCTTATCTACTTACCGAAAAGGTCTTCTGAAACCTTCCCTTATTTTCTGGTTAACAATGAGGACATTGTTCAATTTAAGTGTGGGGGAGTATGCCTTTTCGGTGACATTTCGGTGACATTTGTGCTTAAATGTTTAATCACTCTCCTTATCATGCGTTTGTCCAATTCAAATATTGTGGACCCTTTGTGGTTGTTCTCTTTAAGATAAATATTGTTATGAATTGAGGATAAATGGTACAAATTTTAAAATTTTTGATTACTTTTGAGGAGCATTTTATATGCGGTGTGACCAAATAATCTGCAAATGGTTGGATTTTTATTGCTCAGGGTTTCTTTCTGTCTTCTCTCTTAGGGATTGCTAAGGGGTCTTTTCTGTTTAAAAAAAAGAAAGAAAAATAATAAGGGACTTGCGAGACACCATTGGTATCCAACAAAGAGAGTTGAGTGTTCTTAAATACAAAGGCGTTATGCCTACATTTTCTCATCCCTTATGCAAAAGTGAAACAATGCATAGATCTATTTTCCCTTTGCTTTCTCCTCAATGCCCATTCTGAGAGAAGTTGGCCATGGTAAAAGTTCTCGGAGTCACCCAAAAGAAACATTGAAGTACCCTGGATCATACCCCGAACTCTATATTTTATTTTTACCCTGACACACCTATGCCACCAGCAGTTAATTTTTCACACTCCTCAATAAGTTTAAAGATCATGTTTATCCTACCCTTCATAATAATATTTGTTAGTATTGAGCATTCCCTACTTACTTGGGTACGTGGGTTTTGCTTGAGGACAAGCAAAAATGATAGTGTGGGGGTGTGATAAGTGTCCAAATGAGCATATTTATAGGTGTATTTCATATATTATATTAACACTTTTCTTGCTCATTTCTCCACTCGTTAGTTTTCCTCAGTTTATGTTTAATTGTTTATCTCACAAATTATTGGTTTAACATGAGGAAAACCAAGCCGGGAGTGAAGTAGACGAAGAGACGAACGTATAGACGCAAACGCTCAGAAACACAGAGTCCAAACGAAGAATCTAGAATCCGGTAGAAGAAATAAGCTTGTACGTCGTGAAAACAGCGGACAAGAGACAAGTGCTACCGCCTAATAACAGGCGGACACATATAAGGCAACCGCCTGATAACAGTGTGGACACATATAAGGCAACCGCCTAATAACAGGCGGACGTGAGTGATCTGTGACGTCGAGAAACCAGGCGCCGTGAAGTATAAGAGACAACCGCCTGAAAACAGGCGACAACACTGAGAGGCTACCGCCTCATTCGAAGCGGACGTGTGTATATGCGTGAGCTTATCGTCTTATCTTCTTCGCCCGTCTTCGTCTGCACTTTCCTTGGCCGCTTCTGCAACTCGTCCACTCGTCCACTGTCTGCAACCTATCCATCTACTCTGCACCGCTTTGTCCCCTGCAATCAATGAAGCAAGCAATAATGAGCAATCAATGAGCTGGCAATCAAACGTTATCCTATCCACCGCCTCAATCAACTGCTCACGCGTCTGGCTATCTTCATTTACTCCTCTTCCTTTCCCTATATACCAACGAGCCTTCTTGCTCAAAAAAGAAATCCACCACCCAATCAATCCATCCACGACCCAACATCCACTTCAACCACAAACCTCACCCATCTCATTTCTTTTCTCTCCCGCCTTCTCCATTTTATTTATTTCACATTCCACCACATCCACCTCTAGTCCTACGTATACAAAATAGTAGAGCGAGCTGGAGTGATTACGGATGATTTCTATTACTCTTGTCTCTGTTTATCTATTAATATGTTAGGCTAAAATTTATACTCTGGGAATGGTTATTATGTGTTTTGTATTAATTGTGCAATATGTTTACTGGTTTTATTTAAATACAGTTTGTTACGATTAAAGCTTATCTCTCGCCTTTTTAATAAATGTCATGAGTTTATTAAATTGCCTGCTAAGTCTATTTTGATCAGACCGGTGTAAATAGATAGGTTAATTAGCGTTAATTAAGCCGTAAATTTGGAGAAAGCTTATTATGATTTAATAAGTTAGTATTTTCAAATGCAAATATAATTCCTGATATCTAAACCGTCCGTTACATGTGATATGCTTGAACCTTGATTAGACCAAGCATTTTCTGGTAACGAGAGTTCTTATGGTCTATGATTTAGTCCTTAAGATAATAAGAGGAATTTTGCCAAACAATTATAATTAAACTAGTAGAGATAGCATAATTAATCAGATCATATTAACCTGACCCAGAGTCCCGTTTTATTTATCTGTTAACTTAGTTTATTTTAATCGTTTCTTTTTATTTATTTTACAAGTCAATTAATCCCCCCTCTTGTGACACTCTTAGGTACTATTATATGTATATTAGTCCCACGGTTCGACATCCGGTCGCTTACAATTCACTATACTATACCACGACCGGATTTGTTTTTGCAGCCCGACGTTTATTTTGAGTTTTTAATTTTCTTTTCTTTTAATTTTACACCAGTTTAAACCACTCACGAATAACGCCTGCACTATACTCTTACGATACACAAATAATTACTACTACCCGTACTTACCCCCTTATCCCGTTATCCCGGTGTACTTAATGTCTTATACTCTCAACTTGCTTGGTTACTTTTACACTTGTTTTCATACTCATATACTTACTTTCTTACCTTATTATTTCAATTATAGTGTACTACTACATATATAGGCATATATGTGTATAGGCAATATATATATACATATGATTATTATAATCATATAGTAAATTTTTTTTTGACTCGACCGGACTTGCGACCGACCTTGACCTTGCAAGTTCGGTCCATTCCGTAGCTACCAGTACGGGAAATTTTCTGGCTCGACCGAACTTGCAAGTCCGGTCGCAAGTTCGGTCCATTCCAGTAGCTTGCATTACGGGAATTTTTTTCTGGCCGACCGAACTTGCAAGTCCGGTCGCAAGTCCGCGGTCCTTTCCAGAAGGTTTCTGACGGGAGAATTTTTCTGGTCCCGACCGAACTTGCATGTCGGTCGATTCCAGAAGGTTTCCCGTCTTTGTAAATCTGGGCTCGACCGAACTTGCAAGTCCGGTCGCAAGTCCGGTCCGGCCCCGTACTTACTTCAGTTTTAAAATCTGTTTTCAGTCCTCTCTTTTACCCATTACTTCCCCAATCTTCCTACATGTAATCCCACATGTTTTAAACACTATCTAGGTCCTCCAAATTACCTTAGTTCATCCAACAATTCCTTACTCTTCTCTAAATCCACATACAATTTCCTCACTTCTTTTCCAACACTTGTTAACAGTTTTTGTTACCCTTATGCTACAGATTTCTAAACCAACTTCTACCATCCAATACTCCTACTACTACTAATGCCATTTCTAGCATCCCAAATATATCCCCAACCATTACCATGTCTTAACCCCAAGTCCAACATCCATTTCACTACATCTTGCCTTCTAATGTTTTTCTCTAGCCCCTCCAATACATTTTCATCACTTCTTGCTACAGATTTTTTATACTTGATCCTTACCCTCATTACCAATCCATGGTAATTAAGCATCTCCACTAACCCCAATACATTCCTTGGTTCTCCCTTTCACCAAGTCACCCTTTAATGCACAATTTCTACCAAAATTTGCCATAGTTTCACCTTCTTTTCTTACATCCTCAAATACACATTCTCTCCTCAAATTCAACCTAAAGCTAGCCACACCCAACAAGGGTCCTACCAGCACACATACAAAATCCTAATACACCAATGCTTCCTCAATTACAATACCAATACATCATTATTCCTCAAATAGCATTACTAATATACATACACCATTCATTTGGCTCTAAGGCCTACAAATCCACACATTTACTAACTCACAGTACTCTCAAATTTCCACAAACTACAATACCAATACAATAATTTGGGTTCTTTATAATTTTTACCCATTCCCATTACTCTAATGCAATAGAATTTACATTAGGAAGGGGCTCTTACCTTGAGCTTATACTTCCTTCTTTTTTCTTTTCCATTTCTCTCCTCTTGGCTCTCTTTCTTGTCCAAACCGGTTTTATGGGGAATGGAGTTGCCAAACTCCATTCCCATCACCCAAGCACCAAAGACAGCATGATTAATCTACTAGCCCCAGCACATTAACACTAATTCATTGAAGTGTTTGAAATACAAATTCTAGGGTTTACCTTTGGAGTGCTTTAGGAGGGGTTTTAGCCCTTGGTTCAAGAAGGTGTTCTCACCACCATTGGAGGGTTGAAGCAAAGCTCCAAAACAAGAGGAAAAACAAGGTAAGAGAGGGAGACCAAAATCGGCCATGCCAAGAGATGGAGAAAAGTGAGGTCTTTCATGGAGATTTTACCTTGTTGGAAAGAGGAGACTCCAAGCTTCACAATGGTGTGCTTTTCTCTTCAAATGGGAAACCCATGGAGATGAAACTCATCCTTTTTGAATTTTGAAAAGATAGAAATGTAGAGGAGGATGAGGGGATTGCAAATATGTAATTTATTTTACATTTGGGGCTCAAACGAAGGTAGAGCAGGAGAGAAAGAAGAGAAGCCATGAGAGGTGTTGGAGCTTCTCAAAAATCGCCAGCAAGGGGGAAGAGGGAGTTGCAGCTGGCTGGGAAGGAGGAGAAGGAAGAGAGAGGGAGGAAAAGAAAAGTAAGGAGGAGAGAGAGTCCCCCCTTTGCTTTTGTACTTTTACTTCTAGTTTTTTTTTATTTACTTATTTGCTAGTTGTGTGTGTGTGAGAGGGGGTTTATTTATCTGTTAAAACTGGCCCCCACTGTAATACTAGCTGGAGCGTTTCTCGTCTTTTACAGAAAACACTCGTTATTTTACCCGGTTTTGATACTACCCACTAACCGGCCCGTTTTCCAGAATTTTCTCGTTTCTTTATTTTTATTGGCTATTAAGCTCCCATAAATGTTTAATAATTATTATTTGATGACTTATAATTTTTACGGGTCTGTTTGACCACTTAAAGTCACATTTTCGGGTTTCCTCAAAAAACGTGCGCTAAAGCTCTATTAGCGTTTTAATACATTTCTGGGATCCGTTTTCTTCAGGAATTATTCCCGTATACTAATTAGGCATGAATAAGCCTTAGGAATCCTTACGATACTTTAACCGAGGTCTCGTACCTCCTATGGTTATTTAACGCTCATTTAGCGTTTTTTCGCTTTTAAGCGTTTCTTCTTTTTCTTTTGGATTTATTTTCTTTACCAAAAATTACTTAGGCACTATTAGGCCCTTAAATACTATATTAGAATATTCTAATCACCATATTTAAGTTCGGGGTATTTCAATCTACCCCCCTTAAAGAACTTGCCCTCAAAGTTGGTGAATCTAATACTGTTACTCGTACATATACTCTATGCTAAGGTTATGACGTCTACATATAGCTTGTCAAACTCCAAATGTCTGACATGATGCATACTACGCATCCAAACAGCATGTCACTGCATGCATAGCAATCAAAATATCCGTTTTACTCCTCTCCAAGGGGTCCATCCACAGACAATTAGGTACAATCCTCCCCCAATGGCGAGTGATCCCTCAGGTACCGGTCACGTTTGAACACTTACGCTTTCTGGTTCACGGCCGTCATGACTTGAGCACTTACGCTTTCTGGCTCTACGGTCCTTTGGTTCTGATCAAATTCATTTGCACATATAGAGATCCTCCGGCACTTACTCATACTTACTTACTCATACTTTACTCATACTTACTCATACTTACTCGGGACTACGCTGCCCCAGTGCCTTTGGAAAAATACAAAACACACACTGTTACCGTACAACCGGTGTAGTGGTTTTAAACTACTCTACACTTCCACAGACTCAAAACTAGCTTCACCTCCTATGGTTTCGACCGGATACCCGTGCCTAGGCATGGAAGATCCCTAGCGTCCGTGGGAGCGGTTTTAAAACCGATCTTCATTCTCAAGTTTGAAGAAAACGTTGTACCAATTTAGTTTTGGAAATTCATTTTGAAACTTGCATACATCTCCCAATTTCAATTTATGATGGTTATTCCTATTACTAGTGTTATTATTGTGGCCACTTAAGGGAGCTTCCAGAGTCCTTCAACCCCAATGTGATCAGCATTGGTGTTGAATTATCCTTCCACTCCAATTTGTGTTCGGCTTCCCTTGATCGCTAGCAAATCAAGTTCCACTTCCCACCTCAATACAAACAGACAGATTGTCAAACATCATTTCGTTTTCTATCTTTTTAATCTTGCTAGTCATAATCATACACATACATTTTCCAATTATATGATTCACTTACTTACTTTACTAATCATTCATCAATTATTGCTACATCTCTCCAACTGCTATACTTTAAGAATTCATGGGTATAATATCCCATTAATTTGCTATACTCCAATTTATACTCATAAAATACATCGGTTGTACACCGATTCATACTCTTACATACATCGGTTCCGTACCGATTTATACTCATTACATACATCGGTTCCGTACCGATTTATACTCCTCAAGTCTCCCATACATACTCATTCTTCATACTATTACCAATCGGGTTTCTCATTACCTTGGAGTTTCTCTACTCCTTTTCCTATACTTACTTCCCAAATTACCACAATTACACGATGAGTGAATACAAATGTTTATGTAACATAAGTATAACCATCAAAACGAATTCTCTTGCGCTATGCGCATTGTAGTTTACGCACCTATCACGTAAAACATACATTTCGCGGTTTTCGCTCTACCCCCCTTAAAAGGGATTACGCCCACGTAATCTACCATGTGTCAACATTGAACATTGGTCGAAGGCATTCAGCCGTCATGGAGTGGTTCAGCTTCCATGCGGTCTATTATACAATGTTCCTTGATCAACGGGTCTTAACCGTTTACCGGTTAGTCCCTACATCAAGAATTTTCATCGGAGTTATTTAACTCTTAACCGGGTTCGGTTCTAGCCTGAATGGCTTTAAGGCATTAACGATTACCTTTTATTCACTAGGTGTACTTCACTTAGAATTCTGGCCCACTAGCTTCTGCTGCGCGACCCTGATAACTTGGGTTATTCGCCCTTCTTGTTATCTTAAATGTACTATACAACACCTTTTATCCATCTTATTGTGGGAATAAGGTTTATTGACCAAGTGTGGTGTTCTCTTACCGTGCTCGAACTCGATGAGTTGTAGATTCATAACCAGCTCTCTGGCAGTCTATATACATACTGTTGTGTTTGTAGTGATCATTCACTTGGTTTCTCCGACTTATTGTCGGTTGAGGTTAAGTCACTACTTAGTTGTAGTGCTTCCTCTGTTGTTAGTAGCTTCTGAATTACACCAATTCTCTCTGGTTCATTACAAGTGTTCTTTACTTGTATGACCTTGCATTTTCCATGCGTCGGTCCTTGTGACTTTCTTAAGTCTCCTTTCGCTTTTATTCCAATGGAATTCACATCTTGTGATTGTTGGTGTGTTTCACACTCTTCGTGCTCTTTGCCTTAGGCCGCACGGTTTGTTTCCAAGCTTTTACTCAACTGGCTTATGCCATGTTACTGGTGAAAGGAAGGATTCACCACGATTTACATTTCCTCATATTCCTAGCTATCCCACTCGATCATTAACTGCACAAGTGCAATACCAAAACACTCAGTCATACAGAGTGCAGAGGCGTGAACTCTTGGCAGTAAGTCTCTTATGAGGTCGCAATAGGACTGATCGTACTCTTTCAGGTGGTGCTTCATCATTTGGTACAGACTTCTGGCTTTTGCCCGGTCTGTCTACCCTTTTGGTTATAAACTCCATAGTACTGGGTGATTATTCACATATATTGGTTGCCTGATGCGCACCATGTTCTTACTGATTCCATAATATTGGTTTACATGGCATCCACTGCTGCTAGCTTCAGCTCATGCATCTCTATCATTTATACACTGGTTCCCCATATATTTGGCAAATACGCATGTGGTATTCCTTTATTTTTCTGAGCTTCCTGAGCATCATTGGTTTGATGACCGGTTACTCCTTGTTTTCAACAAGTGCTGTTGAAGCTTATTCACATTGCTTGGCAATAATTGTACGCTCAAGCTTGACTACATTAGTAGTTATGAGAGGGGTATATTTCCCGACAGTTACTGGTGGTATCCCTTTCTTGGGGTCTATGTGTTCACCGCTCTTGCGGTCTCACATTTATGAGGGGCGTCCTCATTCATCGATTGTTACTCTTTCATCGTGCCGTTCCTTGACAGCCTTCCATAAGGTTCACAGTGGGTTTTGCAAACCCGTGTTCCCTTGTTCCTTGGTTCACACTTGTTCCACTGATAACGTTTCCACATTATTATTAATACTATACTCTTACGATACACAAATAATTACTACTCCCGTACTTACCCCGTTATCCCGGTGTACTTAATGTTCTTATACTCTCAACTTGCTTGGTTACTTTTACACTTGTTTTCATACTCATATACTTACTTTCTTACCTTTATTATTTCAATTGTAGTGTACTACTACATATATATGCATATATGTGTATAGGCATATATATATATACATATGATTATTATAATCATATAGTAATTATTTTTTTTTGACTCGACCGGACTTGCGACCGACCTTGCAAGTCCGGTCCATTCCAGTAGCTACCAGTACGGGAAATTTTCTGGCTCGACCGAACTTGCAAGTCCGGTCGCAAGTTCGGTCCATTCCAGTAGCTTGCATTACGGGAATTTTTTTCTGGCCGACCGAACTTGCAAGTCCGGTCGCAAGTTCGGTCCATTCCAGAAGGTTTCTGACGGGAGAATTTTTCTGGTCCGACCGAACTTGCATGTCCGGTCGATTCCAGAAGGTTTCCCGTCTTTGTAAATCTGGGCTCGACCGAACTTGCAAGTCCGGTCCGGCCCAGTACTTCAGTTTTAAAATCTGTTTTCAGTCCTCTCTTTTACCCATTACTTCCCCAATCTTCCTACATGTAATCCCACATGTTTAAACACTATCTAGGTCCTCCAAATTACCTTAGTTCATCCAACAATTCCTTACTCTTCTCTAAATCCACATACACAATTTCCTCACTTCTTTTCCAACACTTGTAACAGTTTTTGTTACCCTTATGCTACAGATTTCTAAACCAACTTCTACCATCCAATACTCCTACTACTAATGCCATTTCTAGCATCCCAAATATATCCCCAAACCATTACCATGTCTTAACCCAAGTCCAACATCCATTTCACTACATCTTGCCTTCTAATGTTTTTCTCTAGCCCCTCCAATACATTTTCATCACTTCTTGCTACAGATTTTTATATACTTGATCCTTACCCTCCAATTACCAATCCATGGTATTAAGCATCTCCACTAACCCCAATACATTCCTTGGTTCTCCCTTTCACCAAGTCACCCTTTAATGCACAATTTCTACCAAAATTTTGCCATAGTTCACCTTCTTTTCTTACATCCTCAAATACACATTCTCTCCTCAAATTCAACCTAAAGCTAGCCACACCCAACAAGGGTCCTACCAGCACACATACAAAATCCTAATACACCAATGCTTCCTCAATTACAATACCAATACATCATTATTCCTCAAATAGCATTACTAATATACATACACCATTCATTTGGCTTAAGGCCTACAAATCCACACATTTACTCACTAGTACTCAAATTTCCACAAACTACAATACCAATACAATAATTTGGGTTCTTTAAATATTTTACCCATTCCCATTACTCTAATGCAATAGAATTTACATTAGGAAGGGGCTCTTACCTTGAGCTTATACTTCCTTCTTTTCTTTTCCATTTCTCCTCTTGCTCTTTCTTGTCCAAACCGGTTTTATGGGGAATGGAGTTGCCAAACTCCATTCCCATCGCCCAAGCACACAAAGACAAGCATGATTAATCTACTAGCCCTCACATTAACACTAATTCATTGAAGTGTTTGAAATACAAATTCTAGGGTTTACCTTTGGAGTGCTTTAGGAGGGGTTTTAGCCCTTGGTTCAAGAAGGTGTTCTCACCACCATTGGAGGGTTGAAGCAAAGCTCCAAAACAAGAGGAAAAACAAGGTAAGAGAGGGAGACCAAAATCGGCCATGCCAAGAGGGAAAAGTGAGGTCTTTCATGGAGATTTTACCTTGTTGGAAAGAGGAGACTCCAAGCTTCACAATGGTGTGCTTTTCTCTTCAAATGGGGAAAACCCATGGAGATGAAACTCATCCTTTTTGAATTTTGAAAAGATAGAAATGTAGAGGAGGATGAGGGGATTGCAAATATGTAATTTATTTTACATTTGGGGCTCAAACGAAGGTAGAGCAAGGAGAGAAAGAAGAGAAGCCATGAGAGGTGTTGGAGCTTCTCAAAAATCGCCAGCAAGGGGGAAGAGGGAGTTGCAGCCGGCTGGGAAGGAGGAGAAGGAAAGAGAGAGGGAGGAAAAGAAAAAGTAAGGAGGAGAGAGAGTCCCCCATTTGCTTTTGTACTTTTACTTCTAGTTTTTTTTTATTTACTTATTTGCTAGTTGTGTGTGTGAGAGAGGGGGTTTATTTATCTGTTAAAACCGGCCCCCACTGTAATACTAGCTGGAGCGTTTCTCGTCTTTTACAGAAAACGCTCGTTATTTTACCCGGTTTTGATACTACCCACTAACCGGGCCCGTTTTCCAGAATTTTCTCGTTTCTTTTTTTATTGGCTATTAAGCTCCCATAAATGTTTAATAATTATTATTTGATGACTTATAATTTTTACGGTCTGTTTGACCACTTAAAGTCACATTTTTGGGTTTCCTCGAAAAACGTGCGCTAAAGCTCTATTAGCGTTTTAATACATTTCTGGGATCCGTTTTCTTCGGGAATTATTCCCGTATACTAATTAGGCATGAATAAGCCTTAGGAATCCTTACGATACTTTAACCGAGGTCTCGTACCTCCTATGGTTATTTAACGCTCATTTAGCGTTTTTCGCTTTTTAAGCGTTTCTTCATTTCTTTTGGATTTATTTTCTTTACCAAAAATTACTTAGGCACTATTAGGCCCTTAAATACTATATTAGAATATTCTAATCACCATATTTAAGTTCGGGGTATTTCACGTAGAGTTCAAGAGAGCTCTGAAACAAACTGAGCAAATGGAAAAGGCTGGTAAGCTCACTGGTTTGACTACTTCTCAAGGGGATTCTACCCTGATGTAGAGCTCCCTCCAAAGCTGAAACTGCCAACACTATCTCTTTACAAGGGTTCCTCCCACCCGTAAATTCATCTGGCCATGTTCAACAAGGAACGTCCATCCTAAGGCTTAATTACTTGAAGAAGGCCAAGGTTTTTGCCTGTTATCTGGATGAAATCCCTCAACGCTAGTACTTGACTTAAAAATTGAACACCAAACCTATGAGGAGGCTTGTGAAGCTTTTCCCCATCATTTTGATTATGCAAAAAACCTCAAAATCACTAGTCCGACCTTGTAAGTACCCGATAAATGGGGAGTGAGTCCATGTTTGATTTTATTGAGCGATGAAGGAGGAAGGCCGCAGGTATGCCCACCAAGATGAACGAGCAAGAGCAAATTTGAATGATAGTAGAAAACTTGCAAAAGCAATACAATGATAAGCTAAAGTACATGTGAAATTGACTAGTGCTCCGGATACGTCCTTGATCGATCACGGACGTGTCATTGAGTTAGACAGGCTTAGTAGTTCTTGTAGAGATGCAATAATTCACAAACTAGAAACTCCCTTTAGGTTGACAATTTACACCCTAGTAATTCACTCAATCTCCCTCTGCCCAACCTATGGACTTTGGGACAGTTCTGGACTTATCACTAAAGTCCTCTACCCTTCTTAACAGTAGGCCTACGGTTCCTCAACTGTTCCCCGACTGGTCAGTCTACTAAAAATGAAAGTATTAAGTTGGTTACACAGTCTAACTACAGTCACTAACTCCCTAGCATACACACCCACTCCGATTCACTCTGTATGACTCTACTTATACTTGTTGTTCTGCTTCTCACATGTGTATCTTGCTCCTTCATTCAATATGACATGTATTGAATATATATACATAAGGAAGTTAACTTATAACAACCATACTATAATAAGCTACATACTAGGGGATGGCTGCCCATTATTCCTAGTAGAATAGCTCTGTACAAGGTAGGCTGATCTTAACTTGATGGTAGGCGCAGCCACGACACGTGTGGGTGTGTTGATTCCTTGGGGTGATGTTGTGGGTGAGGATGTTGTGCAGTACCCTGTCTAGAATAGACATCTGGACAGTTAGGAAGTTTTTCACAGTCAATCCCTTGTTGAAGATATTAACCATCTTCCCTCCCTTGTGCCCGAGATCATTTCAGGCGGTGTCTTTGGGCATGACCAGTCCTTCAGTCTTCAAATTGAAGTGCTCCACTATCCATGTCTTGGTGATGTGGATGTGGATGTTCTACACACTAGAGATGAGGTAGTGGTCGGTGACGCTCTCGAGCGGTCCTAGATTACGTATATGCTCCTTGAGGAGCTCAGTGTAGAAGGGAATCAGCTCTTAGAAGAAGTCGAGCCATCCATTGTAACACCCCTACTGAACTTAAACAACAAATCGATTTGCAGCGGGAATATTTAACAACTTAACATTAACTAAACGGTTTGGTTTACACGCCGTTAGCCACCCACGTGGCTAACAAGGCAGAATACATACAAAACGTATCGGTCTGATGCATAGACTCCCGAGCATAAGTACTAAACCATAAATACAACAACATTACCGAGTATTAATATTTACATCCATAACTGTATAACTGTCAGCCCATAATATATCACCACAGGAGCACAGGCGCATCCCGGGTCCGAACATCCAAAATCCATCAAAAGTACTTCACAAACCTAGAATCTAGAGCCACTCCGCCTCTTCGATCCTCATCCTGCAACATAGGAAAAGCAATATGGTGCCCCAAAGGGGCTCAGCAACTCATGGCTGGTATGGCTAACGTGCAGCCCATCGACTACCGGGATACACGCAACCAATTGTCATGATAACATGGCATTGATTTTTAACATACATAGCAACAAGAATTTCATCACCACATTAACACATAACATAACAAGAACGGTTCTCTTTGGAACCGAACCAAAACATAGTCAGTTCACCCGAAGAGCCTAGAGATTGCTGCCAAACTCATGCTAAGCTCGTTACATAACTCGTTACCGTCCTGTTAGATGAACGGTTAACTTAACCCATAGGTGCGTCGGATATAGTAATCCAAGCACACCGAACATAGTATGCCCCTGTGGCCCGACGTGAGTCAGTAAAATAGCCTTGGATAAACTAAAAGGAGGTTGAAAACCAAAAAGGAAAACAACCATAACATACAGAGAGAATTGAACCGGTTATGACATTGACTCCTATACTCACACGTGGCCGGAACAACCGACTCCTCACTCCCCCCGTTAGTACTTGTTAGAAGTCCCATTATTGAAACTTAATAAGTTAATTCACAAGCAAGTGTTTAGGTCTAGTTAGACACACACAAGGGAGATGAGACATAACTACCAACACAATAATATTAACAACTGTAAACTCATTTCATGACTTAAGTCTTACAAGGTCATAAGCACACAGAAAAACAAACACACACAAGCCGGTGTAAACCGGTAGGCAATAGACTGCAAGAAAACCATACCATGGTCCCTGCTTCGATTGGTTTCCACCGTAGGTAACTCTATACGTAATTAATAATGTCGGTTAATTACCTTACTTAACTTACAATTTACTAAGTGTTTACATGTTTCCATGACATGTTTTTACTCTTAAACTTACACTTATTTATCTTTATTATACACACTAGGGTCTACTACATAAGTCTCACTTCCTTTCTTAAATTTAAAGATTTTTTTTAAAGTTTCTGGTCTGGGGGCGCGCGGTCCACAATAGAGGCACCCACGCCTGCAGCAAACAACTGGACCTCCCCACAGAGGCGGTCCCTAGGGGCGGTCCACAGCAGAACCTATTTTCCCAAGTGCTTTTCTCCTTATTTTGAACTCCAAATTCAACCCAATTTTTTTCCTAACCATTCCACATGTTTTAACACCTTTTTGGCACACCCAAAACCCTCTCTAAATACCCCATAAACTCCTTAAACATTTACTCAAACCTTACCAAATCCTTAACACTTAGAACATTTTTTTCTTACACTTGTAACTTGTATTCTTGCCTAAAACTTCAACTAACCAAAGTATTCCCTCACTACATTATAACCACTCCTTAAAACATCATTTTGCACTACAATCATCCCCTTTACACAAACTTCCTAGGTCCTTCCCACAACTCTTATTTTACCTTCACAAAGCATTACTCTTCATTGTTCACCAAACCTTGCACAAGACTAAAACACACTCTTACCACTACTTTGGTATACCTAAAATCACCCATTTGATTCTCTAAACTTCCATGAACAATGCCCAAGTCATTCTCATACTTATGAACACTTAAATTCCCTTTCTTTCACCAAATCAACCCTTAACAATTCCTAGTGAAACCTAGGTCACCAAACTTCATTAAAACACCTAAACTTCTTATATTCTACTCAAATTTTGACATAGCTTGTTAGTATTTCCTTACACCCAAAACACAAGGTTTCTCACCTTTGAACACTCAAGAACATTTAGTCAAACAAAAATGTTCATTACACACAACTAAGCCTTAAACTACACTACATCACAATATAGTGCATAATTTAAATTTCTTGGCACTAAGGCTCTTAAATTGCATAAACCATAAACACTGAATTTCCCACATTATATTTGCCTTTGACTTGCAAATACATACAACAACACATATGTCTTTAATAACCTCTTTGAGGATAGTTTTCTAGCTCATTTACCATTGGCTCCTTAAGTAGCTTATCAAGCATTTTTAAAGCTCAATTTTCCTAAGGCACATTAAGTTAGGTTATTGACCTCTTTTCCTTCCAAACTTCTTTCTTGTTTCCTTGGATTGAAAATTAGCAAGGAACTTGATCACTTGTCAACCTTCTATCCATACACAAGTAAAGATAAGGAGCATTAAGCTTTATGCTTACACTCATTAATAAACCTTAGGTTATTTAATGTCTTAAAACACATAAATGAATGTTTTACCTTGGAATTGAATAGGAATTGGATTAAGTAGCAAAAGAGGACTCCACCTAGCCCTTTGAAGATTGGAATGAAGCTATGAATGAGCAAAAGAAAACCCATGAAGAGGTGATTTTCAGTTACACATAAAAATGAGGAATGAAGTTTTTTCTTTGAGTTTCCTTACCTTGAAGCAAAGGAGAACATAAGATGTAGGAAGATGAGTTCAAGCTCCTTCCATGGTGATTCCTCTTGGCACCGAAATGAAGGTTTTGGAGATTTGAAAAGCCAAGATTGTAGAGCTTGACTAAACTAAGAGAATGGTGGTCTTGAAATTATTTTTGGAGCATGAAGCTAGGAGATATGGACAATCAAAGATGGAGTATTTGTGTGGACTGTAGCAAAACCGAGAATGAGAAGGGAGGAGAGGATGAAGACGGTGGGAAATCAAGAGGGAAATGAAAAGTGAGGTGAGAGGTTACTTTGTTAAGATATTATAAGTAAAAGGTGAATAGTGATTTATTACTTTTTCCTTTCTATTTACTTAACTAGCTAAGTGTGGTGAGTCACACTTAAAAACCGGCCCCTTAGTCAAATGAGGTATTTTATGGTCTTTGTTCACCATTTAGTTGACTTACATTGACTAATGTCTTAAACTAGCACTATTTGGTCACTATTCACAAATTAGTGCACAAAATTGTGAAATTTTTGATTTCCCATTGATTTAGACTTCCTAAGGTGATACTAAGTAGTACAGATGTTGATTAAAGAGTAATGATGGACATTTAGCCACTCAAAACCCATTTCTAAGACAATTTTTTTAAAATGTGCTTTAAAACTCCTTAAAGCACATTTTGTGTTTTAACTTGTTTTCAAGCTTGGTTTTCTTGGTAATTGGTTTAACATGTTCATTAACATGTAAATAAGGTCTTGGTAGGCTCTTAGAGTCTAAACCAAGGTTATCCCAAGCTTAGAGCACACTTTTGCCCTTATTGCCTTTATGTGTTTACTTTGGTTTAAATTGTTCACTAATGTTTCTAAGGCACTTTTTAGCCTTGATAAACCATAATTTAATATTTAAACAACATATAAAGGTTTGGGGTATTTCATCCATGGAACTTGATGAGCTCCACTATCTCACCTAAGCCCAATTCCTCTATCCATTTAACGTCGAGCGTCTTGGGTAGAACTGGGCAAGACTTGTCATCCACATTTGCAGCCTTAATTATTGTAGGCAGTTGTTGGCTTAGCAGTTTCAGATGCCTGAGCGACTGGGCAGATGGTGGCTTGGCTACAACCTTCTTGGTTTGAAAGAGTTTTTCCAACTCTTGCTCCTAGACTAAGGGCTGCATCATTTGTTTCCCTTTTGCCTTCTTGATCACTTCCTGTTCCTCATGAGTGAGGAGGATTGGTGATTGTGATTCTGTGTCGCTACCTTCATTTTCTTTACTTGATCGTTCAGGTGTTGTTGACCTATCGGAGACGTGTCAGACCAGTGGACTCTCTTTTTCTACAGAGTCTGGTGCGGTTAGACTTTCTTCTTGTATTGCTGCTTCTTATGATTTCTCTTTTTGTGACTTCTCGTCACTTGAACTTCCTCTTCTTCTACATCATGGGCAATCTGCTCGATGTGCTCCACAGGAATATCCTCTTCACCTTTGTTGGTGAAGTGAAGCCTTCGAGAGGCAGGTTCAGGAGTGGATTGGGTTTCTTTGGCTCTCTTTGTTTTTTCCTGAGCTGTTTGGACATGCGAGTTGTAGTTGGGCTAGTGGAGGCATGGGTGAAACCTTTAGTGTAACACCCCTACCGCTAATCAAATAATTATCCCCTAATCCGTCTTAAATACCAATACCAAAGCAGCGGAATTCCTTCTCCAAACGGTGGGTGATACAATGCCGTTAGTCACCCACGTGACTAACAAGGCCAAATCCAATACAAAATTCAATTATAGTATCAGTCTGATGAATTAAATATACCGAGCAATCAAACAACACTACCACATTAAAAGAACTTTGTCCCCAAAGTTCATACTACACATTTTCAATCTTATAACACAAGAATCACTTATAAAGACAATACTTTCATAACAAACATTCTTTGCATGACATTGGACTCAAGGTCCCGGTAACAAAACATCACTTAGACTCTAAGGTCTATAACATAACAACACAGGCATTGTACTACAATACTTGGCGAACATACACAATCGAAACGGCTCTACCCCCCTTAAAAATAGGGGTACGCCCCGTACCCTATACATAGAAATACTAAGGAGTAAACAACGACGGGTACTTCGCCCTCATCTTATCTTCCAGCTCCCAAGTGGCCTCCTCAACTTCCTGGTTAGACTAGAGGACCTTCACCAGTCTTACAGACTTATGGCGAGTGTCTCAAGTCTTGGTGTCTAGAATCCGTACGGGCTCCACTGATCGCATGGTCGGCTCTAACGTTAGCCTTTCGGGCTGAAGTACATGAGACGGATGAGACATATATTTCTTCAACTGGGACACATGAAATACATCATGTACCTTGCCCAGCTCAGCAGGTAAATCTAGCCTGTAAGCCACCAGACCTATCCGCTCCGTCACAACATAAGGCCCCCATATTTCGGGCTCAACTTGCCTTTCTGGCCAAAATGAAACACTCCCTTCATGGGGGAAACTCTCAGAAACACCTGGTCGCCCACAGCGAATTCCAGGTCACGTCGTCGCACATCTGCATACGACTTCTGCTGTCCTGAGCTGCCTTCGTGTTAGCTCGGATCTGACATACTTCTGCTTGCACTTGTTCCAGATACTCTGGTCCTATAATGACCGTCTCACTCCACTCATTCCAGCATAATGGCGTGCGGCAAGGTCTACCGTACAAAGCCTGGAAGGGAGACATCTTGATTGAAGCATGGTAACTGTTGTTATAGCTAAACCCAATCAGATGTAACTTATCAATCCAGCTGTCTGAAAGTCAAGTGCACATGCACGTAACATATCCTCTAGCGTATGGATGGTGCGCACTCTGACCATCTGTCTGTGGGTGGAACGCTGTACTTAGCTTCAACGGTACCAAGCGCTTCCCGTGTAGTTCTCCAGTACCTCGAGAGGAATCTGGTATCCCTATCAGACACGATAGTCTTCGGTACCCCATGGTGCCGTACAATCTCTCTGTCGAAGAGCTCTGCAAGCTTTACCACTTTCCAGGTGTCCTTCATCGGTATGAATCGGGCCACCTTGGTCAGTCGGTCAACAACGACCCAAATCATATTCAGACCTCCCCTTGTAGGCGGAAGCCCTACTACGAAGTCCATGGAGATATCATGAAACTTCCACTCAGGCACTAGCATTGGCTGTACCATACCACCAGGCCGTCGGTGCTCAAACTTGACCTTCTGACAAGTGAGACACCTCACTACATAATCACTCACATCCTTTTTCATACCAGTCCACCAAAAATAATGTTTCATGTCCTTGTACATCTTTGAAGCTCTGGGGTGAATCGAAGTCGTAGAACAGTGGGATTCACTCAGTATGCGCTCTTTCAGCTCAGCGCTACTCCTCGGAATACACAGTCAGCCATTCAGCCTAATCAGGTCATCATCGTGGAGTCGGAAATCATACTTCTGACCCTCGAATGTGCCATCAATAAGCTTCTGCCTGATCTCTAACATATACTGATCCGTCATCTGAGCACTCCGCACCTCTTCAACCAATCTAGAATGAGAGACTAGCGAATGGAGAGAGTGTGCTCTGCGACTCAGTGCGTCAGCTACCACATTTGCCTTACCCTCTTTATACTGGAGGTTGATGTCATAATCGTTTAGAAACTCGACCCACCTTCTTTGTCTCATGTTCAATTCTTTCTGAGTGAACAAGTATTTAAACTCTTGTGGTCGGAATAGATTGTCACGTTTACCCCATACAAATGATGTCGCCATATCTTCAAAGCGAAGACAATGACACCCAATTCTAAGTCATGGGTAGGGTAGTTCTCTTCATGCTTCTTCAGCTGTCGGGAGGCGTATGCTACGACCTTCCCGTGTTGCATCAATACACAATCCATACCTCTTCCGGATGCGTCGCAGTAGACCTAAAACCATCTGTACCGTCTGGTAATGTCAGGACTGGTGCAGAGGTAAGAGCATCCTTGAGACTCTGGAAAGAACTCTCGCAGTCACTGTCCACTCGAATGGGGCATCCTTCTTCATTAAGGAAGTCATCGGCTTCGAGACACTGGAGAAGTCCTTCACAAATCTCCTGTAATATCCTACCAAACGAGGAAGCTCCAGATGTCGATAACTGTCTTCGGCCTAGGCCAGGTGCGCACTGCATCTATCTTGGCCGGATCAACGGCGATCCCAGCCTCGGAAATAACATGACCAAGGAATGAAACTTGGTTCAACCAGAATTCACACTTAGAGAATTTGGTATACAACTGATTCTGTCTCAATGTCTGCAACACACTTCTCAGGTGGCTTTCATCCTCACCCTTTGATTTCGAATACACAAGAATATCGTCGATGAAGACTACTACCGACTTGTCCAACTGATCTCGGAACAAGCGGTTCATTAACTCCATAAACTTGGTTGGTGCATTGGATAACCCAAACGGCATGACTGTGAACTCGTAATGACCGTATCTGGTTCGGAATGCGGTCTTCTCAATGTCACCCTCTCGAATAGCAATCTGATGGTAACCGGATCGTAAGTCGATCTTGGAGAATACTGATGCTCCTTTCAACTGGTCAAATAAATCGTCAATACGGGGTAAAGGATAACGGTTTTTCACCGTAACTGCATTCAACTCTCTGTAGTCGATGCAGAGGCGGAGACTACCATCCTTCTTCTTCATGAAGAGGACCGGTGCTCCCCATGGTGAAACACTCGGGCGAATAAATCCCTTGTCGAGTAGGTCTCTCAGCTGCTCCTTGAGCTCTGTCATTTCAGCTGGAGCCATACGGTAGGGCGCCTTCGCTATTGGTCCGGTTCCCGACACCAATTCAATCTCAAACTCCACTCCCCGTGCTGGCGGCATGCCCGGTAGTTCCTTAGGAAAGACATCAGGAAACTCCGACACTACCGACACATCCGGGCTAAACTCTGGATCTCTCTATGTCATAGACATAGCAGAGGTATACATCACTCCCCCTTTGCAACTCACGATACATAGACATAGCGGAGACAATCTGAGTCGAAGGCTCCCTAGGCCTTTGGCGGTATGAGATGGTAACCCCAGTCGGACTCTGAAGAAGCAGACGATGCTTGGCACATAGGATCCGACCCTTGTGCCGCTCCAACCAGTTCATCCCCACAATAACATCGAAACCAAGTCCATCGAACTCTATCATGTCGATCAGAAACTCTTCATCCTTGATTCGTACAAAGCGTCTCGGTGGATAGCGGGTACACTTGATCCGCTCTTTCGACGGGAGAGTGACTAGGAAGTCAGGCATCTCTTCACCGTCTAACCCCAGCCTCTTCGCAAATGAAAGTGAAACAAACGTGTGTGAGGCTACAGAGTCAACAAGATCAATGCGTCCACGCCATTAACTGGAAAGGTACCGGTGAGGATAGTACCGCTTCTGCCGGCTTCTGCCTCATTACACACTCCCAGTATACCTCCCTTTCCGAGTGCACAGCCTAATACAGTTCACAAACTCGTAAGTACACAGTAAAACATGGTTGACACACTCCAAAACGTCTCTTTATTCATTAACATACTCTTTACACCATAAGTTGGTTTACATTGCCGACATAGCTAACATATATAACATCCTTAACATACAACTGGCTTGACTCATTATATGGTTACACAAGGCTTAGAACTGCCAAAATGTCAAATTCAAATATCCAGGTTTCATGTGTGGCATTAATTACTATCGAAGGTGCGGTATTCAGCTTGATATTCTTGATACCGTGATATAACATCCTTGACTTCCCCCATGACTAACACATCTCCTGACTTCAACACTAACTTCTTTGCGAGAACAGTACGCTTCTGCTCGCCATACACAAAACATGGGTATCACCAATGGACCAAGACACCACGGGTACTCCTTACTCAGAGACTCGGGTGTTTTGTCCTTATCTTGGTGTAGACCTAACCGTCACCTTTCTGGAAGAAGTTCACAATACACAAATCTGCTTTAACACTCGGAATTGGATCCGACTCAACTTGCTGAGCAATTCCCACAGCGTGGTTAACGATCCAAGGAACTCCTCAGGCACTCTCGGTACTGTTGCTCCGTCTTCCGCTCGTTCATCCTGATATGTCTTGTGTAAGGGTTTCAGTCCCTACCCATGCTTATCATCTTCAATTTCATCTTCGACCCACTCAGGTACTCGGGGTATGTAGAAACCTCCAGGTGCTGCTCCCAGTTTGTCGCATCGTCGGATGATGTGGTTTTGTGCTTCGGATGTCAGGTATCTATTTAATAATATCATACCTGGCTGGATGACCTGACATTGCTCCATTGGAAATTCGGTGATGCTGATGGTGGTTTCTTCAGGGTTCGGTGTGGAGGGAACGATAACAAATATTGAAGGTTCCTAAGGTATAAAATTATCTAACTTAGGTAAATTATATATTATACTTTAACTCTTTACTTATACGGTTGTACACTTTGACTTGCTAACACTCATGCATGAAATGCGGTAAGCAGTCAATTACTTCACTCAACGGTTAGGGTAGTACCTGGTCTAGAAGAGGGTCCTGCAGCCTCAGACCGGTCTACCACATTCAGGGCGGCCTTGCCGGATCCCGACCCCTTCCCCTTCTGGGAGTTTGTGTTTCCCTGAGCTGAGGATGGCTGGTGAGTCGCCTTCGGGCCTTCAGTGGTCACGACAGCCTTACCCTTCCCTTGCCACTTTGGCTTATAGTTTCTGCCATTGGGTTCTGGTAGCACTCGTAGTCGCGGTGCCCCATCTTATGGCAGTAGCGACACTGCACATCATTCCCCTTGCAGTCCTTGTGGGGTGGTCTCCGTTGCACCACTTACAGTAATAGTGGCGCTCCGGTCCAGAGCCCGTGCTAGCTGCTATAACATTAAACTATCAATATACACTTCATAACATATCAACACACATTTAAACTCGGTACACAGATTCAGTAGTTACCCTTGGGCGGGTAAGAGCGTAGGGGCTTTGCCGCATAGGCATACGTGAGCTGCAATGGTGGTCTGGGCTTGGCCTTTGCCACCCTGTTGCTGACCCTTCTGGGACTGGGGATAAGGTTTTTCTTCTTTCCTCCCCCGTGCCCTTGGGTGACCTGACCCTCGCTCGAAGCCTTGCGCTTATGCGCATTCTCCTCGTCCCTCAAACGGACGGTGATCTCTACTATAGCAGCTGCATGATAGCACTCCTATTATTTAGGGTGTTAGTTATGCCCCGCAAATCAAACTCATAATCACATTCACACATATACGTACTTATTCACATCACACTGTAGTTCTAATACCTGCAAGGTAGTATATCCGGTTGGCCCCATTCCATAGCATAGGAGGTAGTTGAGTCTGTTGTAGAAACGGTTTACCAGTATCCGGTCTGAGTAACCCAGATCTGGTAGCAGGTGGATAAGGCCGATGAAGAGGTGTAGTACTCGTCTACCGACATCTTATCCCCTGCCTCAGACTGTGCAGCTCAAGGCGCTTTGCCTCTTGCACATGTATCGGGTAGTACTTGGCTCGCAGCAGAGCCGTGTACTCCCTCCACTCGAAGGTAGGGTCTGCAACTCTGCCCTCCCGTACCAGCTTCCATCAACTCTGTGCCGAACCCTTCAGGTAGTAAGCGGCAAGACGGACCTTGACTCCCGGTACATTCAAGGTATCGTAGGCGGTCTCCAGCTCGGAGATGTACGCCTCCAGCTTACCCAGGTCGGTCTCCCCATGAAAGGACGGTGGTCTCAGATCCGCCAACACCCTGACCCAGTGGTCTCGCGCGGCTGTGGTTGCGGCTGTGGCCCTTGTTGGTCCATACCGCCTTGCTACTGTTGCTGCTGATGCATCGCAGCCACTAGCTGGGGAACCATCTGGGCTACGGCGGCTACTTACTGCGCCAGCCATAACTTGTGTCATAGTGTCATCGCCCTGGTCTCCCGTATCACCAGCACCGCGCCCGCGGCCTCGTCCACGTGGTCTACCTGACATCTGAATTTTACACGAAAATTCATTAGCACTGCTTACAAACTTATCGGTTCGAATGGTTGTAACGCCTTTCCGACATAAGGTGAATCCACACTTAGTTAGTGGTTAACCTTCTCTAACTGCTCACTAAGGAGGTAGCTAAGGTTTATTTCCTAAACGGTATATTCCTAAGCTCGGTATTCCGGTCATCAGAGCGATACTTCGCTCTGATACTACTTTTTGTAACACCCCTACTGAACTTAAACAACAAATCGATTTGTAGCGGGAATATTTAACAACTTAACATTAACTAAACGGTTTGGTGTTACACGCCGTTAGCCACCCACGTGCTAACAAGGTAGAATACATACAAAACGTATCGGTATGATGCACAGACTCCCGAGCATAAGTACTAAACCATAAATACAACAACATTACCGAGTATTAATATTTACATCCATAACTGTATAATGTCAGCCCATAATATACCACCACAGGAGCACAGGCGCATCCCGGGTGAACATCCAAAATTCATCAAAAGTACTTCACAACCTAGATTCTAGAGCCACTCCGCCTCTTCGATCCTCATCCTGCAACATAGGAAAAGCAATATGGTGCCCCAAAGGGGCTCAGCAACTCATGGCTGGTATGGCTAACGTGCAGCCCATCGACTACCGGGATACACGCAACAATTGTCATGATAACATGGCATTGATTTTAACATACATAGCAACAAGAATTTCATCACCACATTAACACATAACATAACAAGAACGGTTCTCTTTTGGAACCGAACCAAAACATAGTCAGTTCACCCGAAGAGCCTAGAGATTGCTACCAAACTCATGCTAAGCTCGTTACATAACTCGTTACTGTCCGGTTAGATGAACGGTTAACTTAACCCATAGGTGTGTCGGATATAGTAATCCAAGCACACCGAACATAGTATGCCCCTGTGGCCCGACGTGAGTCAGTAAAATAGCCTTGGATAAGCTAAAGGGAGGTTGAAAACCAAAAAGGAAACAATCATAACATACAGAGAGAATCGAACCGGTTATGACATCGACTCCCATACTCACACGCGTGACCGGAACAACCGGACTCCTCACTCTCCCCGTTAGTACTTGTTAGAAGTCCCATTATTGAAACTAATAAGTTTAATCACAAGCAAGTGTTTAGGTCTAGTTAGACACACACAAGGGAGATGAGACATAACTTACCAACACAATAATATTAACAACTGTAAACTCATTTCATGACTTAAGTCTTACAAGGTCATAAACACAAAAAAAAACAAACAACACACAAGTCGTGTAAACCGGTAGGCAACAGACTGCAAGAAAACCATACCTTGGTCCCTGCTTCGATTGGTTTCCACCATAGGCAACTCCTATACATAATTAATAATGTCGGTTAATTACCTTACTTAACTTACAATTTACTAAGTGTTTACATGTTTCCATGACATGTTTTTACTCTTAAACTTACACTTATTTATCTTCATTATACACACTAGGGTCTACTACATAAGTCCCACTTCCTTTCTTAAACTTAAAATTTTTTTTTAAGTTTCTGGTCTGGACCGCCCCACTGGGAGGTCCCAGGGGCGGTTCACAACAGAGGCACCCACGCCTGCAGCAAACAACTGGACCTCCCCACAGGGGCGGTCCCTAGGGGCGGTCCACAGCAGAACCTATTTTCCAAGTGCTTTTCTCCTCATTTTGAACTCCAAATTCAACCCAATTTTTTCTACCATTCCACATGTTTTAACACCTTTTTGGCACACCCAAAACCCTCTCTGAACACCCCATAAACTCCTAAACATTTACTCAAACCTTACCAAATCCTTAACACTTAGAACATTTTTTCTTACACTTGTAACTTGTATTCTTTCCTAAGACTTCAACTAACCAAAGTATTCACTCACTACATTATAACCACTCCTTAAAACATCATTTTGCACTACAATCATCCCCTTTACACTAACTTCCTAGGTCCTTCCCACAACTCTATATTTTACCTTCACAAAGCATTACTCTTTCATTGTTCACCAACCTTGCACAAGACTAAAACACACTCTTACCACTACTTTGGTATACCTAAAATCACCCATTTGATTCTCTAAACTTCCATGAACAATGCCCAAGTCATTCTCATATTACGAACACTTAAATTCCCTTTCTTTCACCAAATCAACCCTTAACAATTCCTAGTGAAACCTAAGTCACCAAACTTTATTAAAACACCTAAACTTCTTATATTCTACTCAAATTTTGACATAGCTTGTTAGTATTTCCTTACACCCAAAACACAAGGTTTCTCACCTTGAACACTCAAGAACATTTATTCACACAAAAATGTTCTTTACACACAACTAAGCCTTAAACTACACTACATCACAAATAGTGCATAATTTAAATTGCTTGGCACTTAGGCCCTTAAATTGCATAAACCATAAACACTGAATTTCCCACATTATATTTGCCTTTGACCTGCAAATACATACAACAACACATATGCCTTTAATAACCTCTTTGAGGATAGTTTTCTAGCTCATTTACCATTGGCTTCTTAAGTAGCTTATCAAGCATTTTTAAAGCTCAATTTTCCTAAGGCACATTAAGTTGGGTTATTTACCTCTTTTCCTTCCAAACTTCTTTCTTGTTTCCTTGAATTGAAAATTAGCAAGGAACTTGATCACTTTTTAACCTTCTATCCATACACAAGTAAAGATAATGAGCATTAAGCTTCATGCTTTCACTCATTAATAAACCTTAGGTTATTTAATGTCTTAAAACACATAAATGAATGTTTTACCTTGGAATTGAATGGGAATTGGATTAAGTAGCAAAAGAGACTCCACCTAGCCCTTTGAAGATTGGAATGAAGCTATGAATGAGCAAAAGAAAACACCATGAAGAGGAGATTTTTGGTTACACATAAAAATAAGAGGAAATGAAGTTTTTCTTTGAGTTTCCTTACCTTGAAGCAAAGGAGAACAATAAGATGTAGGAAGATGAGTTCAAGCTCCTTCCATGGTGATTCCTCTTGGCACCGAAATGAAGGTTTTGGAGATTTGAAAAGAAAAGATTGCAGAGCTTGACTAAACTAAGAGAATGGTGATCTTGAAATTATTTTTGGAGCATGGAGCTAGGAGATATGGACAATCAAATATGGAGTGTTTGTGTGGACTGTAGCAAAACCGAGAATGATAAGGGAGGAGAGGATGAAGACGGTGGGAAATCAAGAGGGAAATGAAAAGTGAGCTGAGAGGTTACTTTGTTAAGATATTATAAGTAAAAGGTGAATAGTGAATTTACTTACTTTTTCCTTTCTTCTTTACTTAACTAGCTAAGTGTGGTGAGTCACACTTAAAAACCGGCCCCTTAGTCAAATGAGGTATTTTATGGTCTTTGTTGACCGTTTAGTTACTTACATTGACTAATGTCTTAAACTAGCACTATTTGGTCACTATTCACAAATTAGTGCACAAAATTGTGAAATTTTTGATTTCCCATTGATTTAGACTTCCTAATGTGATACTAAGTAGTACACATGTTGATTAAAGAGTAATGATGGACATTTAGCCACTCCAAACCCATTTCTAAGACAATTTTTCAAAAATAAGCTTTAAGACTCCTTAAAGCACATTTTGTGTTTTAACTTGTTTTCAAGCTTGGTTTTCTTTGGTAATTGGTTTAACATGTGCATTAACATGTAAATAAGGTCTTGGTAGGCTCTTAGAGTCTAAACCTAGGTTATCCCAAGCTTAGAGCACATTTTTGCCTTTATTGCCTTTATGTGTTTACTTTGGTTTAAATTGTTCACTAATGTTTCTAAGGCAATTTTTAGCCTTGATAAACCATAATTTAATATTTAAATAACATATAAAGGTTTGGGGTATTTCATCCATGGAACTTGATGAGCTTCACTATCTCACCTAAGCCTAATTCCTCTATCCATTTAACGTCGAGCGTCTTGGGTAGAACTGGGCAAGAATTGTCATCCACATTTGCAGCCTTAATTAATGTAGGCAGTTGTTGGCTTAGCAGTTTCAGATGCCTGAGCGACTGGGCAGATGGTGGCTTGGCGACAACCTTCTTGGTTTGAAAGAGTTTTTCTAACTCTTGCTCCTAGACTAAGGGCTCCATCACTTGTTTCCCTTTTGCCTTTTTGATCACTTCCCGTTCCTCATGAGTGAGGAGGATTGGTGATTGTGATTCTATGTCGCTACCTTCCTTTTCTTTACTTGATCGTTCAGGTGTCGTTGACCTATCAGAGACTTGTCGGACCAGTGGACTCTCTTTTTCTACAGAGTTTGGTGCGGTTAGACTTTCTTCTTGTATTGCTGCTTCTTCTGATTTCTCTTTTTATGACTTCTCGTCACTTTGAACTTCCTCTTCTTCTACATCATGGGCAATCTGCTCGATGTGCTCCACAGGAATATCCTCTTCACCTTCGCTGGTGAAGTGAAGCCTTCGAGAGGCAGGTTCAGGAGTGGATTGGGTTTCTTTGGCTCTCTTTGTTTTTGCCTGAGCCGTTTGGACATGCGAGGTGTAGTTTGGCTAGTGGAGACATGGGTGAAACCTTTAGTGTAACACCCCTACCGCTAATCAAATAATTATCCCCTAATCCGTCTCAAATACCAATACCAAAGCAGCGGAATTCCTTCTCCATACGGTAGGTGATACAATGCCGTTAGTCACCCACATGACTAACAAGGCCAAATCCAATACAAAATTCAATTATAGTATCAGTCTGATGAATTAAATATACCGAGCAATCAAACAACACTACCACATTAAAAGAACTTTGTCCCCAAAGTTCATACTACACATTTTCAATCTTATAACACAAGAATCACTTATAAAGACAATACTTTCATAACAAACATTCTTTGCATGACATTGGACTCAAGGTCCCGGTAACAAAACATCACTTAGACTCTAAGGTCTATAACATAACAACACAGGCATTGTACTACAATACTTGGAACATACACAATCGAAACGGCTCTACCCCCCTTAAAAATAGGGGTACGCCCCGTACCCTATACATAGAATTACTAAGGAGTAAACAACGACGGGTACTTCGCCCTCATCTTATCTTCCAGCTCCCAAGTGGCCTCCTCAACTTCCTGGTTAGACTAGAGGACCTTCACCAGTCTTACAGACTTATGGCGAGTGTCTCAAGTCTTGGTGTCTAGAATCCGTACGGGCTCCACTGATCGCATGGTCGGCTCTAACGTTAGCCTTTCGGGCTGAAGTACATGAGACGGATGAGACATATATTTCTTCAACTGGGACACATGAAATACATCATGTACCTTGCCCAGCTCAGCAGGTAAATCTAGCCTGTAAGCCACCAGACCTATCCGCTCCGTCACAACATAAGGCCCCACATATTTCGGGCTCAACTTGCCTTTCTGGCCAAAATGAAACACTCCCTTCATGGGGGAAACTCTCAGAAACACCTGGTCGCCCACAGCGAATTCCAGGTCACGTCGTCGCACATCTGCATACGACTTCTGCCTGTCCTGAGCTGCCTTCGTGTTAGCTCGGATCTGACATACTTCTGCTTGCACTTGTTCCAGATACTCTGGTCCTATAATGACCGTCTCACTCCACTCATTCCAGCATAATGGCGTGCGGCAAGGTCTACCGTACAAAGCCTGGAAGGGAGACATCTTGATTGAAGCATGGTAACTGTTGTTATAGCTAAACCCAATCAGATGTAACTTATCAATCCAGCTGGTCTGAAAGTCAAGTGCACATGCATGTAACATATCCTCTAGCGTATGGATGGTGCGCTCACTCTGACCATCTGTCTGTGGGTGGAACGCTGTACTTAGCTTCAGCTCGGTACCAAGCGCTTCCCGTGTAGTTCTCCAGTACCTCGAGAGGAATCTGGTATCCCTATCAGACACGATAGTCTTCGGTACCCCATGGTGTCGTACAATCTCTCTGTCGAAGAGCTCTGCAAGCTTTACCACTTTCTAGGTGTCCTTCATCGGTATGAATCGGGCCACCTTGGTCAGTCGGTCAACAACGACCCAAATCATATTCAGACCTCCCCTTGTAGGCGGAAGCCCTACTACGAAGTCCATGGAGATATCATGAAACTTCCACTCAGGCACTAGCATTGGCTGTACCATACCACCAGGCCGTCGGTGCTCAAACTTGACCTTCTGACAAGTGAGACACCTCACTACATAATCACTCACATCCTTTTTCATACCAGTCCACCAAAAATAATGTTTCATGTCCTTGTACATCTTTGAAGCTCTGGGGTGAATCGAAGTCGTAGAACAGTGGGATTCACTCAGTATGCGCTCTTTCAGCTCAGCGCTACTCCTCGGAATACACAGTCAGCCATTCAGCCTAATCAGGTCATCATCGTGGAGTCGGAAATCATACTTCTGACCCTCGAATGTGCCATCAATAAGCTTCTGCCTGATCTCTAACATATACTGATCCGTCATCTGAGCACTCCGCACCTCTTCAACCAATCTAGAATGAGAGACTAGCGAATGGAGAGAGTGTGCTCTGCGACTCAGTGCGTCAGCTACCACATTTGCCTTACCCTCTTTATACTGGAGGTTGATGTCATAATCGTTTAGAAACTCGACCCACCTTCTTTGTCTCATGTTCAATTCTTTCTGAGTGAACAAGTATTTCAAACTCTTGTGGTCGGAATAGATTGTCACGTTTACCCCATAAAAATGATGTCGCCATATCTTCAAAGCGAAGACAATGACACCCAATTCTAAGTCATGGGTAGGGTAGTTCTCTTCATGCTTCTTCAACTGTCGGGAGGCGTATGCTATGACCTTCCCGTGTTGCATCAATACACAATCCATACCTCTTCCGGATGCGTCGCAGTAGACCTCAAAACCATCTGTACCGTCTGGTAATGTCAGGACTGGTGCAGAGGTAAGAGCATCCTTGAGACTCTGGAAAGAACTCTCGCAGTCATCTGTCCACTCGAATGGGGCATCCTTCTTCATTAAGGAAGTCATCGGCTTCGAGACACTGGAGAAGTCCTTCACAAATCTCCTGCAATATCCTACCAAACCGAGGAAGCTCCAGATGTCGATAACTGTCTTCGGCCTAGGCCAGGTGCGCACTGCATCTATCTTGGCCGGATCAACGGCGATCCCAGCCTCGGAAATAACATGACCAAGGAATGAAACTTGGTTCAACCAGAATTCACACTTAGAGAATTTGGTATACAACTGATTCTGTCTCAATGTCTGCAACACACTTCTCAGGTGGCTTTCATCCTCACCCTTTGATTTCAAATACACAAGAATATCGTCGATGAAGACTACTACCGACTTGTCCAACTGATCTCGGAACAAGCGGTTCATTAACTCCATAAACTTGGTTGGTGCATTGGATAACCCAAACGGCATGACTGTGAACTCGTAATGACCGTATCTGGTTCGGAATGCGGTCTTCTCAATGTCACCCTCTCGAATAGCAATCTGATGGTAACCGGATCGTAAGTCGATCTTGGAGAATACTGATGCTCCTTTCAACTGGTCAAATAAATCGTCAATACGGGGTAAAGGATAACGGTTTTTCACCGTAACTGCATTCAACTCTCTGTAGTCGATGCAGAGTGATGGGATCGGGGTGCTGACCGAGTAGGTCTGAGGTGTTAGTCTCAGACCAACCCTACTTGGAGACAAGTATTTGCCAAGGAGATAATGCGGAAGCGTTTGTATATAATTTAACAAGATAGGATTCTGCTTATATTGAAATTCAATGTGAATTACAACCTAGCTTCCTATCTTGGGATTCGACAGAGGTACTCTGTCTCATCCAACACTCGCTCTACTCTCGGCTTTGATCAATGCGTAACAAGGAGTGTTTAGTGTGCTCTATAGGTAATAAATACCTAAGCTGATTGACTAAGTCTCACTAAAATCTCTCGAAAATGCTTTCTCTCTCAATATGACTCTCTCTCTCTCTCTCGAAATGTGGAAGTGAAAGCTCCAACGATTACAAATGATTCTAGGTGCTTAAATACTGATAATACCCGAAGTTTCTGCTCCCATTACGTGTAAAACGACGTTTCCACGACCTCCCACGGTCTCCCACTATGCATTGGGCGGGAAATATCTCAGCAGCTCTGTAGTGGGACTCGTTCTGGCGCTCTTTCAGCTTGACCGCCTTGATTTTCGGGCATGATCATATTTGAACGTGTGTGACAGTTATTTCCTTGTTTTTCTCCACGTTCTAACAGTAGAGGGTCGCCTTTTAGCTTCTATAACTTTCCATGAGAGTCTTATGTCGCAGAACGACTCCTTCTGCGGTCAGACTCGTTCATCGCCCAGACTTGCTCTGATGCTATTATCAGTGATATTTCTTCTGTCACCAGACTTACTCTGTTGCCATAATCAGCAAAACCTTGGGTTCCAACAAATTCCCCCTTTTTGCTGATGATGGCAAAGGGAACCAACTCAGTCAAGATGGGATAAAGTTCCCCCTTAAGTTGAGCATCATTTATAAGATGATATGAATGCAAACCGCTTGACAGATCGAGTTGGTTGACAACCAAACTACGTCTGTCGAGACTCTTTGTCTGTGGGCAGGCTCTGGATGACTTGTTCTGCAGAGGGAGTTACTGTTCGCTAAACTCATACTGTCTTTGACTTGGTCTCTTTTCGTTGCTTCAATTCTCCGACCCACTCTTGCTGGTGGCTAGGCTTTGGCAATCTTCAGCAAAACTCTAATATCTTCATACATTTTCCCCCTTTTTTGATGATGCCAAAAACCACTTGAGTGAATCTCGTAGCGCGAGTTAACCTGCAAAAAAGACACACAAGCAAAGCAAGCTTGGAAGAACCAACCTCTCGTTGATTGATTCCCCCTTAGTCCAATATTCCCCCTAAGTTTGAGCACGTCATTTAAGACAAGACCAGTAAGAGAAGATCATAATAGAATTAAACTAAGCTTAAACGGAAGCAGTCTGCTTAACCATCAAGCAGGGCAAAATCCATAAGTGCAATTCAAGTCTTCTTACCACCAAAAACATTAATTCGTCTTAGTGAGAGTGGGATTCACCGCTTTCCCCCTTTTTGACATCATCAGGCAAAACAGGGTGAGTATGCCTGACATCCAGAAGCAATCACATGGCTAAATAGCCAACCGACTGAGTCTACCCAAGTTTGATAAAAACACCGCCAAGATAAACAAAGTTTGAGATAGGTTGAAAGTATGGTCAAGGGTGTAGGCTAGGAAATGGGGTGAGGGACTTGGTCTGCATCTTGTATTGACCCATTCATTTTGAATCTCAAGAGAGTGCTAGATGTGGCTAACCATTGTAGTGAAGCGTATTAGCCAAAGAATTCATACCCATATGTGCAAGCTAGCGTTGCTGTAAAGCGCAAACCAGAGTCACGCAAGTTCCACTCTTGGAAGTGGTGGCTGGAGCAAGAGTACGTCTTCTTCAAATTGAATATAAGTTGAAGAGACGATCGTAATTTGCTTTGTTTTAGCCTTCTCATGGGATTTTTCTTTCTTTTTTTTCTTTTCTTTCCTTTTTTTTTGGAAATTCACTTCAACTACGTGGGTATTTTTGCCAGACCGATTATGTCTGCAGATTGACTCTAGCAGTATTTCTTGGTCGAATGAAGGGAAGGGGTTGTGATTGATTTAGGTAGTAAGAGGTAGTCGGTTTTGCTTCAGTGGTAGTGGTAGTGGGTTTGGTAGGAGTGCCAAGGGCTTCGGCTGAGATAGTAGTGGAGCTTGGGCATTAGTAATGATGGACCCAAGTGGATGGGATTTTTGTATGGTGAGACGGCCATGGGAGACTTAGTGATGGTTTCGGGAGTTGGGATAACAATAATGCCTTGTTTGGAGGGTTTTCGGGTTTGAGTGGGAGAGTGAGTAGGAGTGGTTTGAGGGTTAGGATAATTTGTGGGTTGGGGTCGTGGGATGGTTGATGTGGGTGCTTTGGTCGAATTGGTAAAGAAAAACTTGGCGGGTTTTCAAAAAACATTTGTAGACAAAGTTTAGTTGAACTACTTAACCAAGGAGAGTATGGTGCCAGAGAGACTATACCTGAGTACCCAGACTCTGTCTCCAAGAGGGAGAGGAGATACAACCACCCTCACTTAGAACGAGTCATGCCATGGTGTGTACGAAAAAGCTCAAATGCAACCATGTGTGATGCCTTGGTGATGATATCAGCAAGCTAGGGTCTGTGGAAACTTAGTTTAATTAGATTAAGTTCATCTCCACATAATCGTGTAAGAAATGAGAACTCAAGTATGTAAATTTAGTGCGAGCATGAAATTTAGAGAATTTGACGACCTTAGCTGGTATTATCATACATAATGGTAACATTTTGACCAAAAATACCGTAGTCTTCAAAGTACTTGAAGCTGGAGCGAGTCGGCTTGCTTTCTGCACATGATTCGTAGAGATAGTCGGCTTGCTTTGGTACATGATTCACAGACCGAGTCTGCTTGCTTTCTGCACGTGATTCTCATATATATGTATCGGATATTCATATCAACACGTGCCATATTGCCTTAAGATCACCAAATTTAGAGTCATAAACCATATTTCCTTACGATCATGAGTGATAGAGTCATAAATCTTATAACATAAGATTGGAGAAATCATAAATTTGAGAGACACTTGAGAAACTATGTCCAAAAATAACAATTAAGTAAACATTATGAACTTTAAATAAAGAGGGGTTACCAGTGGAGCCAATTCTTATGATTTTATGTGCATGTTGTCTCTAAAAGTAACCTTTCCCCCTTGATGGTCAGAGTGAGTCGTAAACTCAACTTGGTTTCCTGTCATATATCTTGAACAAACCACTATCCAAAAACCAAGAGTCATTGTTCCGAGCCACTCTGTCTGCAAAAAGCTACTAGTTAGTTTTGGGAACCCAGATGTACTTGGGTCCCCTCTTACACGATGATGAAGAACTATTATAGCACAAATTACGAGCTTTAATGATTGCAGACACACGAGATATATTAAATGACAAATCACAACATAGTTTATTACCGGAAGAGTTCGTATGACCATCATAACCACAATATCTGCAAATTTTCATCGCAGAGGGAGTCTCACTTACCTGATCATGAGCGGTTTTCTCACCATTGTGAGCCATCAAGCACACCAAACTGGTGGTGCTTGACTCAGCCTTTTCTGAGTAGGAGATTTCGACCGTCTTGAGAGATTTGTCAGCCAACGCAGGCTCTGATACCACTTGATGGGATCGGGGTGCTGACCGAGTAGGTCTGAGGTGTTAGTCTCAGACCAACCCTACTTGGAGACAAGTATTTGCCAAGGAGATAATGCGGAAGCGTTTGTATATAATTTAACAAGATAGGATTCTGCTTATATTGAAATTCAATGTGAATTACAACCTAGCTTCCTATCTTGGGATTCGACAGAGGTACTCTGTCTCATCCAACACTCGCTCTACTCTCGGCTTTGATCAATGCGTAACAAGGAGTAAAGGGGAGTGTTTAGTGTGCTCTATAGGTAATAAATACCTAAGCTGATTGACTAAGTCTCACTAGAATCTCTCGAAAATGCTTTCTCTCTCAATATGACTCTCTCTCTCTCTCGAAATGTGGAAGTGAAAGCTCCAACGATTACAAATGATTCTAGGTGCTTAAATACTGATAATACCCGAAGTTTCTGCTCCCATTACGTGTAAAACGACGTTTCCACGACCTCCCACGGTCTCCCACTATGCATTGGGCGGGAAATATCTCAGCAGCTCTGTAGTGGGACTCGTTCTGGCGCTCTTTCAGCTTGACCGCCTTGATTTTCGGGCATGATCATATTTGAACGTGTGTGACAGTTATTTCCTTGTTTTTCTCCACGTTCTAACAGTAGAGGGTCGCCTTTTAGCTTCTATAACTTTCCATGAGAGTCTTATGTCGCAGAACGACTCCTTCTGCGGTCAGACTCGTTCATCGCCCAGACTTGCTCTAATGCTATTAACAGTGATATTTCTTCTGTCACCAGACTTACTCTATTGCCATAATCAGCAAAACCTTGGGTTCCAACACAGAGGCGGAGACTACCATCCTTCTTCTTCATGAAGAGGACCGGTGCTCCCCATGGTGAAACACTCGGGCGAATAAATCCCTTGTCGAGTAGGTCTCTCAGCTGCTCCTTGAGCTCTGTCATTTCAGCTGGAGCCATACGGTAGGGCGCCTTCGCTATTGGTCCGGTTCCCGACACCAATTCAATCTCAAACTCCACTCCCCGTGCTGGCGGCATGCCCGGTAGTTCCTTAGGAAAGACATCAGGAAACTCCGACACTACCGACACATCCAGGCTAAACTCTGGATCTCTCTATGTCCTAGACATAGCAGAGGTATACATCACTCCCCCTTTGCAACTCACGATACATAGACATAGCGGAGACAATCTGAGTCGAAGGCTCCCTAGGCCTTTGGCGGTATGAGATGGTAACCCCAGTCGGACTCTGAAGAAGCAGACGATGCTTGGCACATAGGATCCGACCCTTGTGCCGCTCCAACCAGTTCATCCCCACAATAACATCGAAACCAAGTCCATCGAACTCTATCAGTCGATCAGAAACTCTTCATCCTTGATTCGTACAATAGCATCTCGGTGATAGCGGGTACACTTGATCCGCTCTTTCGACGGGAGAGTGACTAGGAAGTCAGGCATCTCTTCACCGTCTAACCCCAGCCTCTTCGCAAATGAAAGTGAAACAAACGTGTGTGAGGCTACAGAGTCAACAAGATCGATGCGTCCACGCCATTAACTGGAAAGGTACCAGTGAGGATAGTACCGCTTCTACCGGCTTCTGCCTCATTACACACTCCCAGTATACCTCCCTTTCCGAGTGCACAGCCTAATACAGTTCACAAACTCGTAAGTACACAGTAACAACATGGTTGACACACTCCAAAACGTCTCTTTATTCATTAACATACTCTTTACACCATAAGTTGGTTTACATTGCCGACATAGCTAACATATATAACATCCTTAACATACAACTGGCTTGACTCATTACATGGTTACACAAGGCTTAGAACTGCCGAAATGTCAAATTTAAACTTCCTGATTTCATGTGTGTGGCATTAATTACTATCGAAGGTGCGGTATTCAGCTTGATCTTCTTGATACCGTGATATAACATCCTTGACTTCCCACCCATGACTAACACATCTCCTGACTTCAACACTAACTTCTTTGCGAGAACAGTACGCTTCTGCTCGCCATACATAAACACTGTGGTATCACCAATGGACCAAGACACCACGAGTACTCCCTTACTCAGAGACTCGGGTGTTTTGTCCTTATCTTGGTGTAGACCTAGCCGTCAACCTTTCTGGTAGAAGTTCACAATACACAAATCTGCTTTAACACTCGGAATTGGATCCGACTCAACTTGCTGAGCAATTCCCACAGCGTGGTTAACGATCACAAGGAACTCCTCAGGCACTCTCGGTACTGTTGCTCCGTCTTCCGCTCGTTCATCCTGATATGTCTTGGTGTAAGGGTTTCAGTCCCTACCCATGTTTATCATCTTCAATTTCATCTTCGACCCACTCAGGTACTCGGGTGTGTAGAAACCTCCAGGTGCTGCTCCCAGTTTGTCGCATCGTCGGATGATGTGGTTTTGTGCTTCGGATGTCAGGTATCTATTTAATAATATCATACCTGGCTGGATGACCTGACATTGCTCCATTGGAAATTCGGTGATGCTGATGGTGGTTTCTTCAGGGTTCGGTGTGGGGGGGATCGGATAACAAATATTGAAGGTTCCTAAGGTATAAAATTATCTAACTTAGGTAAATTATATATTATACTTTAACTCTTTACTTATACGGTTGTACACTTTGACTTGCTAACACTCATGCATGAAATGCGGTAAGCAGTCAATTACTTCACTCAACGGTTAGGGTAGTACCTGGTCTAGAAGAGGGTCCTGCAGCCTCAGACCGGTCTACCACATTCAGGGCGGCCTTGCCGGATCCCGACCCCTTCCCCTTCTGGGAGTTTGTGTTTCCCTGAGCTGAGGATGGCTGGTGAGTCGCCTTCGGGCCTTCAGTGGTCACGACAGCCTTACCCTTCCCTTGCCACTTTGGCTTATAGTTTCTGCCATTGGGGTTCTGGTAGCACTCGTAGTCGCGGTGCCCCATCTTATGGCAGTAGCGACACTACACATCATTCCCCTTGCAGTCCTTGTCGGGGTGGTCTCCGTTGCACCACTTACAGTAATAGTGGCGCTCCGGTCCAGAGCCCGTGCTAGCTGCTATAACATTAAACTATCAATACACACTTCATAACATATCAACACACATTTAAACTCGGTACACAGATTCAGTAGTTACCCTTGGGCGGGTAAGAGCGTAGGGGCTTTGCCGCATAGGCATACGTGAGCTGCAGTGATGGTCTGGGCTTGGCCTTTGCCACCCTGTTGCTGACCCTTCTGGGACTGGGGATAAGGTTTCTTCTTCTTTCCTCCCCCGTGCCCTTGGGTGACCTGACCCTCGCTCGAAGCCTTGCGCTTATGCGCATTCTCCTCGTCCCTCAAACGGACGGTGATCTCTACTATAGCAGCTGCATGATAGCACTCCTATTATTTATGGTGTTAGTTATGCCCCGCAAATCAAACTCATAATCACATTCACACATTATACGTACTTATTCACATCACACTGTAGTTCTAATACCTGCAAGGTAGTATATCCGGTTGGCCCCATTCCATAGCGTAGGCGGTAGTTGAGTCTGTTGTAGAAACGGTTTACCAGTATCCGGTCTGAGTAACCCAGATCTGGTAGCAGGTGGATAAGGCCGATGAAGACGGTGTAGTACTCGTCTACCGACATCTTATCCCCTGCCTCAGACTGTGCAGCTCAAGGCGCTTTGCCTCTTGCACATGTATCGGGTAGTACTTGGCTCGCAGCAGAGCCGTGTACTCCCTCCACTCGAAGGTAGGGTCTGCAACTCTGCCCTCCCGTACCAGCTTCCATCAACTCTGTGTCGAACCCTTCAGGTAGTAAGCGGCAAGACGGACCTTGACTCCAGCCGGTACATTCAAGGTATCGTAGGCGGTCTCCAGCTCGGAGATGTACGCCTCCAGCTTACCCAGGTCGGTCTCCCCATGAAAGGACGGCGGTCTCAGATCCGCCAACACCCTGACCCAGTTGGTCTCGCGCGGCTGTGGTTGCGGCTGTGGCCCTTGTTGGTCCATACCGCCTTGCTACTGTTGCTGCTGATGCATCGCAGCCACTAGCTGGGGAACCATCTGGGCTACGGCGGCTACTACTGCGCCAGCCATAACTTGTGTCATAGTGTCATCGCCCTGGTCTCCCGTATCACTAGCACCGCGCCCGCGGCCTCGTCCACGTGGTCTACCTGACATCTGAATTTTACACGAAAATTCATTAGCACTGTGCTTACAAACTTATCGGTTCGAATGGTTGTAACGCCTTTCCGACATAAGGTGAATCCACACTTAGTTAGTGGTTAACCTTTCTCTAACTGCTCACTAAGGTAGCTAAGGTTTATTTCCTAACTCGGTATATTCCTAAGCTCGGTATTCCGGTCATCAGAGCGATACTTCGCTCTGATACTACTTTTTGTAACACCCCTACTGAACTTAAACAACAAATCGATTTGTAGCGGGAATATTTAACAACTTAACATTAACTAAACGGTTTGGTGTTACACGCCGTTAGCCACCCACGTGGCTAACAAGGTAGAATACATACAAAACGTATCGGTATGATGCACAGACTCCCGAGCATAAGTACTAAACCATAAATACAACAACATTACCGAGTATTAATATTTACATCCATAACTGTATAACTGTCAGCCCATAATATACCACCACGGGAGCACAGACGCATCCCGGGTCGAACATCCAAAATTCATCAAAAGTACTTCACAAACCTAGATTCTAGAGCCACTCCGCCTCTTCGATCCTCATCCTGCAACATAGGAAAAGCAATATGGTGCCCCAAAGGGCTCAGCAACTCATGGCTGGTATGGCTAACGTGCAGCCCATCGACTACCGGGATACACAACCAATTGTCATGATAACATGGCATTGATTTTTAACATACATAGCAACAAGAATTTCATCACCACATTAACACATAACATAACAAGAACGGTTTCTTTTGGAACCGAACCAAAACATAGTCAGTTCACCCGAAGAGCCTAGAGATTGCTACCAAACTCATGCTAAGCTCGTTACATAACTCGTTACTGTCCGGTTAGATGAACGGTTAACTTAACCCATAGGTGTGTCGGATATAGTAATCCAAGCACACCGAACATAGTATGCCCCTGTGGCCCGACGTGAGTCAGTAAAATAGCCTTGGATAAGCTAAAGGGAGGTTGAAAACCAAAAAGGAAAACAATCATAACATACAGAGAGAATCGAACCGGTTATGACATCGACTCTCATACTCACACGCGTGGCCGGAACAACCGGACTCCTCACTCCCCCCGTTAGTACTTGTTAGAAGTCCCATTATTGAAACTTAATAAGTTAATTCACAAGCAAGTGTTTAGGTCTAGTTAGACACACACAAGGGAGATGAGACATAACTTACCAACACAATAATATTAACAACTGTAAACTCATTTCATGACTTAAGTCTTACAAGGTCATAAACACACAAAAAAATAAACAACACACAAGTCGTGTAAACCGGTAGGCAACAGACTGCAAGAAAACCATACCTTGGTCCCTGCTTCGATTGGTTTCCACCGTAGGCAACTCCTATACATAATTAATAATGTCGGTTAATTACCTTACTTAACTTACAATTTACTAAGTGTTTACATGTTTCCATGACATGTTTTTACTCTTAAACTTACACTTATTTATCTTCATTATACACACTAGGGTCTACTACATAAGTCCCACTTCCTTTCTTAAATTTAAAGAATTTTTTTTTAAGTTTCTGGTCTGGACCGCCCCACTGGGGAGGTCCCAGGGGCGGTTCACAACAGAGGCACCCACGCCTGCAGCAAACAACTGGACCTCCCCACAGGGGCGGTCCCTAGGGGCGGTCCACAGCAGAACCTATTTTCCCAAGTGCTTTTCTCCTCATTTTGAACTCCAAATTCAACCCAATTTTTTTCCTAACCATTCCACATGTTTTAACACCTTTTTGGCACACCCAAAACCCTCTCTGAACACCCCATAAACTCCTTAAACATTTACTCAAACCTTACCAAATCCTTAACACTTAGAACATTTTTTCTTACACTTGTAACTTGTATTCTTTCCTAAGACTTCAACTAACCAAAGTATTCACTCACTACATTATAACCACTCCTTAAAACATCATTTTGCACTACAATCATCCCCTTTACACTAACTTCCTAGGTCCTTCCCACAACTCTTATTTTACCTTCACAAAGCATTACTCTTTCATTGTTCACCAAACCTTGCACAAGAGTAAAACACACTCTTACCACTACTTTGGTATACCTAAAATCACCCATTTGATTCTCTAAACTTCCATGAACAATGCCCAAGTCATTCTCATACTTACGAACACTTAAATTCCCTTTCTTTCACCAAATCAACCCTTAACAATTCCTAGTGAAACCTAAGTCACCAAACTTTATTAAAACACCTAAACTTCTTATATTCTACTCAAATTTTGACATAGCTTGTTAGTATTTCCTTACACCCAAAACACAAGGTTTCTCACCTTTGAACACTCAAGAACATTTATTCACACAAAAATGTTCTTTACACACAACTAAGCCTTAAACTACACTACATCACAATATAGTGCATAATTTAAATTGCTTGGCACTTAGGCCCTTAAATTGCATAAACCATAAACACTGAATTTCCCACATTATATTTGCCTTTGACCTGCAAATACATACAACAACACATATGCCTTTAATAACCTCTTTGAGGATAGTTTTCTAGCTCATTTACCATTGGCTTCTTAAGTAGCTTATCAAGCATTTTTAAAGCTCAATTTTCCTAAGGCACATTAAGTTGGGTTTTTACCTCTTTTCCTTCCAAACTTCTTTCTTGTTTCCTTGAATTGAAAATTAGCAAGGAACTTGATCACTTTTCAACCTTCTATCCATACAAAGTAAAGATAATGAGCATTAAGCTTCATGCTTACACTCATTAATAAACCTTAGGTTATTTAATGTCTTAAAACACATAAATGAATGTTTTACCTTGGAATTGAATGGGAATTGGATTAAGTAGCAAAAGAGGACTCCACCTAGCCCTTTGAAGATTGGAATGAAGCTATGAATGAGCAAAAGAAAACACCATGAAGAGGTGATTTTGGTTACACATAAAAATAAGAGGAAATGAAGTTTTTCTTTGAGTTTCCTTACCTTGAAGCAAAGGAGAACAATAAGATGTAGGAAGATGAGTTCAAGCTCCTTCCATGGTGATTCCTCTTGGCACCGAAATGAAGGTTTTGGAGATTTGAAAAGAAAAGATTGCAGAGCTTGACTAAACTAAGAGAATGGTGATCTTGAAATTATTTTGGAGCATGGAGCTAGGAGATATGGACAATCAAATATGGAGTATTTGTGTGGACTGTAGCAAAACCGAGAATGATAAGGGAGGAGAGGATGAAGACGGTGGGAAATCAAGAGGGAAATGAAAAGTGAGCTGAGAGGTTACTTTGTTAAGATATTATAAGTAAAAGGTGAATAGTGAATTTACTTACTTTTTCCTTTCTTCTTTACTTAACTAGCTAAGTGTGGTGAGTCACACTTAAAAACCGGCCCCTTAGTCAAATGAGGTATTTATGGTCTTTGTTGACCGTTTAGTGACTTACATTGACTAATGTCTTAAACTAGCACTATTTGGTCACTATTCACAAATTAGTGCACAAAATTGTGAAATTTTGATTTCCCATTGATTTAGACTTCCTAATGTGATACTAAGTAGTACACATGTTGATTAAAGAGTAATGATGGACATTTAGCCACTCCAAACCCATTTCTAAGACAATTTTTCAAAAATGTGCTTTAAGACTCCTTAAAGCACATTTTGTGTTTTAACTTGTTTTCAAGCTTGGTTTTCTTTGGTAATTGGTTTAACATGTTCATTAACATGTAAATAAGGTCTTGGTAGGCTCTTAGAGTCTAAACCTAGGTTATCCCAAGCTTAGAGCACATTTTGCCTTTATTGCCTTTATGTGTTTACTTTGGTTTAAATTGTTCACTAATGTTTCTAAGGCAATTTTTAGCCTTGATAAACCATAATTTAATATTTAAATAACATAAAGGTTTGGGGTATTTCATCCATGGAACTTGATGAGCTTCACTATCTCACCTAAGCCTAATTCCTCTATCCATTTAACGTCGAGCGTCTTGGGTAGAACTGGGCAAGACTTGTCATCCACATTTGCAGCCTTATTAATGTAGGCAGTTGTTGGCTTAGCAGTTTCAGATGCCTGAGCGACTAGGCAGATGGTGGCTTGGCGACAACCTTCTTGGTTTAAAAGAGTTTTTCCAACTCTTGCTCCTAGACTAAGGGCTCCATCACTTGTTTCCCTTTTGCCTTTTTGATCACTTCCCGTTCCTCATGAGTGAGGAGGATTGGTGATTGTGATTCTGTGTCACTACCTTCCTTTTCTTTACTTGATCGTCCAGGTGTTGTTGACCTATCGGAGACTTGTCAGACCAGTGGACTCTCTTTTTCTACAGAGTCTGGTGCGGTTAGACTTTCTTCTTGTATTGCTGCTTCTTCTGATTTCTCTTTTTATGACTTCTCGTCACTTTGAACTTCCTCTTCTTCTACATCATGGGCAATCTGCTCGATGTGCTCCACAGGAATATCCTCTTCACCTTCGCTGGTGAAGTGAAGCCTTCGAGAGGCAGGTTCAGGAGTGGATTGGGTTTCTTTGGCTCTCTTTGTTTTTGCCTGAGCCGTTTGGACATGCGAGGTGTAGTTTGGCTAGTGGAGACATGGGTGAAACCTTTAGTGTAACACCTCTACCGCTAATCAAATAATTATCCCCTAATCCGTCTCAAATACCAATACCAAAGCAGCGGAATTCCTTCTCCATACGGTAGGTGATACAATGCCGTTAGTCACCCATGACTAACAAGGCCAAATCCAATACAAATTCAATTATAGTATCAGTCTGATGAATTAAATATACCGAGCAATCAAACAACACTACCACATTACATTTCTTTACCAATTCAAATACAATACCAATACAAATACAAACCTCAATCAATTCTATACCGAGTTTCTACAGTTCTCAAGATTGCCGATAACATTTTGGACTTACAACAATACAAAACAAAACAAATACATTTCCTTAAACAACTACCCATGCTTACATAGCAACCCCGTCCTACTCTCGAACGGTATTCAGCTCCAAGTACCTGTAATGTTAAAAACAGCGCCCCAAGGGGCTCAACAAATTGCCGGTATGAAATTCGCATACCCTGCATGCTAACGGGGGTACGCCAACTACTTTGTCGAGCATGGGATTCATTTTAATTCAATCATCATGCAAGGTATCAATACGTTATACATGTACAATATTCCAAACATCATTCAACATAGAATACAAACACTAACTAACATATCAAGGTATTTAGTTTATTTCATCTAGCTCTTAGGCCTTGTAGGGTTTCTACCTCACCATGCCTTAGTCACTCATACCTTGTCTTACCACTCTCTTGGGTTACTCTTACTCAAGCCCTCTTATTCCCAATATCAATTCAAGTTCTACAATACTCAATCTCAATTCTCAACTCTCATGTTCTCAGTTTTCGAGTTCTCAGATCTAAACTCTTAATTCAAACTCAACTTCTCAATCTCAATCTCAAATTCTCAAGTCTCAATATCAAGTTCTCAATCTTAAATCAAATTCTCAAGGGATATCTTTTAAGTCATTACCCATGACCTCCGGGTAGAGTCATACACAAGACTCACTTTATAACCGACTACTCTTCCGGTTCTTGCCAATTGTCATCAAAGCTTCCTTCAGTTTCATCTTGTTCAAGTTATTGCTTGGCGGTAATTATCTGCTCAAGCTTCACTACAACAGTAGTTCTAAAAGAGATGCATCATCTTCTTGGAGTCTATGTGATCACCGCTCTGTGGTACCACAATAACGAGGGGTATCTTTGCTCATTAGTTATCAAACAATCTTACTTGTGCCATTACCGACAATTCTCCTTATGATTTCAGTTAGGTCTTGCAACCTTGTATCTACATCTTGTAGTTGTTGGACGACTTACATGCCGTATTGCCTAGAGCTCTACTCATCTTAGGCTGTTCACAAGTGGTTACATCCGTATACCGTCAATTGGTTTGGAGGTAATACTAGGCTCCGTGATAAGATCGTCGCATCACGCTTCTGTTCGTTGGAGGCCCGTTAGGTATCTAGATATTGATCGGTACCATTTGTCAATTTAGGGTATCCCCTGTCAAGTGGGAACCCTTCGGTGTTCTAACCGAGTGTTCGTTGTAACTCTTGTGTTCTTATCACGACATTTCGTTCTACACCCTTCAAGGATTGCTCCTGGGTGTTGTTAAGTGATGCCATTTCATTTGGCTCATGTTCGGGGTATGTTCAGTTTGTTACCCCGCTTACGGTTCTGGATTCAGATCATCCTATTTAGGGTTACAACGTCTCCCGTTCTTAGGGTAGACCATGGATACTCCTCTTATGTTTTTGACCAGTTTGATATCCTCTTCGGTGGTGAATGGTATCCTCCGGTACCTTATATGATCACTCTGGGTATTTTATCTTGTCTATTGAAAATTGGCGTGTTCATGTTAGGCATTTGCCTTACTGTATTTGGACTGGGTATTCATTCCGGTTGTTTCATGCATTGCTTCAAGATTTTTTGAGACATATCCAATGTCTGTACTCAATCGTTAGTGCTTCTCGCACTTCTTAACTCTTAATTATCCTTATGACGTGAGTCTTGATTCCCTTAGCTTGTGAGCTTATCTAAGTTCCTTCGATCGTCCGAGGTATCCAATTGTTCTGGTGTAAATTTACCTTATGGTCCATAGAATGGAGTCGACTACTTCCCGTGTTTCGTACACTACTTGTATACATACCTGGGGTACCTTATTGGCATGTTACCACTTACCTGACTAACTCACAAATGGTCTGTCAGGCCCGCAAGCTCCTTCGGAGTGCGGTCGTCCCACATCCCGTGTTTGGTACACTCTTAGTGCTTGTCACACACCTAGGTGAAGTATTCAACTCCTCTTGTATCATTCCATGATAGCTTACCGTGATTTTCTGGTTTGGTTTTTAAAAAAATTGAGGTTTAAAAGAAAAGTATGTGTCGAAAGAAAAATCTGGGTTGAAAGAAAATTGTCATGGTGTTGTCATGTTTGAGGTCTTGACCAAGTCCAGCTTCTCGCTGACTGGTATGTTCTTAATACAATGGTCAGTCCATTAGGCCTTTCCAAGGTTCCGTTCTTCAAGTTCTTAGGATTGGTGATCCTGTATTTACTTCAATGTCATGGTGGTACTTTAGTAAGTACTTGTTGGTCATTAAAAGTTTTCCAAATAGCCCTGTTGTTGCTGCACTTGCCCTGGAAAGTGCACGGGCATGTTGGTTTTTCGGTTAGCTTACACCGGTTATGGCATCGTTCCCATCCATTTTGGCAGCCTTATTGCCTATTCCGTTGATCTTTTGATCTTAGTGATCAATCTCCTGAGTAGCTTCTCAGTGTTCTTGACATGATTGTCGTCAATCCGGGTGTTTCTCCATCCTGGAGATTCCCGTTACTTAGTTTTGCGTCTTTCTTCGTTGCTCGTTCCCACGCCTTTCTGGTGGTTACCGAGGCTTGACTAATCCTTAGGAGCTACGTCGTAGTCCTGTTGGTGCGAGTTTCATGAATACTCTCATAGTCGTCTGAACTATGTTATTCAGGTAATACTGCCTTTTTGTTGTTATAGGTTTGGAGTTATCCAACCTTGACTAACTCTTAGACGGTTGGTATACCGTTGATGGTATTATCAAGCATTTGCGGTCCGTATACTCTTTTGTCTCCAGTTTTATTATTCCACCTTTTTCACTCCATTGTGTGGTTGCGCTTTCCTTCTTGTTGGCTAGACATCATTCTCGCGACTGCGAAGCACGTTGCCCCATGGTGCCGTAAATTTCATTATCCTATAGTTGGAATTTTCAATCTTCTGCCATTAAGTGCGGTTATGTCATTCAAATGGGAACCGTCTTCGGGATTTCCAGTTCTCAGAATCTACCGTATGACAGGTTCTTTCTCTTACAAGGTTTATTTTGCAACTGCCAGATCGGGTTTTCCCGAGTATGAGTGGACTTTCCATCTCTCTAGCGTCTTTCCTCAACTTTACAACGGGGGTTGGAGGCGGGTATGATTATTGTAGGTTTCCCGGTTCACACGGAAGTTCTTAACTAGTGTACCTCACATGCTATCACTCAACCCTTAGCCCTAAGTCTCTAATTCCTAACCCAGTATTTTCCTAAACTCGGTGTTTCAACCATCAGAGCGATACTTCACTCTGATACCACCTTTTGTAACACCCCTACCGCTAAGCAATAATTATCCCCTAATCCATCTCAAATACCAATACCAAAGCAGTGGAATTCCTTCTCCATACGGTGGGTGATACAATGCCGTTAGTCACCCACGTGACTAACAAGGCCAAATCCAATACAAAATTCAATTACAGTATCGGTCTGATGAATTAAATATACCGAGCAATCAACACACTACCACATTACATTTCTTTACCAATTTAAATACAATACAAATACAAACCTCAATCAATTTTATACCAAGTTTTCTACAGTTCTTAAGATTGCCAATAACATTTCGGACTTACAATTCCGTAATACAAAACAAATACAATTTCCTTAAACAACTACCCATGCTTACATAACAACCCCGTCCTACTCTCGAACGTATTCGCTCCAAGTACTTGTAAAGTAAAAATAGTGCCCCAAAGGGCTCATCAAATTACTGGTATGAAATTCGCATACCCCGTGTGCTAAGTGCTCAAGCTCGAACCTCGGGCGAACAAGTGGAGAGCCACTGGATTGGGTGCTTGGCATGCACAGAAGAAACAGAAGGTACATAACGATCACCAAAACAACCAGCACTAGAAACTTAGAAGTAGAAAATTATATACAAGAGTAAATAAGTAGAAACAATAAAGATAAACAAAAAAACAATAGAAAAATTAACGAAATTAACTAAAAAAACCAAAATACCAAAGCTAGGAAAAGTGATGGAATTAATTTCCCCGGCAACATCTTCAAAAACTTGTTCGGAAAAATCTATATAACAAAGTATATAAATAAATGCAAGGCAATTGCACCTAATCGATGTAGTACAACAAGTTTCGTTTCATCACCAAAGAAATTTGTTCAATCTACTAGTCTCAGTATCTAGTTAATGAAATAAAGAGCGGTAAATGGGGTTTTAGCCAGAGGCAAGCTAATTGTTTGGTGGTCACAATAAAAACAATAGAAACAATAAACTAAATCGGTTATAGATGGAATGGATGAAAGAGTGCTCTAGGATAGTGGGTATCCTCTTAAATGACCAATTACACTCATAAACACACCTCAATTTAGTTGTCTATGAGAGCTAAGATCATGACTCTCTAAATTTTGGACAAATCAATTCTCACCTAGCTAATCACACCTCCTAATTCAAGGAATGCTAGAGTCACAAGATAGCATTAATTTCAAGCTCTTAACAATAGCCCTAAAATTCCACTACCTAATTTAAAGAAATGAAAGTTAGGGTTTATCCCCAAATTCCCTATTTCTAGCTCAAACCCTAATGTTGCTAGAAATTGCAATAAATGCCATGAGTAATCAATCCAAGGCATTAATGAAGCAGTAATGGAGATAAAATAAATATTATAAATGAGGTCATGTTTATTAGTACAAATGGAGCATTTCAGGGTCAAACCCTCTCCTAGAGCACAACTGGAGTTTACACAAACATGGAGGAAAGAGAAAAAATAAGGGAGTAAGAAGAAGCCATTGATGGAGTGGGGAAGGTTGGTGATGATCTCTTCCTTCTCTTCTTTCCCTCTTGTTTTCCCTTCTTTCAGTGCCTCTCTCTGTCTGTTGTATCGCCCATTTTCGAATGAAAAACAAAAACTCTCAGTGCCCCCCCTTTCTGCATTTCAAAACGCGAGATTTCTCACTTCTGGTTGTGGTCCGGGTTGTTTTCCAGTACACATTCCTGGACCACCCTTCAAAGTAGACAGAAACTTGCGCGCGCCCCTGGTCCGGGTCTGTATACCCGGACACACACTCAGACCAAACTTATATGGGTCCTAGAAACTTTGTTATAGCTCTGTTTTGTTCTCCATTGGTTGCGTTGTGATCCTTGTGAGATGTGGAATCCATTTATGCACTCAAGAAGCTCTTTTGAAACCTTTAATTATGCTCAAATGATCTTTTACCTAAATTATCATCTAAAAGTGTAAGTTCACCTATAATAAAAAAAATGCTCTATAAAGTGGTGAAAATAGGTTAAAACTCAAGTAAATGTAGGTGAAAATAAACATTATAAGCGCATATTTTCACCGCTTATCACACGTCGAGGCCCCTAGAACTGCTTGGGAATATCACCTTTCTTCACGTTTTGGTGGTCGGTGCCTTCAAATAGCCCGAGTAATTCTAGAATCCTCTTACAGGTAGCCAGCACCTAAGAATAGCTCCGCACAACTAAATGATTTTCGGTTGAGGTTTAAAGCAGTGAATAAAAGCTTCAAGGTCAGAATTTTTTTTGGGATGTTACTCAAGCATCGACTAGTATTTTCATCTTCATTGCAAAGTCTAGTTTACAGGGGAGAATTTGTTATACCCAAAATTTTGACCCTTAGGAAAGGCCCTAGTGCGCAAAAGCAAGGGCAAGAGTAAAAGCGTCAAAATGCGTAAAGTAAGGATTTTACAAGGATATTCTTGGGATTTTCTATTTTCATATAACTTGTTCATCATCTCAAAATACTCTCATATATCATAGTCATTATGAACATCATTCTTAGAATTTTCTGATAATTTTTATCCTAGAAAGATAGCTTTTAATTCATATTATAAGGTAATTTCCTTAATAATTAATACATAGAATTGCCTAAAAATAGAAAGAAAGTCCTTCACACATTAAAATAAACTTTTTACATGGTTAACATGGCTATACACAATCATAGACCTGAAAAAATTTATGTAGAGCCTAAACCCAAATTTTCAAAGAGAAATTCAAACATTCTTATAATGTTCTATCTTCTCTACCCAAATCTAGTTAAAATGTCACGAAATTTTAACCGCTTTGGAATTTTGTAATTTAAATTTCTAATCATTATTTATGAATTATAAGAGGTGCTTCCAACATTTTTCTAAAATCGGTTATTTATTTAAATAACATGATGCCAACTCTCAAATTTCTAAAAATAATCTTCTATTGATGGTTAAAATTTCATGAATCAATTCGTCATATGGGCCAGTAAAAAAATTCAGATTCCCTTGGATCCTATAAAAATTCTTGATAAGTTTTTTATCAATTGGCCTAACCTTTCCATAAATAACCAGGCCTTATTAAACAGTCTAAGGACACATACAAGGTCATAATTTCCTCTCCCAAACTTCCCCCTCGAAGTCAAAGTTGATAACCAACAAAACTTTACCGAAATCACTCTGAAATCATCAAAAATATAACCTTTGCTCTTTCAACATAATTCCTAATACAAATCAGCCATCAAAAACCTTCCAAATTCACAACCGTATTCACCTCACCCTATAGTGGCTTAACCATAATTCATTTATACTTTGACCAAAAGGAGTAAACTATAGTGGCTTAACCGTAATTCATTAATAGCAGCACATAATCATTGTAAGAATTTGTTCAAGTTTCCAAAGAAAGCTTCCTGTATCAAGCATATACAACAACCATGTTCAGTGATCAACCAACACTTAATTCCCCTGTTCATTTAAACTTTCCACCATTTACTTAAACCATGCTCATAATCTTAAGTAAACACAATCATAGATTACCACATTCATAACTTTTCCAGAATAGAGTCGAACACCCCTCAGAGATTAATGTAATAGTTCACAGCTTGATAACCAATGATAACAAAGATAATAGTTGTAAATGAGGGATACAAATAGTGGACACAACAATTTACTACATAGTACACAAACAAGTGAACACGACGATTTACTGTAACTCTTCACTTAAGTAGCTAGGGAACACTTCCTGCACCTAAACCCAGTTGAACAATAGAGCTCCCTTCTTTGAATTCTCCTATCCCTTTGAACCACCAAGTTATTCTCACCCGATAGTAGAAAGTTTATGTTTATTTGGTTTATGAGAAGTCATGAAAGCTATGGTGAAACATTAGTGTTTTGAGGTTAGTTTATATAGCGGTAATATTTATGGTGATATGAAGTTTACTTCACCGTAAGGTAAGTGACTCTTAATTACCACATCTCTAAGTAATCTTATGTGAGGTGTAAATACAGAAAACATAAGTCTTAATATGTGGCACATGTTGGTAGGCTAATGTTGAGGTGAACAATAGGAAGAGGACACCTGGCAAGGGTGGTGGTGGATGTGGCTCCCACCCAAGTACCGGTGCAATCCATCTGGAACATTTCTCCTGTAGCACTTCCTCAATTCTTCCAGAAGAAGACTTACCACATTCTTCTAAAAGAATTATTCCGTAACATTCTTCCAGATTATTCACTACAACAAGACATGCATACCAACAAAGACAAATACAACACTAAGGCTAGCTAGGATTTTCTAGGATATTACAGATATCAGTCTTACTCCACGTAGGGATAGCCCACGTCATCGACCCTGCTAGAAGATCGGATGCAAACTAGAAGATCGAGCCGGTCCTCATGCCTTTGTCCCTATAAATAGCAACTCATTCCTCATTTAGCAAGGGGGACATATATGTTCAACACCCCTCACTCACACATGTGCTCTCTCTTCTCACTTGTATTCTTCCAATTCTAGTGAAAACCTCTGTCAACCCCACATGGACTAGATCAGTCAAGATCAAACCACGTAAACCTCTATGTTTCTTCCATTACTGTTAATCGTAATCCGTAAGTCATACCATCTCACCCTTAAAGAGTTAATCTAAACCTGCAACACAGATTACACTCTAACAACCCCCGAATTAGTGGATAAGTATTGAAATGGGGTTGGTAATCACTACATGATACACTTCTATAGTTATGATCTACTATACAGTATATGTAGACCTGGCAAAATGGGCTCAACCCGCCAATCCGACCCAAAAGCAACCCATTTATAGTGGGTAGGGTTAAGTTTTTCAACCCGTTTAATAAATGGGTTGGGTTAGGATTGAGGAATTTATAAATGGGTTGGGCTAGGATTGAATTAATCCAATCCGCCAATCTGTGTACCTATTTCTTTTCAATTGTATCTATACATTTTTTTGCATAAAATGTAGTAATCTTCTATATTATTAACGGGTCATATACAATAATAATTTTTTAAAAAATATATAATTCATTCTCTTTTTACCACTACTTACGCAAGATATACAAATAATTATCATTGTTTCTAATTATCAATTAAGTTTGAATTTGATCTTATTATATATTAAGCTTTACGTACGAATTTTTAGTATAAGCTTTCCTGTATAAATACATGATATCATTTATCTTTATATTATAGTTAATTATGTATTAACTTATAACATGATTTTATGTTTATAAAAGATTATTTAGTTATGTAGAAAGTTAAATGGGCTATCCGCGGATAAATCCGCGGGTTGATAGGTTGGGTTAGGGTTGAATTTTTGAATCTGTTTAACTAAATGAGTTGGGCTAGGACTGACACTTTTCTAAATGGATTGGGCTTGGATTAAGGCTAACCCAACCCGTTTTACCAGGTCTAAGTATATGGGAATGGAGGAAGTGATACATACCTCACAATCAAAGAGCACTACAACCATAGTCATCCAAAAGAAGAGATCCATTTGGAGTTTGTCGCCATGATAATTATGTTAGGTTAGCATGGTCAAAGCTCTATACTCCCCCCTCCCCCCCCCCCCCCCCCCGGGTCTATGCTCATTGGTTTCATTACAGAAATCCAAACATCGATGCAACTTGGATTCAACCATTACACTCACAATTAGAAAGATGACCACATAGGCATTGTAATAGTTACTATTCAAATATGTACTTTCGGTGTCATGTAAAGTTAATGGTGTGCAAGAATTGTTCCCAAAATAAGTGTCTTAGTTATTCAACGTGTCGATTATATATATAATATTTTCAAAACAATCTCACTACCACATTTAAACATATTCCAAATAGTACAGTGAAGTAAAAATAAGTTGTATTACATATAGTATAGTTCATTATTTATTGGCTACGAGTATCATAATTGTGTTGAGTATCGTGTATATCATTTTCTGATGAGAAGAAGATATAGTTGTACATCATAACATGATGAAAATACTAATTTGATCCAAAATAAGTAAATGGAATATTATTAGTATACAATTATTGCCTATAACAGTAGCAGGCTCATCAACTCTTCATGTCTTTGTGAAGTTAATTGGTTGAACCGGAGACAAATATATTTATTACATATATAAAAAGGAAATATGTACATTAATAAAGAAAAATATTATTATTTACTATTTGACTAAAAATATAACTTTTATATATATTTTTTTAGAATACGGAATGTACATTTTATATATATTATACACAATTATATATTAAATAGTTAATATAGTTAAAGATAACTACATAGTTATTTTATATATAGTAAATCCTATCAACAAACTATTTTATCAATTAATCCATCATTACCACATATAGTATATGAATCACTACTAATTAAAAAAGACTTTCTTAGAAAATTTATTAATCAATATCAAAATGTTGAACCAAAGTATCATATAAATTTAAATTTGGCAACCTCTTGTCCCGTCAGTAAGTCTCTCATAGGGAAAGGTATACAAGTATAATTGTAAACTTAAAGACGGGTCAAAATCAAAATAAAATTATGAACCGAATCTTGTTTATATTGAATGAATATGATATGTTAATCAGTTTTCTTTCTAACTAACTAACTATATAATAAGCCTCTATCTAAAAAAAGTATAATTTATGGATGAAATTACACACCATATCCACAAGATTTCAAAAAAAAAAATTACTCTCCTCATCCATACGATTTCCCTCGTTTTACATTTGACATCTTTTTTATTTTTTTTTCAACTGATGAGATGCTTATAAATATTGTCCAAATTTACTTAAACTTTATATGGATAATACTAATGTGTTATATTTTGGTCATACGTGAAATTCAATATTTTAAAACTCATATGTGATCTACAAAACCTAACAAATATGTGACATGTGAACACTTTCTATTGAGTCCCACATATCACAAGTAAACTTAAAAAACTTTAAATTTTACATTAAACCATAATGTAACACTTCATCATCATCAATATAAAATTTTATCAAATTTGAACAACATTTAAACATCTACAGAGTTAAATGTTACCACATGGAAAAGGGAACCACATGACTGGGGAATATAATTTTTACAACCTCCTTTATTTGTATCATTGTCCCTCATGAAAGACGGGGGAATATAATTTTTACAACCTCCTTTGTTTGTATCATTATCCCTCTTAATTTATGACCGGACAAGACCGCCCCCCCCCCCCCCCCCACCCCCGGACATTCACTATAAAAAGAAATATTCTAAACTCTCCAAAACAGAGTGACGACCCTGGAGATTGCGCCACCATCTATTATGGAGATAGATATGTGTCAAGTTGTGGTTGGCTGAATAAATGAAGAAAAAATAAAAATAGAAAAAAAAAGAAAAAGGGGGAAAAATCATACACGCGGAAAAATCATACACACACGCGCGTATAAGAAAAGAGTTTGAGATGAGCTAAATGTGACTTTATGAGAAGGAGAGAGAAAATAATATCTTTTTAAAAAAATGTTATAACTTACAAACTAAAAGTGCAAAAATAAAAAAATTTATGCTATTGTTCATCATTTTTTGTGCTCTTCAAAACAAGATTCATCATGGATATGTTTTGGTAAACTTAAAATTTTATATTTTAGAATGAGTATATATTATGTATTTTTAAAGTGAATTTTATTCATTAGCAAAATGAATCTTCTTTAATAATAAAATGAACCTTATTCATTAACAAAATGAATCTTACCTCAAACACTCTAAAAACCACAACAGGAAAGGAAAGTTAAAAACGTCGAAGACATTTTTATGGTTTGTAGTGAGGGTTACGGTTCACTTTTTAAAAACACAAAGGATTCACATTGTTTTATATGAAAATGTTCGCTTTTCTTAAACATAAGATTCTCTTTTAAAAAAGAATGATTCACTTTCAATAAATGAAAGGTTCATACTGTTCTCGTATAAGTTTATGGTAGGATTAATTTTTACTAGTATTAAACAAAATATTCACTTTTCTTAAAACCTTTGATTCACCTTTAAAAAAAAATTTGATTCACTTTTCTTAAACCTCTTATTCACTTTAGTTAAACAATCGAGAATCATTTTTCTTAAACCTCAGATTCGCTTTTCTTAAACTCATGATTCACTTTACGAAAATTTCTGATTCACATTTCTTAAACATCTTAATCACTTCAGTTGAACAATCTATACTTACGAGATTTACTTTTCTTATTATTCTGATTCACTTACAACTTGTGATTCAATTTTTAACAACCTTTGATTCACTTTTCTAAAACATCTCATTCACACTAGTCAAACAAGCATAATCACTTTAGTTAAAAAATCTCTGTTTATGAAATTCACTTTTTTAAAAACCTCTTATTCATTTCTACGCAACTCTCAGATTCACTTTTTAACAACCTTTGATTCACTTTTTAACAACATTTATTTCACTTTGTTTAAACCTTTGATTCATACTCGAAAAATACTATTTTAAAACGAATGATTCATTTTCAATAAAAGAAAGGTTCACTTCATAAAAACCTATGATTCACATTTCTTAAACCTCTTAATCACTCTAGTTAAACAATATATGCTTGCGAGATTCACTCTTTTTACTCTGATTCACTTTATAACAATTTCTGATTCACTTTTTAACAACTTTATTCATTTTGCTTAAACTTATGATTCACAATTAATCTTAAAAAAATATACATACAAAAAATAAAAAATTTAAAATTTTCCAAACCATACAAAAAATGATGAACAATGATATAATTTATTTTATTTTTGCTCTTATATATTGTAAATTATGACAATTTAAAAAAAATATAATTTTCTCTCTCCTACCAACATATTCTCCATTGACACTGCCACACTGGCGCACTCTAAAATTGCGCTCCAAAATTAGAGAAGATTCTAATACTCATTATTGAATGCTCTTATCTTATTTCTCTCAACTCCACGTCATCTAATTAATCTAACTACAATAATGATAGTAATTACTTTTATAATTTACATCTCTGGTTGAAATTGTCATCGTGCTCAAAATGAACATCCACAATGCACGAGTACTGCAGCTTAAAGAATCGAGTAGAAGTCTCTGATGCTGTTGTCAACCAGAATACCAGATTACGATCCGCACGGTCAATTTCATAAAGCGCAGCTATTACACCGATTTTGTTGCATGATACGTGTCGCCTTTTCCAATAGAACCTGACTACCAATTTCCACTGTACTGTATTGTATACATACAAGATTTCTTTTCCCCGGCACTACAGTGAACGAAAAGAGTATACAGGACAGCCAAACTCTAACTTACCCAAACCTGGTTTCAGAACCTATTGTCGAAGTGGAGACGTACGATACCCCTCAGCCACATATGATTAAGTCACATCATATAAAACAGCTCTAATGACTAAATCTTGAACGAAGACACTCGAGGGGGGTAGTACTGATGGAGGTTGAAGCAGAGCTCGTGCAACAGCAATCTGTTATCGCAGTCATATCAATTGAACATTCTCGAATCTTGGGAGTGAGGCAGAAAACAGAACAATTTGGAATTAATCGCCCAAGTCCAAAGGCAATACCTTAGAGCAAGGTTAGAGCATTACAGCATATATCTACATAGGAAGATAAATGATCCATGCTTACTTCCTCTCCTATTCACTACAACAATGGGAGGCTTTTTCACTTACCACCCACGCTGAGATTGCTTTTTGATGGAAACTTGAGAATCATCATTCCATGGTTCTCCTCCATCTCAACTGCAACCGCAAAAGAAAACCATGATGTCTTCAGAACAAAGAAAAAAAAAACACATCCTAACACTTGATTATATAACAAACAACAGAAGATGGGTGAAATACCTAAGCAATCCTTGAGAAGGTAATAAGAGTGGTAACAGAGTAAGTTGCCAGTACCAGATTTCATTGCCATGATGGTTGCTTGAACCTCATCCTTTCTGCATCCCACCCTCCTTCTGGCTCCTTTCTCTTCATCACTCCACCTCCAGCCAAATTGAAAGCCCTAGGTTGGTCATCATCTACAAGAGTGTGCTGTCCAACAACAGGCAGTTGTCTAGATGGCATGAGCAGTGCCTCATCCCTTCCTTCAACATCTACTCCACCAGGACCAGAATTAAGATCTAAACCCTGTCTGCCCCATTTCCTACTGCTTTCTACAACACCATTACCGCTAATCTCTGGAAAACTAGACACACAAGGGCGAAAATACGGGGAAGAAACAGAAGCCATCCCCAACAACTGTGTGGGTATGGGAGGCCCAAAAAATCGTCCACCAGATGATTGATCCACATGAGCTGTAGAACTACCAGGCAGAGATGATGTGGGAAAGGAAAGCTGGTTCCAAATGGGAAAACTGGGTAATGAAATGAGGTTGTGGGAAAGGGCATGGCAGGAGAAGACGTCAACACGGGTCCACGGTATAGCTCTGGACTGAATGATGAGGTCGTTATAGGACCACCTAGCATTCTGTGAGGAGGGCCTACCCCAGAATTGGGCAAGGCCAAAGGAGTAGTGATAGCTGAATAAGTGGTTCCCGGAGAATACCACTGAGGTAAGTTACCAGTGTTTGTGCCATTGTTTATTCTCAGCCCAAAGGAAGACTGTGGAGTGATGTCACCACGAATACCTGAGTTGAACGCCAAAGAGGATTCAAGATTTGCTTCATCTGTGGAGGGGCCATCATTTAAGTCAAAATCCCGTTTAGCACTCACGACACCATTATGACAAGCACCAAAAGGTAATGGTTTAATAGGATATGAAGGTACTTCAATGTTCCTGTTATAGCTCGGCACGTGGTGATTGAGTTCAAGGGAGTCGTCAACCTGATTCAAATCAAGCTCCAGACCACCACTTTTCTTATCAGGTAGACGGATAGTATCCTGAGCAGAACGCTGATAACCCGTATCCTGCAGCAACTTTTCATCAGTCACATTGAGATCAAAATCAAATACAGGTCGATCCAGTTTGGTACAACTAAGGAGAGAAGGCCCATTAGTACTTGTTGGCACCTCCAGAGCTTTTCTAGGTTCAGCAGGCCGAAATGCGCTGGTTGCGGCGGACCCTTTCCACCCAAGTTCGGCTCTATTCTTCAATAAATCGTCTGGAGGAACAAATGGTCCTTTTGCAGCAGCAGCCACCGTAACTGAGGCATGTAAGCCAGCAGGCCCAGATGTTGAAGGTGAAGAGCTTGCGAAGGGAATAGAAGAGGCAAATTGAGCCGTCACAGTAATAGGCTCTGCTGTCTTTGCATCATCCATGTTTAGGCCTTCATTTAAATCAAACACAGGCTTCTTTTCTGTATCCAGAACTTGCATGACCAGAGGTGAAGAAGCCCTGTCAGGCAAATCCCCAACTTCATCTTTTTCAGGCCCTTCAAGAGCAACTGCAATAATATTCTTTGAGCTTGAAGGAAGCTCCACTTCTTCAGAAGTTGAGTTTATCTTGGAAGATGAACCACCAGACGGACTCAGAAGACCCCTGTTTTCCATCACCTCACCTTTGCATATTTCAATCTGCTCAGAGCAACCAGTATTACCCTTAATTGTGATACTTGAGATAGTTTTATTCTCTTCCTTAGTCCTCAAGTTTTCATCTACCGCTGCCGGACTGTACGACTCTTTTTCATTGGCATTCTCACTGCTTACCTCAACAGGAGCATCAGGAACCAGTTTTACGTGAGTACCATCCTGCCCTTTTTCACTCAAGGATTCTAAACTCTCAGGCACTGACGGTAATTTTTCCAATGATGCATTAGGGTTCAGTCCCTGCTGATTGTTATCAATTTTCACATCACTTTTAGGTCGAGCACAAGTCAGCATATCCTCTGGAACTGTTCCCTTATCATTTTGCATTGGAGCTTGAATCTTCACACTATCTTGGTGCAGCATAGAGCTGTGGCTTATAATCCTTGATTCTGAAAGTGGATCATGATTTTCATCCTTGAGTGTTGAAGGCCCCATGCTAACAGTTTCACCTTTCTTCTTCCCCGTAACACGAACAGGAGAAGACAAAGCGAATTCTTCAACAGCCTCTTCAGTTTTTGTATTGGTCTTCAAAGAAGTGCCTTTTTGTACAAGAACATCATCCTCTACACTAGAAGGTCCAATAGTCATTGTTCCATTGGATTCTTTGGTATCTGCAAAAAATCACAATATCCAAGTCAACATGATGTTATGGAAAATCATGAAAAAGTAAATACACTAGACTCACCATCATGATCGACCATATAATTGTCAGCGGCAGAAGCAACTTTGTGGATTGATACTGCTGGTGAAGCCGCAGAAGACATGGGCGTTTCCCCAGCAGCTACACTGGCAAGAAGATCCATTCCACTCTCATCTCCTACTGGTGCAGGAGAGACATTTGCGTCTGAGTACTTCACACAACTGTCTATAAGTGCATTCAAGGACGAATCAACAGATTTGTTCAACTGTGTATCTACTGTTGAAGATACTATAGCAACATTCGGAACATCCTGATGACTTGAAGTTTCATTGCCACTTCTGTCATGCATTTCAACAGGAGCAGCAACAGGCAAACCATCATCCACATTATTACTACAGGAGGGACTAGTCTTGTCTTTCGGAAAGGCATGGACAGTCTGAACATGTTTATCTGAGAGATCTGGAGAAGATGCTCTGCTATTTCTAGAGGAAGGATCTACAACAACTGATCGATCGGTATTTTGACCTGGACTGTTGCACCCTTGGTTAGGAATTTTGACGATTATCTTGTGAGTGTTACCCTCAGTCATAGGCATAGAATGGGAATCGTAACCAGTGGCTCTAGGAGACGATAACTTCTCCGTGGTTGGAACTTTACTTAAAAGAGAGTTTCTAGTGTTCCCAGACTCTTTCTGGGCACCAAGAGGCATCCCTTGGGGACCATTGGCTGATTTTCTATGCTTAGAAGACCCACTGTTCTTATGGATACTCTTAGACCTTGCCGTTGAACTCCCAGCATCATCTTTTCCAGATGGAACAAAATTCTTACCACGATCACTTGAACACTGGCTATTAGTGTGAGACTGACTAGAGCTGCTACTTTTATCCTCCCCATTAGTGGTATGAGGAGGCTCAGAGCCTCCACTACCAGCAACTGAGACCTTGGGTTGCCCCTCCTTAGCAAGTAGCAACTGAAGCAGGTGGTGAGGAAGGAGATCCTTGCCCCCCAGAGGATTTCAAGATAGTCTCCCCATGAACATGCTTCATCAAACTAGACTTTGAAGGAGTAAGATGAGATGAGCCTCTTGAGGCCGAGTCTACTGGACCACCGTTATCTTTGTTCCCACCATGAGTAGCCTCATACCTTGATCTAGAAGGACATGAAACTACCTGATTCACGGATGACTTTGGCTCATTGCTAGACATCTCTGCCTCGACACGTTTTTTCCATCTATCTACCAAGCTCCTTGACTTTTTCTGAATCTCTGTATTCTTATGCGAGCGCAAATGGTTCACAGATTTCCCAATGTTGCACATTTGTAAGGCATCAAGGTTCATAGGCAGCTTATCTAATGCACGAAGCAATACAAAAAGGAAATCTTCTACAGACTTCTCACTCTCTTTCAGGCCAGTGAGATCACAAACCTTGCCCTTGTGGACCTCTTTAAGCCATTCGTCCAATATAGGCAAACCTTTTGACTGCACAAACTGATTAAGGCAATCAGAATTGTCAGTGGCAGCAAGAATACCAGCCAGCATTGACCGGCTGCTCAGATCTACTTTTCTCTGAGATTTCTCAATCAGCATAAGTTGAACCAGTCTCTCCACTGCTTCCAAATTCAGAAGCCCTCCTCTCTCAGCAGTCCTTGCAATTTCTGATTTCAACGAACTATTGGATCTTAAGAGAGTGGAATCTGTATCCTCTGTTCTTCGTTCACGTTTCATTAGCTCACTGGTTTGATCGCTCAACTCCCTCTTCCTCCCCTTGCATTGTGAAGAATATATGTTACTACCACCCTGCATACTGTCCGGACTGAGCTTTAAAGGTGAACCAGAGGTTGCACCATTCACAGGTTTTGGAGGAGTACCATGCTGTTGCTGAACACTTGTGTGCATTTCTAGACGGGATTTTTGTAGCAGCTTATCTACTTCTTCTTGATGAACCTGAAAAATCATAACATGTGCTTACCTAACAGGATTGCCACAATAACATAATGGGAAAAATGACATACAGCAGAGACGAGCAATTAGCACTCACATTAAGAAAATCTTTGTCAGTTAGCCACCACAAACGCCTGTTTGTGATGTCATAAATTCTTCGACACACAAATGAAGATACACCTGATGGAAGTTCAGCACCTTTGGGTAGAAAGGTAACTTTACAAGGATGAAGCAGGGATGCTGCCGGAGTCTCATCCCTGTGAAATGAATAGAATACTTCGTTTGGCGCAGCACTTACAGCAACGCCTTTGCTAAGTTCAACTTCACCAGGACGATAAAGCCAACTTACCCCAAGCTTTAAACCACTGTCATTACCAGTTGATGTCAACTCATGAATTATTCCTATAAAGGGTTGAGTCTCATGTGATGATTTGAAGAGAGCACAGTCACCAACTTTGATCTTACGACCACCCTGATATCAAAAGAAATCATCCAATAAGAGGAACTTCAGAAAAAAGAAGCAGACAGCACTTGCTGAGAGAAGTGTGTTTTCATTATCAATGCATCCATCAACTCTGGTAAAAAATATATTTGTTTTTTCTTCTGCTAATAAGTGTGATCACCTACATCTGTATAAGCTAAGATCAGAACAGATCTGCTATAATGCTATCCAAAACCAAAACAGATTTCAGAAAACTAGGAAAAGAACATATAGCTACAAAGAAAAAATGGTCCAAAACCAAAACAGATTTCAGAAAACTAGGAAAAGAACATATAGCTACAAAGAAAAAATGGTCCAAAGATTTTGCTATTTTGTGTCATTTCTCCTCAAGATGTGTTCATAACTAGAATCACGACAGTAACATCTAGAAAAAACTGTAAAGTCCATGGTTTACTATTTTATGTTATTAGTATCCATATTAAATAAATAGGAAATATACACGCTACTCAGTGCAAGTTAACGAAGCAAAACAACACCCCAACAAATCATCTAAGGTGGCTTGTTACAATTCTGAAATGCCCCTGGTTTCTGTTCCGGCAGGTACTTCATCCAGCTGAGATTTAAATGAGCAATATTGGCACATACACAAAGTGGGAGAAGTTACTATACAAGAGATACTGTTAGTTCCTTGAATTTCACAACGGACATCAAATTCACACTGCATGAACCAGAACTCCACACCAACAATATTCTGCCCAGATGCATTAACATATCCCTATCAGCTCTTGCAAAAATGTTAAATTTGTTGCATAGCACAAAAGTGCACAAACTAACCTGCATTGTCTAAGCAGCATTTTACCAACAAAAGTGTATCACAAACTAGCACATGAGAAAGCAACTGAAAACAATCTCAGGAAATGAATTATGAAAGACAGAAGAAGCTCAATGCGTGGGGAAAGTTTCATCTGTCCCTTCACTCAAAATTCCCACTATTCAGAAACTGGAAGCCTCTCACCATAACCTAATTCAGAAACTCATTACTGATAACAGATGATGACACATATTACCCCATGAATAGCTGAAAAACATACTACAGATAGTATAAGGTAAGCAGACTGTTTCCAACTACTAGCTCATCGACAAACAAAGCCAAAGAAAAGCTATCAACCAAAATCTCACAACATTCACATCTAAAACAGCACTATATGATCCACAGCCTAAGAAGTTACGTCAAAATTCAAAATAGTGTCCTGCTCACAAACAGCGGGGTCTAGAAAGGACCATGTGGTGGTCGATCAAAACTAAATCAAATGCTCATCTAAAGCAAATAAAAAGATACGTCCCTTCAATGAACACGTTTCACAACGGAAACAATAGACACCTATGACTCTGAATCTCGCTTGTGCAAAATCATCTACAACACGTCACGTCATAGTAGGCAAATAGCTCCACAGATTAGAAAACAATAGAATACTAAAAAACCATTCGAAAAACACGAAAGAAATCGGAAAATCTTATCTTAACCGAAAAGAATTGAACTTAAAAAAAAAAAAAAATAGCTCCACAGATTAGAACATACAAGTGATATAGAAAAATTACGGAAAAGACGACCTTAACGAAAGATTTGGGAGAGGAAGAGCCAGAATGAACAGCTACAGTTGTGGAACCACGCGAAGGGATTGACCACATGTGCCGACCGATCCTTTCACTGTTGATCTCGGCTGTCCTCCCATGCATAGCCTCGCATTTTCACCAGCTTCAGGTTCGATCAGTATCAATTCAAGCACCAATTCTGAATCACAAACTCATCCACCAAATCAGATCGACTCGAAGAAATAATAAATTGGGGGCGAACCCTAACTGTCCGCAGCACGAAGAGGAACACACCCTAAGACACAATCCCTTTCCTCAATAGAACCAGAAAACCCCTAGGTTCTTGTTTCCCTTCGTTCGGATGAAGTAAATCGAATTAGAGAGCTAGGGTTTGATTTTATAAAAGGGATGAAACAGCACAAAAAGGGAAGGATAGTGTAAACAGAAAACCTCCCCGCTTTTTAGTTGAATTGGACAAGCTGCGAGTTCAGATCCGGCAAAGGGGACAACAGAGGGAGATAAATTAGAGAAAAAAAAGGGAGAGCCGACCTGCGATCGGAGAGAAATTCGACGGTATACGAGGGAGAAGAAAGAAAGAAAGAGAGAGAAGTGAGCGAGAGAATGGAAGTGGTGAGAGAGAGGCCCTCGAGGGTAAGAGGAAAGGGGCGAAACGGGGGTAGCGTAACATTCGGGCAGGACGGGTAGACCGGGCAGACTGGGCCCCACTTCCCCTTCCCCCTCCATCCCAACAGCATAGGATGATAGGACGGGGCTGACAATCGAAAGCTATTGAAAAAATCAAGAACAAAAAAGTAAAAGGAAATTAAAATAAAAAACTTACTACAACTACCTGCAGAAAAACTGGCGCAGGCTGAGCAGTTGTACGTGCAGATGGCGCCTGCTTAAGTTGCCTGGGTCTGTAGGGCCTTTTGTTTGCTGTACTGTCTTCTCTTACCTTTTTTATTAAAAGAAACCATAGTTGGAATAAATTAAAAATATTGAAATAAACTAAAAATAGATACACTAAAAGAAAAGGCAAAGCTGAATATGTGTCAGTCAAAGGTGTTCGGATTCGCGGAGCTCAGATTTTCACCTTCCGAGGGAAGAACACGAAGGGTTGTTGGGCGGGTCCCACCTCTCTCTCCATCAGTTAAGAGAAAAGGGTAAATGCGTACATTTATAAGACATGTGCATCTTTGCCGTTTCTTAGGGTTTGTCTGGATCATGCGGTTCGAGACGCAGAGAATGGACGTTTGTCTCAATTAAAAAATAACAAGAGAATAGACAGAAGAGATGAGTCAGTCAGGCAACGAAGACAGACAAAGGTGTCGTTTGGGGACACAGCTTCTCAAGCTTCCAGCAGCTGACAACTTCTCAATTTTTAAAATCAGCAGGTTTCCACCAAACACCTAAACCAGCAGCTGACAGCTTTTACAAAATCATCAGCTGACAGCTTCTCAATTTCCCCTCTACTTTTTAAAACACAATCCACCAAACACTAAACCAGCAGCTGTCAGCTTCTGTAAAACCATCAGCAGACAGCTTCTCAATTCCGCAGCAGGACCCAGCAGCCCCCAGCAGCTGTCCCAAACGAATTATATGGTAAGAAAAGTGAGTGATCAGAAAATAAGCTTATAAAGACGTGAGTAAGACGGTACATAAAAGAATTAGAAAAGTGAAAGTAAAACGACGCGGTTCGTCTCCGTATCTATCTATCTTATGTGTTTTGATGCTGATGCGGCATTCACAAGCCACTGAGACACTTTCGTCAAACAGAATATTTGGTTAAAAAACTATTCTTGTATACGTCATTAAAAATGTGATGGGAAATAAACAAAGAAACAAAATAATGGTGTTGGAAAAGAGTCGCGGAGAAAAGGTCACAACACTCACTATCAAGCTTTCGCTAATTGCTAAGTTTGTATGATTAAGATAGTGACAGATTTTTGGCCACTTTCTTAAACATCGTTTATCATGATTACACCACACCCCAAGTGGGTAATATCCTTTTTCTCAAGTAAGTACTTTGAGGCATCTTATCAATTAACATCTTATCTGACCCCATATAATCAAATCTTAACTAAATGTAAGTAGATTCTTAAGGTGGATTTCGGTTTCTTGTTATGGGATTATGATATCATTGATTTGACTTTATTTGACACGTAGTGGAGACACAACTGAATAGACAGGCCACAAACAGAATTTGCATGTACCCATATTTGGGTATGGTGGAGGAGTAGTAGAATATGTCCCAGCTTCCCAATTTTTTTTTTTTTTGAAAAGTCAAGATATTTCATTAAGATACAAGTTTGAGTACAAATTCCGGAATGTTATCCGAATTCCATGAACCTGTGTGTTGCATAAAGATGTTATACAGTTATAGTGCAAAAGTTATTAGTTATTTTGGCTGGTTGTTTCGTAGCTATTTTATATGTGGTAGTATATGACTATTGTGGGAAGTTGAGTTGTGGATCTAAAGATGTTGAAATCATTTTGATCCAAAACAAGATAGACATTATTAGGGTAAAAATCTTGTTGGATGTAAATTTTGAATGATGCTAACCTTAATATACCCAACCCTGCTAATACGAACAAAGAGGTATTCAATTAAAAATATACTACAATTGTTAAAAACTACTAATAATGAAATAATTGCCTATAAACTAGGATTGTCAATCTTGACACGAACCTGAAATCCGACCTGAAACCGTCACGCTAAAATGCGGGTTTGGATTGCAATTTTCAACCCGAAAATATTTTTGGGTCGGGTTCGGGTTGGGTTGCTAAAAATCTGGGTCATTTTTGGGTTTGACTTGTCAACCCGATTTCAACCCGAAAACATTTTTAAAAAAGAAAAGAAAACATATATTATTATAGTTATACGACATAACCCTAAATATATCAACCATGTAACCATTTATTTTTGATGGTTTTATATGTTATCTTAGTGATTTTGTGTAAAATTTATAGTGATATTACAATATTTTTAATTTTGAGTTGATTTAAGGTCGATTTTGGGTTGATTTTGGGTCGATCTCAGGTTGATTTCAGGTCGTCGGGTCAGTTTTAAGTTGATTTCAGGTTGTCGGGTCAGTTTCGGATTGATTTCGGGTCAGCAGGTCGGGTTCGGGTTGACAAATCACAACCCGTTTCGAATACGGGTCAGTTTCAAGTTGGGGTGAAACATGAGCAGGCCGGGTTCGGGTTAAAGTCAACTCGACCCAAAATTGACAACCCTAAAACAAACATGTATGCCCTTCAAATCAAATATAGCATTAATTATTATTTCATTGTTATATTTCGTTCATGAAAAATCATAAAATTTTAGTTTAAAATTCAAGTTTCGTTACAAAAGTTACTTGTATTCAAGTTAAATATTATTTAATTAAATTTAAATCTTACATTTGAAATATTCCAAAAAATAAATTAACTAAGTTATATAAAAAAATGTTCTTAAAATATTAAACACTGTATAAAATCTATAAAAGTTATGATATATATACATAAAACTGATAGTTTGTAGAAATATTTTTACAATTAATCATAGTATGCGTAATAAAACATTAACCAATTTGTTACTACATAACATTTTGAAATATACTATAAATGTTTATAATTATAATTAAATTTGATATAATTAATTATGAACTTGTTTTACTTTTAGTAAAGTGTTTCTTTATTTATTGAATATATTAAAATTGTGATTAACTCAAAATTTATTTAATTACTTTTTTAAATATGTTTATCTGATAGATGAGTTAAACTTGTTATCTTTTTGCAAATGTATTGTCAAAATTATTGTGTCAATTAAACAAGTGAACAACTTATTCAAAAACTTTTTCTAATTGTAACCAAACAAAAGAATATCTTATTTTAAAAATATGATTTCAAGAATTAAGATTTTCAGTAAACAAACCTGTCGTAAAGACCATTATTGCTAGAGTAACTCCTATCAAAGAGCTTTCCTTATGGTCAAGGGTCCAGACAAGGTGACACACTGTGTGATGGAAAGAGAATAAAAATGGAAATATGTTTGAAAGCAAACAATGATGATGGTGGTAAAAGAAGCAACCTTCAACTACTTCAATTGGATGGACCATTTCATGAAACGAAGAAAGTGTTTGGATCATTAGATTTGGGAGCAACCTTAGAGACATTATAATTACTAAAGTGCTACTAGCCGTAGAAACTTCTATAACCAACGCACAAGTATATGATTCCGAACGATAATATACAATGATTCCAAACGATAATATACAATGCTACCAAAGCTCCCCCTGCTGTGTGTTAGACTTTTGCTGCCTAAGAAATTGGGCATTACCTAACCCCTAGCTCGGTCGGTGAAGTGGTACCCTCACTTATAGTTCTATTTAGGTTTGTCCTTATTTCATTTATTTTTTTGTTAGCCTGGTAAAGTTCCTTTTCTTCAACCATATACAAATAAAATCAATTACATTTCAAGTGAGAAGCAACATACAAGAAACAGGAACTTTACTAAATCCGTACAGAATAAATGGACCATTCTGAGCTCTGTTTATATGCCACACTACACTACAGGTACGGCTGGTTGGGTATCTTGACAGCATGCATTTCTAACTCATTGCTGGTGGGAGCTGCTACCAACTTTTAGCATAGAAGATCAGGAAATGTCATTTTCTGCCAAATAAATGAAGGTGCAGCCATACTCAAAAGTGGTTGCCTACTACAGTTGTAATATGCACAAACACCACAACCATAAAAATCAGCTTTGAAAGACACAACTCATGACTCCTTAAGAGTATAGTTATTATCGAGACTCAAACAAACCTGGGAACATAGATTGGCCTACTCGCAGAAATCAGAATCAGAATCACACCCACGATTCCCTGTCATATACAAAACTTCACTTGAGCAAATGAAATGCGAGGAGCTAATAAAGGTAGAAATGGAGCAGACATTTAGTTGCAGGGCGGAAGAATTTCTTTCGCTCGCCTTTCAGAAATCACACCAGGTGGCAAATGAGCCATTGCAGAGGAAAACACAGGCTTCAAACGTAGATAGTCTTACTTCACCAAGAAAGCATTATCATCCTCTTCAGCTCTGCAGGCACCTGTTCGAATAGGCTTGATTTGAGACATGGATTTCCTGACCTGATTATATAATTGCAGAATACCGATGTCAAGTCAAACAAATAACTCGGATTAAATCCATAAAAGAAGCAGATTCACTGAACTACTCAAGTACACTTGTCAGAATACTACCAAGAATACTACTCCCTCCGTCCTGAATTGACCGTCCTGTTTGCTTTATGGCACGTTTTTCCACTTCAATATTAAGCATATAAGATAAAATAATTTTATAAAACTAAATTTTGTAACATATAGTTTATCATGTAAGGAATCATATGCAAAACTTTAATTTCCAAAATTAATTTATCTTATATGTTAAAAATTGTAGTCAAACGACATGTCCAAATAGTAAACAGGACGGTCAATTCAGGACGGAGGGAGTAAGTTAATTTGAGTAGGTGAAGGAAAAACAAAAAAGGTGAATGATATTTTCAAAGTTCTCTGCGGCTCTATAAGAGAATTATGCAGTATACTACCCTGATCACTAGCCATCTCTTCCACCTCTGCCAACACCTTCACATTGATCCATCCAAAATACCGCACATCAATAATATGTTGTTTCTGAAATGTGAGCTTTTCTTTCCTGTGTTATAATTCTATTATATTTTCGCAAGTGTAATCAATAAAGGCCTACTCAGAATTCCCAACCCAGGGTTCTGATGCTTATTCTCCCCAGTTACCACCAACACAGACACTCTTATTCCAATTTTCTGATTTTGAGCCTGCAACACTAGGGTTTCTACTAATTCTTATCCAATTACAACAAAAATCATTCTGTTATAAAAAAAAAGCCATTCATTCTAACATAAGAATATCAAGTACACAAGCATCATGACATCAACTGAAGCAGATATTTTGGCGAGTAACCTCTGGAAGCAACTTAAGTGGGAGCACTAAAACCACAGATGACACAAGCATTCTATTATAAAAAATACCCTTCATTCTAGCATAAGAATATCAAGTACACAAGCATCATTACATCAACTGAAGCAGAAATTTTTGGCGACTGAGCTGTGAAAGCAAACTAAAGTGGGAGCACTAAAACCACAGATGACACAGGAAAGAGCAATGCAGCTTCGGTCTTTCAGTAACAAGGCAACAGTTCCTATTGTGACACCAAGCATTATCAATATCAGGATAGTAAAGAGACGCACACTAAACCCAGCAATAAATGTTTCCGGTGACAGAAAAAACACTACTTGTGCACTAAACGAAGGTGACACAAAAAGCATCAGAAGCGAAATTCTTATCATAACGATCTATTGTATCCAATCTCTCAACTAATGCATTTGCCCCTTTTGCTCATTTGTAGGTCGTGGTTGATGCAGTACAGCAGTATTGTAGATCCCAAGAAACTAACCCCTGTACAATCAAAGGCGAAAAAGCATCACTGTGCAGTAAACGGGCTCACTAAAAAGTTTAGCTGGTCACTATAATTTATAAGAAAATGTTTTAGTTTACTGGCACACCCATGACACTTTGGAAAAACAATCAGTTAAAATGCAGCTTTTCTCAAGGAAATACTAAGATTGCAAAAGAGCAGCACTAATTAACCTCTGTTTGTTACACATTCCTACCTTCCCTTCCCCATGTTTACAGGAAGGAAATAGCTCAAGATCCATGCAAATTTCTAGAGCAAGATATCAGTTGACTCCCAAGGCACGAGTACCACACAACTTATTAGTATGTAAATAGGTATGGCTGAGTAAATAGAGCATCCACTGTTAAGTACCGTGTTATGCTCTGTTGTTGCAGCAGTTAGTTTAGCTCTTTCTAGTTACAAAACACTGTGCTCTATTAAGTTGGGTTAGTAATGTTAGATTGCTAAATATGCTTGTGAGGCTTAGGGTCTGGGTTACTGCACAAAACACGCAGGAGTGAAGTTCTCCTGCTTCCTCCCGATTCTCTCTCTCTCTCGACTGATGAATGTGAGTGAAATTTGTTCAATGTCTCTGTAAAATCTTTCATCCACAGAGTGCATTTGCATAGGGGATGACGGAATGGCTCCAAGCAGGAGAGCTCAAAACAAATTCCGTCGACACTATTCCAGTTTATATGTCTGCACGTTCATATCTCCACAGCCTCCCATTGCTTCCATTCTCATATAGTAAGCATCAATAATTATGCAAGCAACCATATAATGCATTTTTTAAGGCTACTAGGGATTGAGGCATACATTTACAGCAGTTTTAGAAGACCTCTCGTTTCCTTTCAAATTTTTTGAAATCTTTTCATAGACTAACTAGCAAAGTGATTGGTGAAGAGGGTTCAAAGACGTAGTCATAGATCATCATCCTTTGAAGTTTCAAGTCTACAGATTGGTAGGTTAACAGATACGCACACAGGAAAAATTTCACCTCTGACAAGAAATATCAAGAAAACATAGGCTTTGTATTAGTCAGTGAGAGGATAAGGGTTGAATAAAATAGTTAGTAAAGGGCATATCAGTCTTTCTAATAATCAGTGTTAGGGCCTGTTTTAGCCTAGTTAAGGAGTTGGGGGATTACAGATAGAGGCAGCCACTTGTATGTGATTAGAATTGGCCTCGTTGAGGATTTAGGAGGGAGATACTCCTCGAACTGTATCAGTCAGGATATCAACCAGTACAAAACTGAAACAGTTATAAAGGTCTTAACATTTTTGGTATATGTGTTTTTGCAACAAAAATCAAATCTAAAGAAAAAACACAATTTAAAATAAGAGGTACCTGCCGCTAAGCTCCATTAGTCAAGCCACATGAAGAAACAGAAGAGAATTGAATCGTATATTTATACCTTAAACGTGCGTGAAATTTGAGCACGAAGCATCTGTCTTTGACTCACTAACATAGTTTATCCTTCACAAGACGTAGCACAGCTTTGCAGGTTCATCCCAAGACTATAAGTCCAGAAGCCTTCCAGCCTCTTCCTACATGATTATAGCATTACAAAATAAATATCCAAGTCCAAATTAGAACTGTGAAAAACATTTCTTCACATCTGTTGTACTTAAGTATCATTCTCATTACTTACATCAAGTGTACATAAGCGTCTCAAATCATTATAACTGGACTCTTCCCATTGGAGGTAGGATTTTCTACACTTTCTCCACAAAAGGAAACAAAATCCACCTCCTCAGGGAGACAGGTATGGTTGAGTGTTACAAATAAGAACTTAAGCGCCACCAATAGAGTAACTAGATTTGGGAAAGTTCACATCCACTATTGCTGGGTAAACTAAATTAATTCTAATTTCTCACAGTGACAATAACATCAAGTCATTCATTACATAATGTCTAACGACCCTAAACCTGTTCACTCACATTCAGGTACACATCTTATGTGCCTTAGAGTTTCCAGGACGCCGCCCTTTTCCAACATGCATTAGAAGTATATGCCATGAGAGCACTGTCAGCCAGTTTAAAGCCATAAACTCCCAAGTAAAATGTTCAAGCCATGAACTTAGCATCTCAGCTGCTTCTCCTGATCCCTCTCCCATCAGTTTCCACTTTACAGTCAGCATGCTGAACTTGTGGGGTCTCAACAGAAAGCTTCAACTCTGCATCCCAATGCGCCATCAATCATGACTTTGGGGACTTAAATATCATGGAATGGACACCTTGTCAGTTTCAATTCTATCCTCCGCTTTGTACTGTCAAAACTTGTTGGTCCAGTTTCATGAGTACATCCTTATTTTTACAGTTTACAAGATCAATATACTCTTTAGCCTTCACCTCTTGACATCTATGTTGAAGCTAGTTGAATAGACTGAATTAGTTTTCTTACATATTCTCCACCACTCGTGGCTTAGGATTAGAGCTAGTTGAGCTTTATTTGCTCATTCTGTTATTTCAAATGCAGTATATTGTAACCAAGTCTATCAATAAAGAATCGCATATCTTACAAATCTGTATGGTATCAGCCTTATTCTAAACTCTCTCGTTCATCTCTTTTCCTCAGTTCTTCACCATGATCAGCGAAATCATCACCACCATGTCCAACCCCAATGACACCAACAAACCATTTATCATTGGGCATCTCTCCCACACCCAAAAGCTTACCTCCACCAACTGCATCATGTGGAAAACACAACTTCAGGCAACTCTCACTGGCTATGGCGAACAACTGAAGAAAAGAGATGAACGGGAGAGGGCAGAAAAAGGCTGATATCATATAGATTTGTAAGACGAGGCTTTATTGATGGACTTGGTTACAATATACATATACACTGCAATTTAAATAACATATGAGATGAGCAAATAAACCTCAACTAACTCTAATCCTAAGCCACTATATATTGGAAGTAGTGGAGAATCTGTAGGAAGACTAATTTAGTCGTAGAATTGTTCAACTAGCATCAACAATCTATTTCATCTCTCATCCAGCATAAAATCTATAAATGATAAGACGGGCCTGATGTCTCCACAGTTGTGACCTTCTCATCATGATACACGGGATTTAGGATGCTGAGATTCACATATAAGTTTCACTGGAGGTATGGGATGTAAGGTTGCATGGTCCATAAATAGGATTTTCATCATGGATGGCGCAGAAAGTGTTTTTCTGAGCATTTTTTTTTTTTGAAAAAAGAAAGAGTGGAAAAAAGAAAAAAATGCTCGAAAAAAAACACTTTTGCTATAAAATCAAATAGATTAGTCAATCTTAGCAGATTTTGAAACAACAAAAGGCAAATCCACATATAAGCTAGCACAACTTCCTACATTCATCTCGATGCCCATTGCAAGTGGTTAACCTTATCTGGGCTTGGAAAATATAACGCTAGCTTTTCTTTGAATTAGCAGCATTTCAAGATGCAACTCCGATGATCAGATCTCAACCCATACCCAGATGATCATCAGCCTTTACCAAGATTCTTAAAAGATAAATTGATCATGGTTAATCATACCAACATATGAGAAGTTTCATCTAATTAGTAGACGATAGGTAGTACTTATTCCGCAAGACCTCGAAATTTAACTCTCGTTCATCAACTAGCATTTCACTTGGTAGTGAAAATGTCACCCTAGCACTGTACACGTGCAAACTTGACGATCATGCAACCCAAGGAATCAACTATCCAACAAAACACTAGAAAGTAACCGCGATGTTTTAATGACAATTTCATTCTCCAACTTCCCCCGGAATTCAAAGACGTTGGGAAGAAACTATACAGAATGGATAACAGTTCGCGGCCAAAATGCCCGCCCTTGATTAGGTATACATCCAGCAGAGCTGAAATCACATAGGAAAGGAAACAATGATATTCATAATAAGATTGATCGAGTTAATAATTTGGCTGATCAATCGGGGATGACTGTATGACCCTGGTAAAAGGACCTCAATAGTTCAACAAAATAACTAGAGACTGGGATTTTGAATTTCCCATGGGCTAGAATTAGAGGGTCACTACGCGACGGGGATGCTATGGGAGTAGAGGAAAAACACCTTGAATATTACGCTGGCAGTCATCAGTTGGTAGTGGAGCGCGATCCAGAGGTCTCCGTACAGCACTATAATAGAATGAATGACGACTGGAAAGTAGATCAGTAGTCCTCAGACATCAGATACCTAGTTTCCCGCATAAGAGCAACCATAGGCCCATTCTTTTACACCGAATTTATTTGATCAGTTAATTTATTGTCTATGTATATCACATATATCAATTGTCATATTAACTATTTTTCTTCTCTATTTTTTCTAACTTTCAGCTGACAACTGACATCAGCTAGATTATGCACGGGTGGCAATCCAATTCAATAACGCGACCCAATCTCATCAACCGTTAAATAGTGGGTATCGGTTAAGATTATTAACCAATTTAATTTTTAGATTGAGTATGAGTTATCTATTAAATATATAGGTTGGGTATGAGTTAAGAGTCATAACCCGAATTCAACCCGACCTGTTTACTTAATTTAATTAAAAATAAATAAATAAATTTGTAGATATTTTACTTGGACATATATTAATTCTATAACTATTAGTATAAGTAGTAAACAAACACACTATCACTTCTTTAGGCCTACACAACTAATTATTTTATAAATCCAAATACATTCTCTAGGTCATCTATATCCATCATTCACTGTTTGTTTGAAAACTTAAATACTATGTCAATCATTAGTCGCACAAACTCCACCATTCACACTATCTCATCCGCACAAATAACGACTATGAGTTAAGATTATTGATCCATTTAACAGAATGTTGACATTTGGAAAAATGACACACAATGATTTGAAATAAATGACTGTCATGTGCACGCTTTTATGAACGACTGATCATTCTGCATGAACACAAGAGTATTTGTATTTAAACGGGTTAAACGGGTTGGGGTTTAGGTCCAATGATTTTATATGGGTTGGGTATGGGTTGAAAGTTTGTAACCCAATTATTTTTAGGGCTGGTATGAGTTAATGCAATTTTAATCGGGTTGGGTATGGGTGAGCTTCAACCCGACCCATCTACCCGAATTGTCACCCCTAATAATAAGTGGAACTAGCTTGAAGTATTATTATTTTATTTTCCTCTCTCCAAACATTAGGTTAGGATATCTGTAATAAGAAAGGGTATGTATTTTATTAGGATATCCACAATGGTGTGATTCCACCTATGGTGGTAAAAAAGAAAAAAGAAAATGATAATGTGAAGAGAGAAGATTGAGGAGGATTACTTAATTAAGATAATATTTTTAGTGGGTAGAATACATTTTCTTTATTGTAGATGCCCTTACATACTCTCACAATCTCTCTCTTGTTTATCTAGGTTCTCTAAAAAAAGAGTTCCTAGGACATTCATAATAAGGGTTCTTGACGGTTACATAGATGAAGAAATTTAAAAATATTTTACAATGGTGTGAATTCCACCCATTTTTCTCTCCGGAGTTCTTAACTAAGAACCCCACTTTTATGACATAATAGACCCCATCTATGTGTATTTCTCTCTTCTATATTTTCTCTCACATCTAAATAGTGATTCTTTATTGGTTCTTCATTAAGGAGAGAAGATTAAAAAACTTTGTTATTGTAGTGAATATAGTTTTTTAAGTAAAATATAATTTTTAGATGATATGACACTTGTGAATGTGCTAAGAAACTCAAAACCATTATGGATGCTACCCCTCTCATATCTTCTATTCTTCATCTCATCATTTTCTTTTTCTTATTTTTTACCACTATGGGTGGAATCCACACCATTGTGGATGCTCCCTTTTCTCCTTAATCCTAGCTAAGAAACCCTCTCTCATGTTTTTCTACTCCACATAATCATTTATCTTTTCTTTTACATATTGTAGAGTGGAATCCACTATATTGTGCATGATATAACAATCACACACAGTACTGTGCGGACTCCGGATAAAACTAGAACAATGAAACTACCACTTAAAAAAATGTTGTGAAACAAAACGAGCCGTTAAGAGCTCGTTCGGCAGCCATGATCAAACGCAGCAATACTTGCATTTACATTAAAGTTACTATAGTTAGTGAATACTAGTTTGACATTTGTGTTATTGTAAAGATTTTATCCAATTGATGATTACCAACTATACCATCTCTTTTTAAAAAAACGAGATTAATAGTCAATCGTGACTATCAAACGGGGCCTAAAACTATGAACCTGAATTGAAAATTAAGTAACTCGAAATAATTTAACATAATCATTTAAATTATGTAATTCGGTAATTCGGTATTTATTTTATAGATCATCGTAAAAAATTGGATTTTACAAATATTTAATAACTTATACTAGTATAATTCATTATAAGACTCATACTAAAATTAATAAAAATACCAAATAAATATAAACACTAAAACATATAATAATGTATTCTTTTTACTTTTTTTTTCTTTAATCTTATAGAATACTTAGTTTTAGTCACCATAAAATCAACAAAATTATATTTAAAAAAGTCAAATTAAACACTACTAATAAACTAATTACAAGTAATAAATTCAACTAACCATTTCATGATGTCCATTTCCTCATCGAGATTTTAGGGTGTGTTCGGTGAGCACTATTATATTTTGATAAGATTATTCTTGTCACTTGTTATTATTTTATTATTGTTACTAAAATAGTAGGTCTAATAGTCACTCTCACAAATCAACTTTTCCTCACAGGTTTAGATAACTTTATCGATTAATGTTGTGATATCGATTATGGGCTGAAACAAGAAATTTGTTGTATAGAGTCGAGGAGTTGGAAGCAGCCTTGGCCCGTTTTCTGAAAAATATAGGTTTCTATCGAGTGATAAGTGAGAAATACATAGACATTTAAGGGTTTAATTTACCTTGTACTTGCTTACTTTCAGGATAATATTACTCACTTAGCGTATGTTTTTCCTAAGATTTATGTGCTAGGAGCGAAGTAGAAGAAGAGCCGAACGCATAGGCGAAAACGGATCTTAAATCGGAGCTGGAACGAATATTTTAGAAGCAAACCAATTTTCGTTCGAACCAGGATGGTCCGGTGTAACACCCCCAAACACTGGCCTAGGAGTTAGGGGTATTACACGCCGTGTATTATTACATAATAACGCAAGGCTCTAATAAACGAACTCAAACAGATAGTCAAATAAGGCCCAAACGAAATACTTAAATAAAGTATAAAACAAGAGATGTTAAAACATCCCCAAAAGTCATTACAGAACCCACCAAACAGATGTCAAAAGCGGAAGCTAACAAATATGCCCAAAGGCCCAAATTCAATACAAAGGTCTCAAAAGAAGCTAAGTAACGAAGCAACTAACTCCAGAAGCTGAGGGGAGACGATCCTCGCTAATCAATCTGCAAAAGCGTTAGAAGTAGGGGAATGAGCACACAACTATGCCCAGTAGATGACCAACTTCATCAACCAGCATGCTCAAAACATTTTACAGAATATTGACAAATCAGAAGGAGTCAAGAGATCCATAATCATGTCAGAAATCAGAAACAGAAGTCCATTCATTAAGGGACTAAACAGAGCAGAAGCAGACAGAAGCGGAAAACAGAGTGGGACACTAGCGATCACAGCATACAGACAGAACGAGCAACCAGCTCGTGAACAGAACGAGGAAACCTCACTCGTAAGCAGAACAGGTGTAAACACCCTGAACATAACGGGGAACATCACCCGTGAACAGAAGGATCCTACATAGCGCGCTACGAGACAGCGTAACCAGCCATCCAAAGGCTCAGACACAGAGATAACTAGGTCCCAAAACAGAAGCTTAAATACAAATAAGCATATGTGCACCAAAGGCACCAGAAAGCCCATAGATAGCTTGGAAATCAGAAGGGGAATCCAACCCCGCAAACGGAAGTCAAAACGGAGCTCAAACGAGCAAGTTATGGCCAAAACAGTAGCCTGTCCGAACTTGTGTCCGGACATCGATGTTCGGACACAAGTCGAGACTCAAAACAGAAGCAGAAACAGAGATGTCCGAACATCCATGTTCGGACGGATGTTCGGACGTTTTACGAAAACAGGTACGCGGAGTGTCCGAGCTTGTGTCCGGACATCAATGTTCGGACACAAGTCGAGCAAAATCAGAGGAATGAGAAAGGGGGGTGTCCAAACTTATGTCCGGGCTTACAAGTTCGGACACCATTCGAAACTCGTAAGCCGGACTCGTCCTCGCACCCCGTCCGAACTTAGAAGCTCGGACGGAAGTTCGGACACACCAAACAGTTCAGAAATCCAGAGCGCAGAAGGGCATGTCCGAACTTCAATGGTCGGACAGAAGTTCGGACACGCCGAAAATTTCACAAACAGAGGCGAATTTAACACGAACAGAGGCACAAAAACCAATCTAAATTAACACACACATTTACAAAACAACCTTGGGGTTTAAACCATGGAAATAGCATTAAACAGACATGAACCACACACAAACACAAGATCAAATCATTGAGTTAATTTGCAGAACCCAAACTCCCCAAGGTTGAACACACGGATCGAATCCGAAAGCCACCTACCTCGAATTAACAGCAGAGACGAACCCAAACTGAACAGCAAAGACGAAAACCTCACAGCACCAATCCAAACGCAGTCACGCAACGCAGATCCCAAACTCTGAATTCGACAGCAACCAAAGAACAGATCGAAGAACAAACCGTAATCAGGACTCACTCTCAAATCAGAAACTGTCAACGCAGACAAACCCAAAATTCATACCTGAATTCGACCACGAACACAGAGAAGACCAACAGCAGAGGAGATCGACGGGGGAAACGGAACACAATCGAATTCCTTAACAGATTGTAGAGAAGGATTCAGACAAGGAGAGCATTCCAATTTCAGAATCGAAGAATGAACAATGTTGATTACCTTACTTAGAACCGGACTTCGCAACGGTGCGCAATCCACAGCAGAATTCGAGGAAGAACCACAATCAGTCAAACTTGAAAGGATTGAACATAACGAGATTTTGAGAGAGAGAAGAGATAAAGGTAGAGGGTTTCCAACTGAGCGAGAAGAGGAGCGTAAAAGAGATCGTGAGAACGTGCTTAGAAGTGAGGGTAATTAAGAAGGAAAGAAATAAAATAATAAGAGGTTAATAAGTTAATCTCACCAGAATTTAAATGGAAGGGAAGAAAGACCCTTCTACCCATGTCTTTATTCAGAAGGACGTCCATGTCCTAAATCCAAAATACAATAGTGTAAGGCCACTTGTGATGAAATAAAATATAACCAAATCTTGGGTTATAACATCCGGACACCGGTTCGGACACGTCCAGAGGGCGGACAGGGACAAGTCCGTGGAACAAAGGCCGGACAGAGGGCGGACAAGGAGAATGTGTCTGTGGCATGTCCGGGTAACAAAGGGCGGACAAGAGCAACTGTCCGTGGTGTGTCCGTAGATAAAAGGCCGGACAGAGAAGAGAGTCTGTGGCCTGTCCGGGGAAATAAGGCCGGACAACACTGCAGGCTGCGGTAGAGACGTCCGTGTAAAAATGATCGGACAAGAGATAGAGACGACCGGGGATTTAAACAAGGACGCCTCTAAATGCAACCCAGAACTCCTGATAATTGATTGAGCCGACCGTCTTCCTCAATTTTTATTGCGGCGCCTGCAAACACATCTATCTACCCCATCACCAATATCAGGCGCCGGCAGTCCTTAAATCCCTCACGCGTTGTCCAGTTCTGTCTTCATCCTCATCCTTTCTTCTATATAAACCCACTGCTACTTCATCAGAAAAATGCACACGTTGGTTCACCATAACTCAACTCTCTGAATCACTCACGTTCACTTCCAAATCACACTTCCTCCAGAGAATTCCATTTTCCTCCATACATCCACATCGCCACTTCATTTTCTTCATTTCCATCACACCAAATAAGCCCGTGCGAATGCAGAGAGTTCTTTCTTTTCTTTAACGTTACTTTGTTTTAATGTCTGTCGTACTTACGATGTCTGTTTGTATAATTATGTGTGAGTAATAACCTTAGCCTCCCGGGTTAGGAAGCGAGCCTATTTTATATAATTGTGTTATGTAAACTTTCCACTATAATTTATCTAAGCAGTATTTGATTCTTGTCCTTAATGCGCTTTAATCTTCTTGTACAACTATTAAAGTGATATTTGTAGTTTCTTGTTAAAATGCGTTGCTGAGACAAGGTTCTAGACATAGGAAGTCAAAACGGGTTAACGACTAGAAGCGTGTTTTCGCCTATAGGTTAATCTGTCTCCAATAGGAATTGGTAATTAAGCGATTAATTCATAATGACTTGAGCAAGTTTTGCAGCTTGTTATTTAAGTTAATCTGGGTTTATTGTACAAGGACCGGTCAATGAACTAATTAAGATTCCTGAGTTTATTGCTAAAGTGGGAAAGTTTATATTGATATAATTGGATAAAATAGGTGAGCAGAACAACCCGGGATGCTTCTTTAAAAACAAAAAGATTTACAATTTCTATTTCTTTTCTGTTTTGATTAATTGTTTTTATTATTGTCTTATGAGTTAGCTGTTATTCATAATCGTTCAAAAAATGATAAAATCTGTTTAATAGAAATCTCAGTCAATTTACTACACTATCAGTTATCCACAGCGAGGTCCCCAAGAGTACGACAACCCACAAATCCACTATTCCGCAAAACGATAGGTACACTGCCTAAGTTGTAGAAGTAGTCACATATTTCTCCAACAAGTTTTTGGCGCCGTTGCCGGGGACCTCCGGCACGGTTAATTGATAGTTTTTAATTTTATTGAGTTTTCTGTTTAGCTTTTGCTGCTCTTTAATTTTTATTTCTATTATTTTTGTTGTTATTTAACAATCTAACAATCTAACATTTAAATTTCAGCAATCTAACATTTAAATTTCAGCAATCTAACATTTAAATTTCAGCAATCTAACATTTAAATTTCAGTAATCTAACTCCTAACATTTAAATTTCCAGTAAACTAATTACTGACATTTAATTTTCTGTCATTTAAATTTCTGTCATTTAATTTTCAGTCATTTAAATTCTGTAATCTAATTACTAACATTTAAATTCTGTCATTTAAACTTTTGTCATTTAAATCCAGTTCTTTAAATTACTGTCATTTAAATTCCACTGTCAATTAAATTACTGTCATTTAAATTCCCTTGCAATTTAATTCTGTCCTTTTTCTTTATTTTATTATAGTATTTACTTAAAGTACATTTGTTTTTATACAGTTTATTTATTTTCAGTTTATTTACTCTCTACAAAAAAAAAGTAGTGCTTTGTTTTATTAATTACTTCTTTTTATTTGTTTAAATTCCCCGTCCATATTTCTTTCTAATTGTGTTATTTAATTTTCTTTAGTTTATCTCTACTTTTCAATTATTGTTTCTGTTTTCTTTAGTTATTCTCCATTTTTCAAAACTACATTTTATTTCTATATATGCGTCGAACTCGATCTGCAAGTAGCCCTCAAAACAGTCTTGAACCTGAGATCGAGAGATTTCTCCATAGAGAAAGACGACAACAACGAATAGAGATGATAAATCGACAAACTCACTGCGAGTACCAGCAACCTTCAGTTGAAGGGAGGCCTTCCGCTATTGTCCTTCCTCAAGTTACACAGGCTGAACTGGATGCCTGACAATTCATAACGAGTTTTATCACCACACTCTACCATTAGGGACAATACAGCGGGCTGGATTTAGATGATGCTCCACACCATATATCTGCATTTCTTGATTTTTGTAACACTTTTAATAAAACAGGAAATCTAAACGAGCGCATCCGTCTGCAATTGTTCCCATATTCTTTGAAAGATGGCGCTTCCAGGTGGTTGAGAAGTTTACAACCCAGCAATATCCACAGTTGGGCCGAATTGGCAAACAAATTTCTGGTAAAATACTATCCCCCGTCCAAGACGAGAGAAAAAATCGCTGAGATCGCCAACTTCTATCAAGAACCAGACGAGTCTCTTTATGATTCATGGGATAGATTCAAAGAATTACAAATATTATGCCCACATCACTGTATGAGTAGCCAGGAACTTGTGTTATCATTATTTAGAGGTTTAAATGATTCTAACAAACTGTTGCTAAGTTCCTCGTCTGGAGGCAATTTTATGAAATTAACCGGAGAAGAAGCAGTTGAACTACTGGATACCATGACTGCCAGCACCGGACAATGGTGTAAAAACAAGGGAAGAGGTGAAGTAAAGAAAGAAACAGGAATGTACAGTATTCCCCCGCAGGATCATGTATCTGCTCAACTAGCTGCGCTCACAAAAGTTGTGGAGAAACTAACGCTGAGTCAACCACAACAAAAAGTTGTGAAGGCGGTGGCCACTTCCCCATATCTGACTCCCTGTTGCGAAAACTGTGGAGGAGCTCATGAAACCCCAGACTGCGATGGTTCAGGTTGCAACAGGACCTTTGAGGAGGTAAGTTTAATTAACAACAGACCAGGGAATCCTTATCAAAACTCATACAATCAAAACAATTGGAGGAGCAATCAACAACCATGGAGGAATTATGAGCCACAGACGAGCAACCAAGGATTCAACCAAAATCGACAACCTCAATACAACCGACAACAGGAGCAGCCACCCAACTCACAAGGAGATATGGGCGAACTAAAAAGCATGATGAACCAGCTCCTAAAACAAGGTCAGGCGATAAATTCGAAATTTGTTGAGATAGAAGCCAAAGTTGCTGATCAGTCTACCATAACCACGAATTTAGAGAGACAAATAGGTCAGATTTCCCAACAACTAGCTCAAAGACCAACAGGGTCACTCCCGAGCCAGACTGATCCAAATCCCAGGGAGCATGCAAAATCAATAACCCTGAGAAGCGGGAAAGAGCTGGTATCCGATGTCCCTGAAGCTGAGAAGAAATATGATGAACAAAGGAATCCTCAATTTGAAAAAGAAGACGTAACAATTCCCAAGGAGAAGGAGTCTCCTGCATCCCTCACTATTAAACCGTCCCAGGTTTCATATGATATTCCAATTCCATTTCCTGATAGATTAAAGAAAAAGAATTTGGATGACAAATTTGGAAAATTTCTTAACATTTTTAAGAAATTAACTATTAATATTCCTTTTTTTGATGCCTTAACACAAATGTCGATTTATGCAAAATTTATGAAAGATATTTTGTCTAACAGGCGATCTTTACAGGAAAATGACACGGTGAAATTAACCGAAAGAGTGTATGCAGTACTCTTAAAGAAGCTACCACCGAAGTTGGGAGATCCAGGTCTCCCTATCATTCCCTGCACGATAGAAGACATAAATTGTGGTAACAGGTTATGCGATTTAGGAGCCAGTATTAACTTAATTCCTTTATCTATCTTTAATAAATTAGGTATAGGTCAATGCTCTCCTACTCCTGTGCAGCTACAACTAGCTGATCGTTCCATAATTTACCCCAAAGGAAAAGTTAAAGATTTAGTGGTTTCTGTTGGCAAATTTATTTTCCCTGCTGATTTCATTGTTATTGACATTGAGGAAGATAAAGATGTTCCACTAATCCTAGGTAGACCTTTTAGAACTGCCAGAACTTTAATTGATGTTGAAGGAGGTAAAATAATTTTAAGACTTCATGATAACAGGTAGTTTTTGACATGACCCGGAACATAAAGCATCCTTCTGATACACAAATATGTTTTTCCATAGATACTATTGACTCTTTAGTATAGGAGACATTCCTCAGCAAAGATGAAGAAACAATTTTGGAAAGATGTCTCATGGCATCTTGTGAAGCTGATGATGAAAATCCTGATGTTGCTCTCATGGCTGAAGAGTTAAACAAGAGACATCCATATTTCCGTACCTACCAACAAAAATTCGAGCCAGTAGAAAGAAATGCAGACAGACCAAAGCCATCTATTGAAAAAGCACCTACAGTCGAAATGAAGCCTCTTCCCCCTCATTTAAAATATGATTTTCTAAAAGAGCCATTTGATTTACCAGTTATTATATCATCTAATTGACAGATGTGCAGGAGAAGCAACTTTTAGGGGTGCTACGCAATCATACGACCGCTATCGGTTGGTCGATAGCGGATATCAAAGGAATAAGCCCATTTGTGCTCTCATCGAATTTATATGGAAGATGATTTCAGGGCATTGGCACAACCACAGAGGCGTCTCAACCCCGTTCTAAAAGAGGTGGTCAAAAAGAGGTAATAAAACTACTTGATGCTGGAATTATTTATCCAATTTCAGATAGCAAGTGGGTGAGCCCAGTACAGGTGGTACCAAAAAAGGGAGGAATAACTGTTCCTAACGAAAAAGGTGAGTTGATTCCTCAACGCACTACTACTGGTTGGAGAGTTTGTATTGACTACAGGAAATTGAATACTGCCACACGTAAGGATCATTTTTCCCTGCCCTTTATTGACCAAATGCTGGAAAGGTTAGCAGGTCAGGATTACTATTGTTTTCTAGATGGCTATTCAGGATACTTTCAGATCCCAATTGCTCCAGAAGATCAGGATAAAACTACTTTTACCTGTCCTTATGGAACATATGCTTAAAAGAATGCCGTTCGGATTATGTAATGCCCCAGCTACTTTTCAACGGTGTATGATGGCTATTTTTCTGACTACATTGAAAAATGTATAGAAGTCTTTATGGATGACTTCTCTGTCTTTGGTTCAACATTTGACACTTGCCTGGAGAATCTGATCTTATTTTGGCCAGGTGTGAAGACACAAATCTAGTCCTGAACTGGGAAAATGTCACTTCATGGTTCGAGAAGGGATTGTGCTAGGACATAACGTGTCTTCAAAAGGTATTGAGGTGGATCGCGCTAAAATTGAGGTAATAGAAAAACTCCCACCTCCTACTACTGTAAGAGGAATCCGAAGTTTTCTTGGACATGCTGGTTTTTACAGAAGATTCATTAAAAACTTTTCCAAGATTTCTAAGCCTCTCTGTACTTTACTGACAAAAGATGCTAAATTTCATTTTCTGATGAATGTTAGCAGCTTTTAATTTGTTAAAAGAAAAACTTGTTTCTGCTCCTATCGTTGTATCACCTGACTGGTCCCAACCTTTTGAAATCATGTGTGACGCCAGTGATTATGCGGTGGGTGCTGTTTTGTGCCAAAAATTAGATAAAGTTCTAAGAGTCATTTATTATGCTAGTCGTACTTTAAATGACGCTTAGAAAAATTATGCCACCACCGAAAAAGAATTGCTGGCAGTCGTCTTTGCTTTGGATAAATTCCGTCCATATTTATTGGGTAGTAAGGTTATTATTCATACTGATCATTCTGCCCTTAAGTATTTATTTGCCAAAGCAGATGCAAAACCCAGGTTAATAAGATGGATACTTCTCTTGCAAGAATTCGATATAGAGATAAGAGATAAGAAAGGTATCCAGAATGTCGTGGATGATCACTTGTCAAGGATGGAGGGACCAGAAGACGAAAGACCCATCAATGAGTCTTCCCTGACGAGGCAGTATTCGCAATCCAAACGGCGGAGAGCCCTTGGTTTGCCGATATTGCTAACTATCTGGCTAGGAAGATCATCCCAGCTGATATGACATATCAGCAGCGAAAAAGGTTCTTTTCAATTGTCAAACATTATTTATGGGATGATCCATTTCTTTTCAAAATCTGTGCAGATGGAATTATAAGGAGATGTGTCCCACAGACGGAAATCGAAATATCCTTCTCCATTGCCATTCTAGAGAAACCGGCGGACATCACGGTGCAACCCGTACAGCTGCTAAGGTACTTGAATCCGGTTTCTATTGGAACACCCTTCACAAAGACTGTCATGCTTTTGTGTCTACTTGTGATCGGTGTCAAAGGCAAGGTAACATTTCTCGCCGTAATGAACTACCCTTGAACAATATGCTAGAGTTGAATTATTTGATGTTTGGGGGATTGATTTTATGGGACCCTTCCCAAATTCTTTTGGAAATTTATACATCTTAGTAGCAGTCGATTATGTCTCTAAATGGGCGGAAGCCCTTGCTTGCTCTACTAATGATGGTAAAGTTGTGATGAAGTTCATAAAGAAAACATTTTCACTCGATTCGGTGTTCCTAGAGCAATAATCAGCGATGGTGGATCTCACTTCTGCAATCGCCAGTTTGATGCTCTCCTGAAGAAATATGGAGTCCGACATAAGGTTGCTCTACCATACCATCCTCAAACGAATGGTCAGGCTGAGATAACAAATAGAGCTAAATGGATTCTGCAGAAGACGGTGAGCTCTTCTCGAAAGATTGGTCCTTAAATTGGATGATGCCTCTGGGCATACCGTACCGCCTTCAAAACACCTATTGGCGTGTCTCCCTACAAACTAGTTTTTGGGAAGGCATGCCACTTGCCTGTGGAATTAGAGCATAAATCTTATTGGGCTCTGAAGGTGTTGAACTTTGATCTACAACAAGCCGGTGAAAAAAGGAAGTTCCAATTGACTGAGCTAGAAGAACTTAGGACAACTCATATGAGAATGCAGTGATTTATAAGGAGAAGACCAAGCGTTGGCACGATAAGATGATTGCCAAGCGAGAATTCAAAGCGGGAGATCAGTCCTTCTTTATAACTCCAGACTTAAGTTCTTCCCAGGTAAGTTAAAATCCTTCTGGTCTGGACCATTTAAAATAATATCACCTCTCCTTATGGAGCTGTGGAATTGGACAATAAGAAAGGAGGATCATTTAAAGTAAATGGAGCTCGAATCAAATTATTTCTGGGAAACACGTAGACAACGAAGGCTTCTGCGCTTCTTCTCAAAGACCCAGGAAAAGGAAAAGAACCCAGTCCCACCTTATCACTTTTCTGGTACGGTCTAGCCAAAAGACCATAAAGATGGGCAGCTTGGTAGGAGGCACCCTACTATCTATCTTTTTAATCATATTGTGCTTATACTTTGTATCTTATTCTATGATTAAAAAAAATATATATATAGTGAAATAAAAAATAAAGGAGAGAGAACGAGGAGAATTAACTTGAGTTCTTCTGGCTGTTTAGAATATTTATTACAGGAACACCTTGCACATTTCTGCAGCTGAACTCAAGTGTAGGGGAGCTACACTACATACTCTGCAAAACTCTGGGGAGTACACTATCCATACCTGCTCTTTAAATTTTCAATATTTATTATTGCCATGCTTTGTGATCATTACCCAGGTAGTTTGCGTGCCCTGTTATTTTAATATTTCTATGCAATGAGGGCATTGCTTTGGTTCAAGTGTGGGGGAGATATAATAATCAAAAAGCTTGCTCTTAAGTTTGTCTCTTTTTCGACACTGTGTTTAAATTTGTTAAGTGATTAATAATCAAAGAAGGAGCCATAGAGGGAGTAATGCTGGTGTTAACAGGTTTAAAGGGTACATACTAAAAAAAACACTCTGCTCCTTACTCAAAAAAATTCTGAGAAAATTATCATTTGAATTTTGTTTTAACTTTGAGCCTGGATTTGAATTGGAATGAAACGGTGGAAAAAGAACAAGGCAAGGTACTCCTCAGATCCAGACAGGCATATTCTGATCCTAAAACAGGCCTCGTCCACTCGGTTATTAAGTTCTTAGGGGTGCTTCATCACCCGGCTACCTAAGGTACTCGGTATCTGGGATAGTAGACCCAAAACCGCTACAAGGGTGGAGAGAAAAGTCTGAGGTAAAAGAAAAATGAACTTCAAAATTGAAGTATCTGTGCATTCTACACCAAAATGATAAAAACTTCTTCATTATGGATCATGAGTATGTGGCATTGAAAGGTATAATGGAATAAGATTTTACTTCATGCCCCTTGTCGTTCAAGGAAATGTGAAAGAAAATGGTGGATTGGCTCAGGGTTAAAAGCATAATTCTCATGGTACTACTTCTCTTTCTTTTGTAGGACTTCAGGGTTATTCTAAAAAATGGAGAAATATATTTAAGAGATTTAATGTTCTTATTACCCTTTAAAATCTGAAAAGTTTGGCAATTACATCTTCTGTGTTCTCCTTACTTGATTATTGTCTGTTTAACTTGTTTAAACATTATGTCAAAAAGATTTGCTTGAGGACAAGCAAAAGATAAGTATGGGGGAGTTTGATAAATGAGAAATACATAGACATTTAAGGGTTTAATTTACCTTGTACTTGCTTACTTTCAGGATCATATTACTCACTTATCGTATGTTTTTCCTAAGATTTATGTGCTAGGAGCGAAGTAGACGAAGAGACGAACGCATAGGCGAAAACGGATCTTAAATCGGAGCTGGAACGAATATTTTAGAAGCAAACCAATTTTCGTCCGAACCAGGATGGTCCGGACACCGGTTCGGACACGTCCAGAGGGCGGACAGGGACAAGTCCGTGGAACAAAGGCCGGACAGAGGGCGGACAAGGACAATGTGTCCGTGGCATGTCCGGGTAACAAAGGGCGGACAAGAGCAACTGTCCGTGGTGTGTCCGCAGATAAAAGGCCGGACAGAGAAGAGGAGTCCGTGGCCTGTCCGGGGAAATAAGGCCGGAAAACACTGCAGGCTGCGGTAGAGACGTCCGTGTAAAAATGACCGGACAAGAGATAGAGACGACCGGGGATTTAAACAAGGACGCCTCTAAATGCAACCCAGAACTCCTGATAATTGATTGAGCCGACCGTCTTCCTCAATTTTTATTGCGGCGCCTGCAAACACATCTATCTACCCCATCACCAATATCAGGCGCCGGCAGTCCTTAAATTCCTCACGCGTTGTCCAGTTCTGTCTTCATCCTCATCCTTTCTTCTATATAAACCCACTGCTACTTCATCAGAAAAATGCGCACGTTGGTTCACCATAACTCAACTCTCTGAATCACTCACGTTCACTTCCAAATCACACTTCCTCCAGAGAATTCCATTTTCCTCCATACACCCACATCGCCACTTCATTTTCTTCATTTCCATCACACCAAATAAGCCCGCGCGAATGCAGAGAGTTCTTTCTTTTCTTTAACTTTACTCTGTTTTAATGTCTGTCGTACTTACGATGTCTGTTTGTATAATTATGTGTGAGTAATAACCTTAGCCTCCCGGGTTAGGAAGCGAGCCTATTTTATATAATTGTGTTATGTAAACTTTCCACTATAATTTATCTAAGCAGTATTTTGATTCTTGTCCTTAATGCGCTTTAATCTTCTTGTACAACTATTAAAGTGATATTTGTAGTTTCTTGTTAAAATGCGTTGCTGAGACAAGGTTCTAGACATAGGAAGTCAAAACGGGTTAACGACTAGAAGCGTGTTTTCGCCTATAGGTTAATCTGTCTCCAATAGGAATTGGTAATTAAGCGATTAATTAATAATGACGTGAGCAAGTTTTGCTGCTTGTTATTTAAGTTAATCTGGGTTTATTGTACAAGGACGGTCAATGAACTAATTAAGATTCCTGAGTTTATTGCTAAAGTGGGAAAGTTTATATTGATATAATTGGATAAAATAGGTGAGCAGAACAACCCGGGATGCTTCTTTAAAAACAAAAAGATTTACAATTTCTATTTCTTTTCTGTTTTGATTAATTGTTTTTATTATTGTCTTATGAGTTAGCTGTTAATCATAATCGTTCAAAAAATGATAAAATCTGTTTAATAGAAATCTCAGTCAATTTACTACACTATTAGTTATCCACAGTGAGGTCCCCAAGAGTACGACAACCCACAAATCCACTATTCCGCAAAACGATAGGTACACTGCCTAAGTTGTAGAAGTAGTCACATATTTCTCCAACATGATCTGGGAGAATTGAAGTTCTTCCTAGGACTTCAAGTCAAGAAGAATGATGAAGGGACCATCATATCCTAAGAGAAGTATGTAAAAGACTTGCTGAAGAGATTTGGAATGGAGGGATGTAAGACGTTTGACACACCAATGGCAGTTGGCACTAAGATAGGTATCATGACTGGTGAACGACCGGTCGACCAGTGATCTTACAGAGAGATGATTGGTTCTCTACTATATTTAACTGCTAGTAGACCTGACATCATGTATAGCGTTTGCTTATGTGCTAGGTTTCAAGCAGATCCAAGAGAAAGTCACCTCACAGCTGTAAAAAGAATCCTACGTTACTTAAAAGGAACCATGAATCTTGGTCTCTTTTATCCTAAGTTCACTAACTGTAACGTTGTAGGATTTTCAGATGCAGACTATGGAGGATCTATCACCGATAGAAAGAGCACCTCAGGAACAACATTCTTTGTTGGATCATGTCTGATTGCATGGGGATCAAAGAAACAACAAAGTGTTGCAATCTCAACAGCTGAATCTGAATACATTGCTGCGGCAAGCTGCTGTGCCCAACTCCTATGGCTCAAACAACAAATTGGTGATTATGGCGTCAAAACAGGTACTTTACCAATTATGTGTGATAATACAAGTCCCATCTCTATTTCCAAAAATCTTGTACATCATTCTCGTACCAAACATATTGACATTAGACATCATTTTCTTAGAGACTGTTGTGAAAAAGAATTATTTGGTTTAAAGTATATTTGTACTGAGAATCAACTAGCTGACATCTTTACAAAGCCATTAAGTAGAGAAAGGTTTACTAAGATTGTTCATGATCTTGGTATGATATTCATTAATCACAGTTAAACTACTTTTATTTCCCACGATCGGTCACGACATGTGAGCAACACCTGTTATATTGTCGTTCAGTAGTCAACGATCAGTTTAATGCATAGAAAACATGTCAAATGACTACTTGAAGCAGATATGTCATTTTCCACAAAAGTGAGATTCGGTTAGAGACAGTCCAACGGATAGAAACGGAAAAACCTCTCAACGGGTCGCTGACAGCCGTCACGACTGCTGCCCGTTATGAATAGTACCGTTAGGACATGTCAGCGAGCGGACGAGGAGCGGTCGCCGACCGTTACTCGATATCTATAAAAGGGCGATGGGAGTTTTACTCCTGTCACACTATTGCCCTCACCTTCTCTAATCTCTCTAAGTGATCAAAGAATTTCTCTTCTCTCTTACAAACAACTTCGTGAGATCAGTGCAAAGAACCTCGCCTCACAGCCGCTAAAGAACACCCGAGCAAAAAGTACTAAATTTCAGTACAAAATACTCTTCTCTGAAAATGGCACCAAAGACTGCTCTTCGATCAAAATCTAAAGAAATCCTCACAGAAGCCTCCACACAACAAGTGGCCGACATCCAGCAGACAGAATCTCCAACTCAACTAACAAAGGAGGAGGAGAACGAGCTTACGGTTAGAGTAATCGACGAAGGGAACCTTCTCGCTAGTGAGGTAGAATATATAAAGTCCCACATTCCTAAAACCTACCACCTCATCACATCCGGCACTTTTAAACCCACCATCATTCCTAATCCTGCTCCCACACAAGAACCGAAAATGTCTTCCCCTGCACCCTCAACCTCCAAAAACACCACAAAGAAATATAAAGCTAAACAATCAAAATCCAAAGGCCATTCAACCACCACCACTAGTCGTGTAACTCGCGCATCCAGGCGCGCCCAAAAACAAACAGCTCCATAAAAATCCCACTCTACACCAGAGAAAACAACACGACGGTTGCACTTCACCGAGGAAGAAGAAGCCTCTCCTTCAGCTATCGTCAAAGAAGTAGTTCAATCATTGGAGGAAGAGGAGGTTAAAAGTGACGAACCATCTCAGAAGGAGGCCTTAGTAGAAGAAAAAGACCAGGAGGAAGGTGTAACTGCACCTGACTCCGAAGAGGAGGCAAATCTCACAGCCGCTCTTGGAGAACCAGTCGTCGACAGGTTTCCAACACCTCAGCGACAACATAGAGATGGTGATAGCAACACAAAATCGTCATCACCTATTATTTACACGCTCGAGGAGCGTGCTCACTTGGAGAAAGCAAAAGGAAAAGGAAGATGGGCGCTTCCTCTAACATCGAGGAGGTCGAGGAGCTTGCTCATACCGAAAAATCATCTGCCAAGTCCCAACTTCCACCGTCCCAGAAGCGACTAAAAAGGCTCGAAGAACTAGAGCCTCCATTGATCAAGGTCGAGAACGTCAACGACCGCTCCTGTCCCGTCTTACCAAAGACGTTGGACATAGAGTGGATGAAGAAGATGGGTCTAGGAGACATCATCGAGCTATTGGAGTTCCAAGGATGGCTAGAATTCTTCCAGGAGTATATCCCTGTCTACACCGAGTTGCTCAAGGAGCATATGAGATATCTTGGACCACTCCAACACAATGAAGATGACGACTATCTCAACTCAACGGTCCAAACTGCTCAAATCATGATCTCCAAGTCTTGGATCTGCAAGACCTTCAACCTTGAGCCAAAGGGTCTGGTCATTCCCAAGGAAATAACCTGGAATGACTTAGGACACCAAGGAGGAAAGATGGTAAACCTGCTCAACAAAGGAGCAACAATGAAAAATTTCAATGCTGTGGACATGTCCATCACCGACAGAGTCCTCTTCAACATAGTCACCCACAACATCACCCCAAGGAACCAGCGCACCCACATTGTCAATGCACGGGATGTAAGGCTGCTGTTCGCATTCAAGACCAAGGAGAAAATTGATCTGCCTGCCATGATTCTCCTCACTCTAGATGAAAGTCGTCAAGTAAACCAAGGTCTGGTGCATGGTGGAGTGGTCACTGCGGAACTTGTAGAGAATGGAGGGGACACCGATAGGTTCCACGAGTGCGCGCGCACTGCTCAGGATTGCATCTGCTCCGAGATGCTATCCAAAATGGGGATAAAGACTAAGGGAGATAAGCTCGTGGCTGTACAGAAGCCCACGAAGAGTAAAGATGCAAGGTCAGAGCCTAGACCGACGGCAAGAGCTTCAGGAATCAAAAGGAGGAGAAGTCTCTCACCGGTCCACGACAGGTCGGGGACCAGTCTGGATACTTCAACTCGGGACGTTCTTCAGTGTGTAGGAGTCACTCTTACCACTGTGCAGACTGTCTCCACCGAACCAAGTGTCCACCACATGGTTCAAGGAGCAATAGATTTTATAGATACTCACATAGCCTGAGCGTTCTTTGTCTCCTAGAGACTTAAGTGAAACCGTGAGAGATAGAGTTAGGACTAGATTTTTTTCTTTTCCATCAAATGCTCTATTTTTCCTTTGACTATCTGTTCCGCAGTACCTTTTGGACATCAATAAAAATGCAACTGGTTTGTGTATACTTGAATGATTATGATAGGTACGAAATAATTTATTGTCTTGGCTGCTTCTTCCTTGATTAAAAATTACAAAATGATCTGAGGTATTTAGTCCCATCCATTCCACTAATCCAAACTCTGACCTTGACACCTAAAAAGCCTACCAACATAGCCCACAAGATGTAGCACTTCATTAAATGCCACTCACCGATCAGTCGTTGAGCATATCCAAAGTGTCTATAAAACTTGCTTACTATTTTTACCACTCACACACATCTCACACAATGGCTCAATACCCACAAAGCTCATCCAGCTCGAATGAGCAAACCATTCACTCCACCATTCACAAGTTTATGACCACAAAACACCCAAAGAAATACGTCGCCCAAAGCTATGTTCAACCAGATTCCGACTCCCTCACAGCTTGGTCTATCACTTCAAGTGTTACTCTATCACAATCACGTTCTCCACATTTCATGGAGTTTTCCATAGATTCTGATGAGTCTGACCTTTACACCACAGCTGAATCACCTTTGATCATCGCACCCAAAGCCAAACCTTCTTGGATCAAAGCCGGTTTTTCGGAGGAAGAGCCTAATTGCTCAGAGGATTATGAATGGGATACCTAACTACGTCACTCCATCTAGATTATCTTGATCATATTTTGTAGTTTGTAATCTATGGAATGTCATGGCCTTTTACAACATCTTACGTCGTGTAGTTGCTCCCTATTTTGCTGTATGGCAAAGGGGGAAAGAAAAGTATATGTACTTGTGAGAATATGTCTATCGTCCTTGTATTATGTATCATCTGAATGAAACCTTATCTATATATGATATAACATAAAAGCTGTCACTTATGTTTTCATTTGTTAAAATTCTTTCATTCTTAAAAACCCTTAATAAACTCAGGGGGAATCCTTCTTCGGGGGAATCTCTCAATTCTTGATTGCCAAGTACATAATAAGTGTATAGGTTGCCATCATCAAAAAGGGGGAAATTGTTAAGACAAGATCCTTTAGTTTTGATGATAGCAAACCTTATGTTGTCTATCTAATGCGTTTGTCAAGATTCATGATTTCAGATAGACAGGTGAGTAAGTGGCTTAGCACGCAAGGTTGCAAGCGCACTTAAGTCATGAGTGGCTTAACACGCAAGATTGCAAGCGCGCTCAATCCACGACATGTGCTCTACCAGTCGGGCACCTGTCGGCGAGAGCTCTAGAGAACTTCTAGCAAGACACAAGCAGTCAAGAGCCACACCATCACATATCTCTTACATCAGACATCAAACAAGGACCAAACAGAGTTAGCAACGTCGACAAACTCACTCAGATTATTCACAACCACACAAGCAACCTGCTCATGACAAACACACGACAAAAAGTGTATCTCATTAATGTGCAAGACAACAAGATAAGAAAAGGCTATTGATGAACATCATTACATAGCCGTAATACTTCAGAAGAGAGCATTGATGAGCATTAATGAGACAGACAAGTTCAGACAAGTTGAAGTGTGCAAGTGGTGACCGACCACTTGGGGAGACGCCACCAACGCGTGTGCTGGTGGCTCCAGATCAAGTTGGACGAGAATCTGCAAGTAGGGTGCGGATATTATATTGTAGAAGAATTAGTATTTTACTCTTAGAGTCTACAACTCCTAGGTTGTTAGTTGGCATCTCAACTAACTTGTATAAATACGTGACTTAATGTTCCTTGTAAGATGGGCCCCTGTACGAGAGAAAATATAGAGATAATCTGGGCAAGTGTGGAGGAGTGTGTGTAAGTGCTAGAGAGTTGGTGAGCTAGTGAGGACTGGGTTAGAATATCAATACAAGGGGTATTTGATAGGACGACAGTTCGGGGAACGGACGATGAACCGTAGGCCGATAGTCAGGAGAGGGTTGACGACTTTAGGGGTAAAGTTGAAACTGTCCCGGGAGTCCGTGTGTGGGGCAAGGGAGGCTGAGTGAATTTCGTGTGTGTAAATTCTCAATCGAAATGTGTTTTCCAGTTTAATAGTTGCCTCTCATCTATCAAGTTTTATTAGAGTCCACGATACGTCCACGACACGTCGGGGACGCATCACGAGCACTTGCGAGTTTCAGAAGGCAAACAAGATCAACAACAACAAAGGTAAAGAAAATGTGCCTTAAGGTTCTAAACTCCTTCATTCTTCAATTAATAAAACTAGCACCTCAAATACTCACTCCATTTGTTCCATGTCTGAAAATATAGATATTTGGAGCCCAAAATCTGTACCAAAACCGTGGATGAAGAACAAGACAACACACAAGGTAAAAATGTGCTTTAAACTCCCATCTCTCCCATGGGTATATATATGTCTGAAAATTACAACCTCTCTAACCCATTTTTCTTCCCTCATTTCATGCTCAACATGTGTTCATCCAAAACCTTCAAAAGGGCCGAGAACAACCAGCACACTTCCTTAAGGTAAATCTCCCAAAAATGTACTTTGAAAGCTTAAAGCTTGTTCTATACATGGATCTGTCCAAATGAACTCATTTTCTACATCTTATGTAGTTAACCGAAGGGGGTGAACAACAAAAATCTGTTTTCCAAGCCTTAAGGTAAAGATCCACACTTAAACTCCATTTTGGTGCTTTAAGCTTCTACCTTTGTTTAAGAGTTGTATAGAGATCTAACTCTTGAACCTTTTCTTTCCTTGTACCATGAACGAAATGTGGAGGCATTAAACTGCCTAAAATCGCCAATAAATCAGAGGGAACACAAGTGGAGAAATCAACCTTAAAAAGGGTAAAATCCTTAAACTAGACTTTGGTGAATTAAGCTTGCTTAAGTTCTTAAATTTTTTACAATAACTTAGTGTTATTCTCTGTAAAATAGGGCCGAGAGCACAAGGAACCTCATGCTACAAAGTCATTTAAGAATCAACTCTTTGACATTAGGAGGTAAAACTCCTTAAATTAAGGTTTAATGTCATTTTGGCAATATTTTGGGGTTGTAATGACTAATACCGAAGGCCTACTGTTTTACTTCTGTATTTTTGAGTTAATAATGTGTTTAGAGCAACTTTAAAACATTAAGTTAAGTTTAAGAGACTTATATGTACAAAGGAATAAGTAAAGGGGGCAAAAATGCAATTTTTGAAGACTAGAGGGCTAGATCTGTATAAGGCCGAAATGTTTCTATATAAAATGGTTCATAATGGTCTAATTATGTTTATGAACTTATATTATAAGCCTGAGTTAAGTTAAAATAAGGTTTAAGCACTTAAATGACAAGTTTGTCAAATTTTGGGGTTAAAATGTAAAGTAAGGGGGGCCATGGTGTATTTGCTGTATAAGATGGTTCATAATGACCAAATTATGTTAATAAAATTATATTATAAGTTTTGGTCAAGATAAAATAAGGTTAAAGTATTCAAATAACAAGTTTATTAAATTATGTGGCTAAAATGTGATTTTTATAAACTTAGATGCCAAATCTGTAAATGGCCGAGAGTGTACTGTAATTTAAGGGTTATAATGACCCAAATAATATTATAAACTTATATTATAAGTTTTGGATATTTTAGCTAAGTGTTAAAGGTTTAAAATGACAAGTTTATTAAATTATGTGGTTAAAAATGTAATTTTTATAAAGTTTGGGGTATGGTTGGTAAAGGTTCGAAAGTCTACTGTACTTTAGAGATAATATTGACCTAAATATGATTATAAAATTATATTATAAGTTTTGGGTAAATAAGATAAGTGTTAAGGAGTTAAAATGACAAATTACAAAGTTTTGGGGCTAAATTGTAAAATCTGGAAAATATAGTGCTCAACTGAGATTTATGTAACATTCTGAGTATATTAATGTATTAGGGATTAAATTAGGTGTTGGTCAAAGTGTTGACCCAAAATTTGAGTTAGAAATAAATAATAACATACAACTTAAAGTTGATAAAAGCTTTGGGGTGAAAATGTAATTTAGGGAAAGTCTGGTGCTAAAACCGAAATGATATAGGGGCTGTTGCGTAAAACCAAAAACATTAAGGGGAAATTCAGAATTAACTAGGAAGAAATATTAAAACTAGGGATTATAAAACATTATGTAAATGTTATAAGGTTTAAAGGGTGGAAAATAAATATAGGGAAGTTTAGTGCAAAACCGGAAATAAATGTGTCCAAATAGTAATTATCGAAGTTATAGGGGTGAAATTATAATTTAATAAAATAAGGAATTAAAAACTATATAATGTAATTTAATTAGAAGTGGAATGTAAAGTTATAAAATTATTGGGTTAAAGAGGTAAATAACCGAAAATATAGTTGTCCTTATTCGAATTAAAATTACAATGAGTCCTATGTGGATATTTGGAGGAATTAGAAAAGAAATCTTGATTTAAGGAATTATGAAATTAAAACTATAGGTTATATAAGTATAAGGAATTGATGTGTACACAATAAGATATTATTTGGAGTTAGATTGTAAGTATGAAAGATATAAAATATTTGTGTCCATACGTGACCTAGAAATATTATTAAGGAGTTAGTAAGTCGTTAAGTTATTGTAACACCCCTACCGCTAATACCGTCATTACCGTCCAATCACAACCTACTTACATACTTTCGCAGCGGATACTTACATACACAGTGGTGGGTGATACAATGCCATTAGCCACCCACGTGACTAACAAGGCTACTATTACTACATACATCATCGGTCTGATGGACCGGAATATCCGAGTGCTACACACATACAATCTGTACTACATTTACAACCGGTTACTTCAACTTCCCATTCAACACAATACTCCATTACAGTACCGAACAATGCAATATACATACCAAGTTTACTAAATTCCAAATACAAATATAATACTTCCTTCAAGTTCATACATACTCATTAAGAGTCTAACCAATATCCGTTCCTCACAAACTACTTACTTCCTAAGTACAAGGGGTGTGCCACTTCATACACTTCTACATTCTACTTCTAACTATCCAAGTGTAGCCACTGGTCTCTTACCGTGACCATATCCACTTCGGGTACCTGCATACTAAAAACGTTCCCCCTAGGGGGTCAGCTTACGCTGAATATGACTTCCGCATACCTGCGTACTAGCGAGGGTACGCCGACCACTTGGTCGTATACATGCAGTTCATTTACAATACATACATACATACATACATGCTTCCATTCATACTAATACAATACTTCACAAGGTCTACCCATACACGCACTTTACATATAAGGAAGACAATACAAGTCAACCGATACTTACTACCTTCTTCCGGAATACACATGCACGATACATACACATACTAATACGCAATACGGAGATACACTTCTCCAATTCATACATAAGGCTTGTTAGCTTCTTTACACACCCGGGTTAATCGGGTGTACAATACTCTTTTACTCAAGGTCGAGACTTACTCTAGTCAAGACCAATACACATACAATACTTCGCTTCTTACTTACTTTACACAAGTCAAGTCGGTATGACCTCCGGGAAGGGATTACTACATCCCACCACCGGGCTTTAGGGTGGCCCACTAATCCAGGATGCTACCCATTCAAGGGGATTGGTCCATGGAAAAGATTACAGCCAGGACTCGGATCCAACCTCTTGTGTTTCCTTATCCTCACGCGTGGCCGAAACTATATCGGACTTCTACTCATTCCATTTTACTCAATACTCAAGTTAGGAGTTAGGTAGTTAGAATTAGTAGAAGTCATTACACCCATACCAAGGGTTAGTACACTACACAAGTACACATCCATACATATACATACACTTCATTCTCATCCATATATTTCATGAATTATACAAACTAAATGTTCAAGAGAATACAACAAGAACAATATAGTCCAAACACAATTAAGTGCAATAAAAGTCCGATTCGTGCATTTATCTTATTTGAGTGATCACATAAGCACACAAATCGGGGTAACCAGGTTAGGATACAGAGCATGAAGAAATCATACCTTTCACCGTTGATTTACTTATCGGGTGTTCCCTTGCTCCTTAGTCCATACTTGTTCCTCGAATCTTATTCTCGAACCTCCGGCTACATGCCAAATGGTTCCATTAATACTAAGCATTACACTACATTCATAGCTACTACTACGCACCCCCTTATCCCATTACTTTGGTTTAACTTAACGTTCTTATACTTTCAACTTTCTTAATTAATCCTCATACTTGTTTCCCATTTATATACTCACTTCCTTACCATTGCTACTTTCTTAATGGTGTATTACTACATACATATGCATATATGTGTTTTGGCATACATATATATACCTACATATGATTATATAACCATATGTTAAAACACATTTTTTTTTGTAAGTTCGGGTCGACCGACCCACCGACCGACCCAACCCCCTGGGTCGGTCCATTCCAGTATGTTATCCGTTTCTAAAATTCACCCGACCGACCCAGAACTGTTCCGACCGACCCATACACCTCTGGTCGGTCCATCCCAGTAAGTTTCAGTCCCGTTGTCTAAGCTCCGACCGACCCACCGACCGACCCAACCTCTGGGTCGGTCGAAGTCAGAAACTTCGACAACCGAGGATTCAAGCCCGACCGACCCACGACCTACTCACGGCTCCTGGGTCGGTCCGTTCCAGAATGTTTACTTTTCATTGTTTAAGCCCCGACCGACCCACCGTCCGATCCAGCCTCTGGGTCGGTCGGTAGCAGAATATGCCTACAGACCTTGTTTTCCATTTCCTTTCTTACCCATTTCTTCCCCAATCTTCCTACATGTATTCCCACATGTTTTGGTACCATTTAGGCTTCCTAAAACACCTTAATTCATTCCACCAACTCCATTACTAAATCCATCAATCAACTTACACAATTTCCTAACTTCTTTCCCAACACTTGTAACAGTTTTTGTTTTACTTATGCTACAGATTTTTAAACTCAACTTTACCTCCCAATACTTCCTCAACCAATGCCATTCCTAGCATTCTAAATACCCTACCTTATCATGCCAATTCATTTCCAAGCCATTACATTACCTATACCCAAGTCCAACCTTCTTCTTACCAAATCTTGCACATTAATCCTTCCTAGCTCTACAATGCATTTTGATACCTCTTGCTACAGATTTTTACCTTCTTATTTCTCATGCTACAACTACCATTCCATAGCTACTAAACATCTCTACTAACTCCAATACATCCCTTGGTTCTCCCATTCACCAAGTCATCCATACATGTACATATTCCTACCAAAATTTTGCCATGGTTCATCTACTTTTCTTACTTAGCCACACATACACATTCTCACCAAATTTATTCCTAATCTAGCCACACCCATATAAGGGTCCTACCAGCAATCAATACATTATAAATTCACCAATACTTCCTCAATTACAATACCAATACATCATTACTTCCTCAATCCACAATACTTATGCACATACACAATGTACTTGGCCCCAAGGCCTACAATTCACATGCTAATTCACACATACCCAAAATTCCAACACTACAATACCAATACAATCTTTTGGGTTCTTTAATTTAGTTTACCCATTCCCATTACTCTAATGCATTTAAATTTAGCATTCAAGAAAGAGCTCTTACCTTAAGCTCTTATTTCCTCTTTTCTTTTCCACTTCTCCTCCCTTCCTTGTACAATTCGGTCACATGGGGAATGGAGTTTCCAAACTCCATTCACATCACCCAAAGCACATAAAACAAGTATAATTAACATACTAACCCTTTAATTAATGCTAGTCCATAGAGATGTTTAAAGCAAGTTTTATAGGGTTTACCTTTAGGGTGTTTTAGGAGGGGTTTTAGCCCTTGGTTCAAGAAGGAGTATCTACCACCATTGCAAGGTGAAATTGATGCTCAAAAGAGAGAGAGAGAAAACAAGGCATTACAATGGGCAAAATCGGTTACCAAAGGGAAATGAAGAAAATGTGAGTTTTTCATGTAGATTTTTACCTCAATGGAGAGAGGAGACTCCAAGCTACCCATTGATGCTATTTTCTCTTTGAATGGGGAAAACCCATGGAGATGAACTTCCTCATTTTTGGATTTTGAAAAGAGAGAAGTGTAGAGGGTGATGAGGGGATTACAAATATGTAATTATTTTTACATTTGGAGCTCAAATGAAGGTAGAGCATGGGAGAGAAGTGAGAGTTGCCATTGTTGTTGTTGGGGGAGCTCAAAATCGCCAGCCCCTTTGGGAGAAGGAGAGAGAAATCGGTGAGGGGGAAGAAGAAGGGAGGTGAGAGAGTAGAGAAATGAGTGGGTGAGGAGAGAGAGGAGGGATAAAGTAGTTTTTACTTTATTACTTTTTGCTTTTGCTCTCTATTTAATTAGCTAGTTACATGTGTGTGAGAGGGGTTGTTTGACTGATTAAAACCGGCCCCCTACTGTTATGCTAGCTGGAGCATTTTTCGTCATTTACAGAAAACGCTCATTATTTTACCCGGTTTAGGTACTATTCACTAACCGGGCCCGTTGACCGGAATTTTCTCGTTTCTTTAATTTTATTGGTTATTAAGCTTCCATTAATGCTTAATAATTGTCATTTAATGATTTATAATTTTTACGGGTCCGTTTGACCACTTAAAGTCACGTTTTCGAGTTTTCTCGAAAAACGTGCTCTAAAGCTCTATTAGCGTTTTAATACATTATTTGGATCCGTTTTCTTCGGGAGTTGTTCCCATAAATTATTTAGGTCTTATTAAACCTTTAGAATCCATATAATACGCTAACCGAGGTCTCATACCTCCTATGGTTATTTAACGCTATTTAGTTTTTCCGCTTTTTAAGCATTTATTTATTTCTTTTGGATTTATTTTTCCTTACCAATATTACTCAAGCATTATTAGGCTCTTAAATACGGATTAGAATTATCTTAATCACTATATTTAAGTTTGGGGTATTTCAATCTACCCCCCTTAAGGACTTTGTCCTCAAAGTTGCTCAAGGTTATAGGATTACAATACTTGCTCATTCTTACTTGTCTATGCCAAAGGTTGTACATTCTTCCTCCTTACAATTTCTGAATTCATTACTCCAGGTTTCTACATTCCATACAATACAAATATACCATACTTACTTCCATCCGCATCATATCCCACCATCTGGTTCCGCATGACAAGATTTATACATACATACGGTGCAAAGCTATCCCCAAAGCAATGCAATACACATTACAATCCCGCAGGCACTCAGGTCATTTAGACACAGGACTCCTCTGTCCCGTTGCCCTTGGAATAATACAACATGATACACTACTACCTTCTCCGGTATATGCTTCTAACAAATCCTTCATCTCCAAGCTAAGAAAATTCTTTCGCAACTACTACTTAGAAATTTTTCTAAAGCACACAACCCCAAATTCCAATTTATATTCATTACTGCTATCTTAAGCGTGATTCTTGTGACCACTTGAGGGGAGCTTCAAGAATCATTCGACCCTGATGTGATCAGCATCAGTGTTGAACTATCTTTCCACCCCAATTTGTGTTCGGTTTCCCTTGATCTGATCAGGATCAAGTTCGACTTCCCACATCAGTTTCAAACAAACAAATAGTTTAATTGTTTTCATTTTCTATCTTTTACCCTTTCTAGTCGTGATTATGAATTCATACATCTCCAAAGGATGGAATCAGTCCATCAATCATCCTCACTCTACTTTCCAAATGCTTTACTCCGAGATTCAATACCTAAGTGCTCATTTCATCGACTTTCGCTACTTCATTCATTACTCTCCATCATTTCACATGATCTAATTAAGGAATACAATACCTATGAAATTCAGTTGTCCACAATTTGCTTCCAATACTCCAATAACTTACCTACGAATACACTACTCATGGGCTACATTCCTTTACTACTCCTAATCAATTCGTACTATTTCTTTGAAGGATACAATACTTGTGGAGCTCCGTCCACTACTCATTCTCAATTGTTTCAAAACATCTACTAGGTTCTACATCGGTTTTATACCGACTCTTGCATCGCAATGCCATGTCCAAGTTCAAATAGACATACGCAATAGGAATTATCATTTCCCAAAGAGTTTCTCTACTCTTCTTTACAAATACTCTCACATTGGAGTTACAAGATGGTTATATTCATCCTATGGTATTGGAATCTCTCGTGCTCAATTACCATGATTACAGTGTGAATGAATACATATGTTTGTTTAACACAAGCACCAATCATTAAATCAATTCTCATTTGTGCTATGCACATTATTGCTTATGTGTTTTACTTGTGAAACTTACTCTAAGCGGTTTCCGCTCTACCCCCCTTGAAAGGGATTACGCCCACGTAATCTACCATATGTTATTATTAAACATTGGTTATTTAATTCGGGCACTCTGAAGCGTTTTAGCTTCACTATGATTTATTACATAATATACTTTGGTCAAAGGGTCTTAACCATACCAATGGTTTAGTCCTTGTACCAAGAGTTCCTATATGAGTTTATTTAACTCATAATCAATTCAGTTCTAGCCTATCATGCTTCAAGGCATCGATAGCCATTCTTTCATACTTACTAGGTATATTACATTTCCTAGCTAGGGTCCACTAGCTTCTGCTGCGCGACCCTGATGACTTGGGTTACTCACCCTTCATGTTATCCTTAATGTGCTATACATCACCTTTTTATCCCTCTATTGCGGGAATAAGGTTTACTAAATAAATGTGGTATTCTTTTACCGTGCTTGAACTCAATGAGTTTAGATTTATAACCAGCTCTCTGGCAATCTATTATACATACCATTCGTACTCCCGCGATTATTCGCTAAGCTCCTCCAACTTATTGTCGGGTGAGGTTAAGTCACTACTTAGTTGTAGTACTTCCTCTGTTGTCAATAGGTTCTGAATTATACCAGTTCTTCTGGTTCAGTACAAGTGTTCTTTACTTGTATGACCTTGCATTGATATGCGTCGGTCCTAGTGACTTTCTTAAGTCTCCTTTCACCTTTTTATTCCAACGGAATTCACATCTTGTGATTGTTAGTGTGTTCTACCCTCTTCGTGCTTCTTTGGCCTTGGGCCGCACGGTCTATTGCTAAGCTTGCTTAACTGGCTTATGCCATGTTTGTGGTGAAAAGAAAGATTTACTACGGTTTACATTCTCCATATCCCTAGCCATCCCATTAGATCATTAGCTACACAAGTGCAATACCAAAACACTCAGTCATACACAGTGCAGAGGCGTAAACGCTTGACAGTAAGTCACTTATGTGATATGAAGGAATATTTCTGCCTGTCATCTCATACTTATACTCCGTGTCGTTATCTGCTACTTCCTCATAGCGGTCGCTTGTTGCGCACCGTATTCTCACTCATTATACAACATCGTTCTACTAATTCTGTCATTGTGGTAGTTTCTCTTTACTCATTGCCATTGTCATTGGCACCATTTCCTTATGCTGTGAATACACTAGGAGGTTCCTAGTTCACGTATATGACGGTCGTCGTAGCATATCGCAATACCATTATCTTCCCCTTGTGGGGATGTTTTATTTCAATTTAGGTTTCATGTGTAGGTTAGCTTACCTCACATTACTTCCTCATTCATGATATAGTTTGCCAAATAACTTGGTTGACCAAGGATGAAGTGGTTTATCGGGTTACAAGCTCTCTTGAGCGCCGGTCATTCATGGTGTGCAATGTGCACACTCATTGATTGTTTTTGACAATTACTGTCTCCACAGTGCTGAGCATTGATCATAGGCTCTAGCTATGCAGTTTTACTTTTGCATGTCATTACCGGGACATCCCAAGAACTTCAAGGGTTTTCTGGTCCCGTTCTCCAATTGGAGGGTATTCTATCATTAACAAGTGAAGGTTCTTGTTGAGGGGTTGTCTCCACTCGTAGGTCTCATGACGAGGTTTACTATGCTAGTCTTTGTTTACGTACCTCCGCCATTTATACAATGGTTCACCATGTGCTTGGTTGCATATGGAGTATGCTTACTCCTTTAAGTCGTAATGGTTTGGAATTTCTTTTCCTTGTTCCATCGCCCCTTTGGCAATATCTACTTGCATAATCTTGGTTGTTATTGCGGATGGAATCCTCTCTATGGGTTCACATCTTCACCACATTGGTGGTCTTCGGCTAACGAGGGGTACCTTCCCTTGGGTTCTCGTAGTGTCCAAGTGTGGACTAGGCTATTATTGGCATCATTACGAGTCTTGTGCCTCTGTGCTACCATTGCTACAGAAGGCATGAAGGTGATTAAAAGTTTGTCAACTGTATACTAGACTGATGCTCTAGTGACAGTGACACTGAGTTGGCCATTACTCCAAGTCACTCAGGATGTTGGATTTGAATCGATGGTCCAGTTGTTGATTCCTTGTCGTATGAGACAATATTTCTTGTAAGTCTTGTTAGTAATGGTGTGGGTTTTGCAACCGTTTGAGTTCACATAACGTAGTTGGTTGGTGGCCTTTAAGATTGCTGCAAGCTGTGCTCTTTGCAAGCTGCTTATACATGTTTCCACTCCCTTTATACCCCATAGGTTGGAGGTTTTGCTGGGCTCCATGGTAAGTCGTGACATCACGCTTCCATTCGTAGGAGGCCCCTTTAGGCATTCTGATGTCAATCAGTGCCTTTCGGTGGCTGAGGGTATTTCTTGTTAAGTGAAATCCCTTCGGTGTCCTAACCGAATGTTCGTTCTGGTTGTCGTGCTCTCTCCATGACGCTTTGTTCATTTGGTGTTAACTCAGACACCCTTCGAGGATTGCTCCTGGGTGTTGTTAGGTTATGCCGTTACATCCGGCTAATGTTTATGATATGTTACCACTATGCCGCCTTGTGGTATTGTATTTACGCTATTCCCCTTTGGGTTATAACATCTCCTGTCGTTGGGTAGACCGTCTATACTTGCTCCTAGTTCTTGAGACTAGGTTTAAATGTCCTCCTTGATGATGGATTATATTTGTGGTAATCTTGTAATTGCTCTTGGGAGTTCTGTCCCGTTTGTTGAGCATTGTGGTGTTCACGTTAGGCGTTTGCCTTACTGTGTTTAGGCTGGGTATACTTCCAGCTATCCCGTATTTGTTTGAAGTCTTTGAGACATATTGAATGTCTATACTTACTAGTTTGTGCTTTTTGCACTTTCTAGTTCTTATTCCTTACCTTCAGATGGATTCTCTAAGTTCCTTTATACTTAGTTGTCTGAGGTGCCCAGTTGTTCTGATTTGAACTTACTGACGGTCCGTAGAACGTAGTTGACTACTTCCCGTGTGTCTTTCACTACATGTATACATACGTGGGGTACCATGTTGATACGTTACCACTTACCCAACTATATGTCAGGCCCGCAAGCTCCTTCGGAGTGCGGTTGTCCCACATCCCACAATTGGGTACACTCGTAGTGCTCGTCACACGCCTAGGTGAAGTATTCTTTTCAACTCCTCTTGTATCATTCTATGATACTCACGTAATTATGTTGGTTTGGTTTTAAAAATCCAAGGTTTTAAAAGAAGGGTTGTGGTTTTGAAAGAAAACTTGGTTTGAAAAATAACGGTTCGGTGTTGAAAGATGTTCTTCATGGCGTAGCCATGTTTGAGGTCTTGACCAAGTCCAGCTTCTCGCTGACTGGTATGTTCTAAATACAGTGGTCGGGACGTTAGGCCTTTCCAAGGTTCCATTCTTTCAGTTTCAGGATTTGTGATCCTGTAGTTGCTTCGTCGTCGTCATGGTACATTACTATGTACCTGTGGTGTGTTAGAGTTCCTTTACATATTTCTGTCTTTACTGCACTTGCCGTGGCAAGTGCGTGGTACTGGTGGTTTTTGGGTAGTCCTATACCAATCTTGGTATGGTTTCCGCTTATATTTGATAGTCTTGTTGACTCTTCCTTTGATCTTATTGATCTATGTTCGGGATATTCGGTCCTTTAAGTATCTCCTCAATGACCTTGACATAGTTGTCGTTGATTGGGATATTTCTCCCATCCTTGGAGACTCCCACTTATTCGTCTCATGTTTTTCCTTGTTGCTCGTTCCCACACATTTATTGAGGTTACCGAGCCTTGGCTTATTTAGGCACTACTCTTGTAGTTCTATCGGATTATATCCCGTGGATGTTCTTGTAGCTGTGTAAGCTATGTCAGCCAGGTATTGTAACCTTTTGGCGTCATAGTTTTGGAATTAACCGCTCCTGACTATGTCCTTAGTCATCTAGTACACCGTTGTTGGTGTTACTTTACTATTACTGTCCCGTAGACTTGTGTCTCAGGTTTTGATACAATTTCTTTTTCCACTCCGTCGCGCTTGATGCTTCTTTTCCTGCTGCTGGTTGATTAGCCAGATTTCGCGACTGCTAAGCATGTCGCCCCATGTTGTTGTAAGTTGTAGCCTCCTCATGGTTGGAGTGCTCATCCTACCGCTATTAAGTGCGGTTATTGTTGTTCAAGCGGGATCCATCTCCGAGACTTCCATTCCTTGGAATTTACTATGTGTCGGTCCTTGTTTACCGTGTGATTGTTTCGTAACTGCCAGATCGGGTTTTCCCGAGTATGAGAGGACTTTCCTTCTCTCTGGCGTTCTTTCCCAAGTTACACAATGGGGTTTGCGGTGGGCGGGACTGGTATGTAGGTATCCGGTACACACCGGGAGTCCCTATCTAGCATATCTCTAATGCTAACACTCAGCCCTTAGCCCTAAGCTTCTAATTCCTAACTCTGTATTCCTAAACTCGGTATTTCCAGTCATCAGAGCGATACTTCGCTCTGATACCACTTTTTGGAACACCCCAACCACTAATACCATCATTACCGTCCAATCACAACCTATTTACATACTTTCGCAGCGGATACTTACATACACAACGGAGGGTGATACAATGCCATTAGCCACCCACTTGACAAACAAGGCTACTATTACTACATACAACATCGGTCTGATGGACCGGAATATCCGAGTGCTACACACATACAATCCGTACTACATTTACAACCGGTTACTTCAACTTCCCATTCAACACAATACTCCATTACAGTACCGAGCAATGCAATATACATACAGAGTTTACTAAGTTCCAAATACAAATATAATACTTCCTTCAAGTTCATACATACTCATTAAGAGTCTAACCACTATCCGTTCCTCACAAACTACTTACTTCCTAAGTACAAGGGGTGTGCCACTTCATACACTTCTACATTCTACTTCTAACTATCCAAGTGTAGCCACTGGTCTCTTACCGTGACCATATCCGCTTCGGGTACCTGCACACTAAAAACGTTCCCCCCAGGGGGTCAGCTTACGCTGAATATGACTTCCGCATACCCCGCGTACTAGCGAGGGTACGCCAACCACTTGGTCGTATACATGCAGTTCATTTACAATACATACATACATACATGCTTCCATTCATACTAATACAATACTTCACAAGGTCTACCCATACACGCACTTTACATATAAGGAAGACAATACAAGTCAACCGATACTTACTTACCTTCTTCCGGAATAAACATGCACGATACATACACATTACATACTCAATACGCAATACGGAGATACACTTCTCCAATTCATACATAAGGCTTGTTAGCTTCTTTACACACCCGGGTTAATCGGGTGTACAATACTCTTTTACTCAAGGTCGAGACTTACTCTAGTCAAGACCAATACACATACAATACTTCGCTTCTTACTTACTTTACTTAAGTCAAGTCGGTATGACCTCCGGGCAGGGATTACTACATCCCACCACCGGGCTTTAAGGTGGCCCACTAATCCAGGATGCTACCCATTCAAGGGGATTGGTCCATGGAAAAGATTACAGCCAGGACTCGGATCCAACCTCTTGTGTTTCCTTATCCTCACGCGTGGCCGAAACTATATCGGACTTCTACTCATTCCATTTTACTCAATACTCAAGTTAGGAGTTACGTAGTTAGGAATTAGTAGAAGTCATTACACCCATACCAAGGGTTAGTACACTACACAAGTACACATCCATACATATACATACACTTCATTCTCATCCATATATTTCATGAATTATACAAACTAAATGTTCAAGAGAATACAACAAGAACAATATAGTCCAAACACAATTAAGTGCAATAAAAGTCCGATTCGTGCATTTATCTTATTTGAGTGATCACATAAGCACACAAATCGGGGTAACCAGGTTAGGATACAGAGCATGAAGAAATCATACCTTTCACCGTTGATTTACTTATCGGGTGTTCCCTTGCTCCTTAGTCCATACTTGTTCCTCGAATCTTATTCTCGAACCTCCGGCTACATGCCAAATGGTTCCATTAATACTAAGCATTACACTACATTCATAGCTACTACTCCCGCACTTACCCCGTTATCCCATTACTTTGGTTTAACTTAACGTTCTTATACTTTCAACTTTCTTAATTAATCCTCATACTTGTTTCCCATTTATATACTCACTTCCTTACCATTGCTACTTCCTTAATGGTGTATTACTACATACATATGCATATATGTTTTGGCATACTATATATACCTACATATGATTACTATAACCATATGTTAAAACACATTTTTTTTTGTAAGTTCGGGTCGACCGACCCACCGACCGACCCAACCCCCTGGGTCGGTCCATTCCAGTATGTTATCCGTTCTCTGAAATTCACCCGACCGACCCAGAACTGTTCCGACCGACCCATACACCTCTGGTCGGTCCATCCCAGTAAGTTTCAGTCCCGTTGTCTAAGCTCCGACCGACCCACCGACCGACCCAACCTCTGGGTCGGTCGAAGTCAGAAACTTCGACAACCGGGGATTCAAGCCCGACCGACCCACGACCGACTCACGGCTCCTGGGTCGGTCCGTTCCAGAATGTTTACTTTTCGTCGTTTAAGCCCCGACCGACCCACCGTCCGATCCAGCCTCTGGGTCGGTCGGTAGCAGAATATGCCTACAGACCTTGTTTTCCATTTCCTTTCTTACCCATTTCTTCCCCAATCTTCCTACATGTATTCCCACATGTTTTGGTACCATTTAGGCTTCCTAAAATACCTTAATTCATTCCACCAACTCCATTACTAAATCCATCAATCAACTTACACAATTTCCTAACTTCTTTCCCAACACTTGTAACAGTTTTTGTTTTACTTATGCTACAGATTTTTAAACTCAACTTTACCTCCCAATACTTCCTCAACCAATGCCATTCCTAGCATTCTAAATACCTTACCTTATCATGCCAATTCATTTCCAAGCCATTACATTACCTATACCCAAATCCAACCCTCTTCTTACCAAATCTTGCACATTAATCCTTCCTAGCTCTACAATGCATTTTGATACCTCTTGCTACAGATTTTTACCTTCTTTTTCTCATGCTACAACTACCATTCATAGCTACTAACATCTCTACTAACTCCAATACATCCCTTGGTTCTCCCATTCCCAAGTCATCCATACATGTACATATTCCTACCAAATTTTGCCATGGTTCATCTACTTTTCTTACTTAGCCACACATACACATTCTCACCAAATTTATTCCTAATCTAGCCACACCCATATAAGGGTCCTACCAGCAATCAATACATTTAAATTCACCAATACTTCCTCAATTACAATACCAATACATCATTACTTCCTCAATCCACAATACTTATGCACATACACAGTGTACTTGGCCCCAAGGCCTACAATTCACATGCTAATTCACACATACCCAAAATTCCAACACTACAATACCAATACAATCTTTTGGGTTCTTTAATTTAGTTTACCCATTCCCATTACTCTAATGCATTTAAATTTAGCATTCAAGAAAGAGCTCTTACCTTAAGCTCTTATTTCCTCTTTTCTTTTCCACTTCTCCTCCCTTCCTTGTACAATTCGGTCACATGGGGAATGGATTTTCCAAATTCTATTCACATCACCCAAAGCACATAAAACAAGTATAATTAACATACTAACCCTTTAATTAATGCTAGTCCATAGACATGTTTAAAGCAAGTTTTCTAGGGTTTACCTTTGGGGTGTTTTAGGAGGGGTTTTAGCCTTTGGTTCAAGAAGGAGAATCTACCACCATTGCAAGGTGAAATTGATGCTCAAAAGAGAGAGAGAAAACAAGGCATTACAATGGGCAAAATCGGTTACCAAAGGGAGATGAAGAAAATATGAGTTTTTCATGTAGATTTTTACCTCAATGGAGAGAGGAGACTCATGCTACCCATTGATGCCATTTTCTCTTTGAATGGGGAAAACCCATGGAGATGAACTTCCTCATTTTTGGATTTTGAAAGAGAGAAGTGTAGAGGGTGATGAGGGGATTACAAATATGTAATTATTTTTACATTTGGAGCTCAAATAAGGTAGAGCATGGGAGAGAAGTGAGAGTTGCCTTGTTGTTGTTGGGGGAGCTCAAAATGCCAGCCCCTTTGGGAGAAGGAGAGAGAAATCGGTGAGGGGAAGAAGAAGGGAGGTGAGAGAGTAGAGAAATGAGTGGGTGAGGAGAGAGAGGAGGGATAAAGTAGTTTTTACTTTATTACTTTTTGCTTTTGCTCTCTATTTAATTAGCTAGTTACATGTGTGTGAGAGGGGTTGTTTGACTGATTAAAACCGGCCCCCTACTGTTATGCTAGCTGGAGCATTTTTCGTCATTTACAGAAAACGCTCGTTATTTTACCCGGTTTAGGTACTATTCACTAACCGGGCCCGTTGACCGGAATTTTCTCGTTTCTTTAATTTTTGGTTATTAAGCTTCCATTAATGCTTAATTTGTCATTTAATGATTTATAATACCACTTAAAGTCACGTTTTTGGGTTTTCTCGAAAAACGTGCTCTAAAGCTCTATTAGCGTTTTAATACATTATTTGGATCCGTTTTCTTCGGGAGTTGTTCCCATAAATTATTTAGGTCTTATTAAACCTTTAGAATCCATATAATACGCTAACCGAGGTCTCATACCTCCTATGGTTATTTTACGCTATTTAGCGTTTTTCTCTTTTTAAGCGTTTATTTATTTCTTTTGGATTTATTTTTCCTTACCAATATTACTCAAGCATTATTAGGCTCTTAAATACGGATTAGAATTATCTTTATCACTATATTTAAGTTTGGGGTATTTCAGTTATATAGACAATTACAAACGTATGTTTTAAATAATACATGTGCATACCTTTAAGAATGGTAAAATAAATCAAAGGGAAATAAAATAACGTGTTATGCATGAAATCATGAAGGTAATTAAAAGAAAGTTCCCTTACTAATATAAGTCTTATAAATAAAGATTACACAATAAATAAACGAAACCTTAATTGCCAATAAGGTTATGGGATGAAAGAGATAACAACGAACAATAATCACGTCTCACATAGGATGACAAGAATAACGTAATCACCTTGTAATGCGAAATTGGAATTAGTGCGTAAGAAAACGATGCGCATAAATAAACAAATAACCAGAAGGATTATTGACTCGTTTGATTAATAAATTATAGGCTGGATTGCTAGACGAGAATTGTCGGACGTCTAATAGGAAAAGGTAAGGATTATTGCAGACTGTTTGCTACCGGATTATACCGGCTTATGTGCTAGTTGCTCTGTGAATAACGACCAAGATTAATGCATGTAATATGGTGGATGTGTGTTCGTACTATTATTGTGTTTAATTTTCCTGTCACTGACTATACCTTTGAAATAAATTAATTAACGTACGATACATGCGATAACATGATAACAAGTGGATTACGAATGACGAGCTTACGTATTGAGAGCTTGCACTCAAGTTCTCGCTAACTTCCCTTATAATACATGTCAATATCCGCACCTGATATTTGACTAATCACCCTAGAATTAGGATGAACGAATACTAACATGTTCAAGATACGGGAAGTGAGGAGCCCAGATGATTCTGGCCATGCATGCAAAATTTCGGAGGCCGTACCTGCATCAGGTCGACTTCCAAAAATTATATACGTCACGGAGGCTAGGAGAAGACTAATCTCTTGCGGGGCTAACTACCCATTCGTAATTTGGCAGGTTGGATGACTACTATCTCCTGTGGGACTAACTACCCATTCGTAATTTGGCCAGGTAGATGACTACTATCCTCGCGGGACTAAACCACCCAATATTATTGTGCCAGAAGGAAACTACTTCCTTCTACGGGGCTAACTACCCATTTACAACCGCGAGAGTCCTAATCTCGTCTAAAGGGTTTATTCATAACCGAACTATTAAGCGTCTTCGAGACGGTAAATTAACCGGGTTTACATACCCCACTAATTCAATTGACTACACATGTGTTGTATAACTACATGGATTCAAGAGTTGACAATCCCACTGTGTGGATTGCCCTCAATAAGCGAACAAAGCCTATACGAGACCTCACTATTCTCGGGCCAATATTATAACGAACACTGATCGACTTATTAATGTCTTCTATCTGTTCGGTGTATTGATACCTAGGTGGATTGATTGAATTGCATGTTTGCAGGTGTGTGTTTGCAGTTTTATTTAATAAATGCAAAATGGATTGCATGTGACCGACCAATTAGTCGGTGTGGCCCAGTAGCTTGCGGGCTGCACGTTTTTATACCAGCGTTGTTGCTGAGCCTTCGGACCCCCATTTCAGGTACCGGATGCTGAGGAGACCCGACCGAGAGTAGGCGGGGTAGATATAGGGTACGGGTATATTTTGTTTTGACTATACCTTAGATAGGTTATACCCGTTTTTTGTGTATGGAACTTCCATCCTAAACTTATGTATGTTCCATAATTTTTGGGAACTCGGTATGTAATTATTTTGGAATCCGTATTTTACTTGTTGAAGTTGTCGGTAGCGTATTCAGTTTGTCAGACCGTTACAGAGGAGTTGGAAAGGCCTAGTTAGTCACGTGGGTGACTAACGCGGTAACACACGTGGAGTTGAGTTTATTTTCCGTTGCGATTTCATTTGACTTGGGCATTGTTTAACTATTACGTTAATTGGAATTAGTGTTGGGGTGTTACACAAACAAACCCTAATTTTTATTCCTACAACAACATTTAAAACTCACACCTAAACCTTAAATTTTCGCATACAAAAAATCATCACCACACCCAACATTGAAAGTCCAATTTTCGGACATACAAAAACCAAAAAAAAAACTTGATAGACCCTAATCTAAAATTATGGTAAAATTTTTAACCTTTATGTTCCAAGAGTGGAACTTGAGCCCTTAGATTTTGGCTCTAGATGGTTTTGGTTTTTTTTTTTCCTTCTCTTTCCTTACAGTTTCAGATCTGGCCGAGAAGCACGTCTTTGTTGGTTTCCCCATGGAAAAATAGAGGAGAAAATGGAAAGGGAAGTAAGGTTGAGCGGAAAGGAATTCGGAGGAAGCAAAAACAACCGAGAAACAATATACCCTTACCACTCTATTTTGGTTTGAGCATAACCGTAGTTCACCACCAAACTTCTCCCTAGTTTCGGTTCTAACCTGACAAGGTACCACCACCCGCGTTTTCTTCTCTGTTTGGCACTTAAAAGGAGGAAAAAATAGAATGAAGATAGGCTAGGATTAGTTTTGAAACCCAAAAGAAATCATAAAGAAAGAAAAAAAACGTAAGATCTCACCTTTTATTCAGGATGAAGGTGAGGATTCCTTTTTCACTGGGTGAAGTTGCCGAGAGAAGAGATTGACGAAATCTCCAGTTGGGGTTACATAGCAAAGAGATAGAAGAAAGAATAGAGAATGAAGATGGTTGTTTCTTTCCTTGGTAGAAAGAAGAAGACAGGTGCACGATTTGTTTGCCAGTCAGGGCGGCAAGAGCAGAGAGATGGAGATGGTAGTAATAATGAGAGGGGTGGCGAGAGTATGTACGTTCCTTGGGTTAGGGTTTTCAAAATTAGAGTAAGGATGAAAAGGATAAAGGAGGCGCTGGCATGTAGTTTCCTGCTAGCCAGAATTTTAAAGTTAAAAAAGGAAAGAAGAAGTGAGTAAGAGGGGTGCCGGCTAGGGTTATTAAAATGACTAGGGAAACTCATAGAATTAAGAAATAAATAAGGAAGTGTGGGCTTTCTCTTACATTGTCGAACTAGGCCTCCTTAAGCTCTTATTTTTGACTCAATTTGGGCCTATTAATTTCCAAATTGTCAATTAATACCCAATATAGTCCAAGTTGATTTTTTTTTGTTTATATGCTTATAAGGTCTTCTAAATTGAGTTAACATTTTAGTTAATCTCTCACACTTCAACATATTAATTTATATTGTTATTCATGTATGTTACATGTTACACATTATTTTATTAATTAACTTCTCTCTTAAATTCTATCCTCTAATTTCATCAATTTATGTGATAACGTACATTGCGTTGTTATCCAACTTTATTATTCAATTCTTCTTCGATAAACCATAGTATTAAGTTCATCATTTCATGTATAATGAGCATTACATTTTACGCGCTAATTCTATTACTTAATCTTTTCTCTAATTTATTCTTAATTTCTTTATTTTATGTGAGCTTTAACAACCTTCATGAACCTTATGTTATTTGGATAATTATCTTTAAGGTTCCATAAATTCTTAAGTTATGTAATGTTTACATACTCATTTTTTTGGAACGTATTAGTCTTAATAAATTATTTAACTAGGATTTAATTATTTCATTAAATCTAAGGGATATTTCAGTATGACCTTCTATACAAGTTTTATTTTACGTTTAGTGCCTTATAAACCCTTAGTGGCGTCAATGTTTACTTTTTTAAAAAAAAATACTTGCCAGTCAAAATATGTAGCCAGGATGGCTACATCCAGATGTAGCTCAGACTCGTAGATTAGCGATTTTTCTTGGCTACATCCAACTTTAGCCAGTGATGGCTACATCATGGCTACATATGGGAGGGAGACATAGAGGGCACGCGCACGGCGTGCAACACGGGGATTTGATTTTTTATTTTTTTTCTATTTTAAAAGATTTTTATTCTTTTCTTTCTTTATCACAAAAATTTTAAATTGTTGTAAATTTTAATATATAAGTCTAAAATGAAAAAATTATATCATTGTTCACCTAAATTCAAGCTCTTCAAAATAAGACCAGACATGGATATGTTTTGACAACTTTTTTAAAAAATTATTTTTTGATACACTAAAATGATAATATGATTCATTATTTTGTATTATGATTCATTAAAATTGATATTTTGATTCATTAACTAATAAGTGATGAATTCGACCTTTTTTAACTTTCCTAGGGTGGGTTTTTTAGGGTTGTTTGGGGGGGGGGGGGGGAGGTGGTAGGGTAATCTATTTGGAAATTGTTTTGTACTTTATATTGTAGCAACTAACTCGACAAGTTTTTAGCGATTGTGGTAGCGGTTACCAATCCTAAAAATGCCTTCGATGTTTTTAGCTTTCCTATGGTGGGTTTTGAGGGGTAGGGTAATCTATTTGAATTTGTTTTGTACTTTATATTGTAACAACTAACTAGACAGGTTTTAGGGTTAATGGTAACGGTTTTAGGGTCCCTAAACCCGCCATTGCAAACCATAAAATGCCTTCAACGTTTTTAGCTATCCTAGGGTGGGTTTGGGTGTTTGGGGGGGGGGGGGGGGGGTAGGGTAATCTATTTGGAAACCGTTTTATACTTTACATTGTAGCAACTAACTCGACAGGTTTTTAGGGTTTATGGTAGCGGGTACCCTAAATCCGCCACTACAAATTCTAAAAATACCTTTGACGTTTTTAGCTTTCCTAAGGTAGGTTTTGGGGTGTTTGTGGGGGTAGGGTAATCTTGTAACACCCCTACTACGCGCCTAACAATAAATACAGTCGCAGCGGAAATGACCAACTAAACAACAACTAACAAATTGGTGTTTACAACGCCGTTAACCACCCACGTGGTTAACTAGGCAGAATAAATAACAACGTATCGGTCTGATGATCAGACTCCCGAGCAATAGGACCCAACATCCCAACATAACCATAACCATTAAAACCGAGTATTTAATTTACAACACCGTCTACAACAAACATCCTCCACCTCCCCGTCAACTAACAGTACCAAAATATAACGCCACGGGAGCACAGGCGCATCCCGGGCCAACATCCAAAATAAACAAAAGTATCTGGTCTAAAACCTACAACCATCCGCCTCTTCGAGTCTCATCCTGCAATGAAAAAGAAAATGGAGCCCCCGAGGGGGTCAGCAAACTTTGCTGGTATGGCTAACGCGCAGCCCATCGGCTACCGGGATACGCGCAAACCACTTGTCATGATAACATGGAGTTCTTTTAAAACAACCAACATCATATACATGTATTTATTCACCATAACATAGCACATTAATATCCATAACACCACAAGGTCGGTTCTCACAAGGAACATTCCATCATGGTTAGAATACCAAGTGAGCCTAGGGATTTTCATTAACCCCATGTTAAGCGTTACATACCTCGTTACCATCCCGTTATTTGAATGGTTAACTTACTCCCAAGGTGTGTCGGATATAGTGATCCCAAGCACACCGAAATAATATACGTATGCCCCTGTGGCCCGACGTGAGTCAGTAACTAGCTTTGGATAAGCTAAGGGAAGGTTGAAAACCAAATTGGAGAACAACCTATACATACACCAAGAGAGTCGAACCGGATATGATATCGACCCCCGTCCTCACACGCGTGGCCGGAACAGACCGGACTCCTCACTCCCCCGGTTAGCACTTGTTAGTGATCATACAAGTGATCTTGTTAAGTCACATACAAGCAAGCATATAGGTCTTGTTAGACACACCAAGGGATAGGAGTCACAATAATACATCATCATAATATAAACAACCGTAAACTCTTTTGATGCCTTAATCTTGTAAGGTCGTAAACACACAGAAAAACAAACAGCACACAGGCCGGTGTAAACCGGTAGGCAACAGACTGCAAGAAAACCATACCTTGGCCCTTGCCTTGTTTCGTTCCCACCTTGAGAGAATCCTATACACATTAGTAAGGTCGGTTAATTAATTATTTAACTTCACACTTACTACGTATTCAACATGCTTGTATGACATGTTTTAATGCCTATCTTACCCTTGGTTACCTTCATTAAAACACCCTAGGGTTAACTACATAAGTCACATTCTTTTCTGTTTTTTTTTTTACATGTTTTGGTCCGACCGACCCACCGTCCGACCCACAACTGGGTCGGACCCTCCCAGTGGTCTTCGGGTCTGAAGAACCTTACCTTGACCGACCCATGTCCGACCCACCATTCTGGGTCGGTCCATGTGCGAACATTTTCCTAACATTTTACAGAGGCTCGACCGACCCATGTCCGACCCACCCTTTTGGGTCGGACCGTCACCGAACATCTTCCTAACATTTACAGAGGCTCGACCGACCCACAAACTGGGTCGGCCCCTGGGTCGGTCGCCTTCTAAACTTACCCAAACTTGCCAATTCTTCACCAAACTTCTCCTAAGGCCTCTTAATGCTTCCTAGCAACATTTGGTAACCTTACATCCACATACAACATCCATGAAACTCATTTTCTAATTCCTTAAAACATTTTTACTTATTTCCTTGTAAAAATTCCTTAACACTTATGTTATTTCATACTAGGTTTCCTAGATGGTGTTTCTCACCTATGGTAACTACTATCCCAAAATGCTTCCTCACCACTACAAACATCATCTCTAAAGCATTATTTCTCACCAACCTAAACTCTAGTTATGTCTAGGTCCTTTTGTTTACCTAGGACACTCTAACATAGTTTCTCCTCTAGTAACACCTAGTCATTTTCTAACATCTCTAGTTCACCAAACCTTACATTAATACCTAGAACTCCTTAGATATTTCCTAAATTTTGACATGGGTTCTCCTAGAACATTACTAAGCCTAAACACTTTGTTTTCTTTCACACAACACACAAAAACACCTAAAATCACCAAGAACACTCTCATACACAAAACTTCTCTAAAATCACATTATATTACAACATTATGCACAACTTAAATTGCATGGCACTTAGGCCCTTAAAATGCATGGCTCTTAGGCCCTTAAATTGCTTAAATCATAAACACTGAATTTCCTCAATATATGTGCCTTTAACCTGCAAATACACTCAACACACATATGCCTTTTACTAATCTCATTGAGAACCTTTACTAGGTCATTCACCTTTTGCTCTTTAGGTAGTTTTAATAAGCATTTATAAGCTCATTTCTCCTAAGGCATTAAACAACATTTGGTTAGTATTTTTACCTCTTTTCCAACCAAACTTCTTTCTTGTTTCCTTTAGAAAACTGATAGAGTACTTGATTCTTTGACAAGCTCTAAACAATATACAAACATTATAATGAGTATTCAAGCTATAAGCTCCATCTCATTGTAAACCCTAGTTCACATTATTTCAAAAACATCAATGTGGTTGTTTTACCTTGATCTTTGAAGAGAGTTTGAATGTCTATGAAGAGAGGACTCCACCTAGTCCAAGAAGGGTTGAAATGAAGCTAGAACAGGGTCACATAAAGAGCTCCTTCAATATGTATTTTCGGTTATGGCAAAAACAAGGAGGAAACTTGATTTTTATTTGAGATTCCTTACCTAGAAGCCAAGGAGAGTAATAATATGTAGAAGAACAAGCTCAAGCTCCTTCAATGGTGGAACTCCATGGCACCGAAATGGTTGTCTTGAAGTTTTAAGAAGATAGAAATGAAGAGCTTGATGCAAGGAAGAGAATGGTGTGTTTTTTTCTTAATTTGGACAAGTGAGGAAGATTTGGCAAGAGCTTGAAGTTGTGTTTTAATGGTGGTGTGTGTGTTACCGTGAGAGAGAACAAGAAGGAAGGGAGAAGAAGCTTGCAACCGTGAAAGAAGAAGGCAAAGAAGAGAATGAAGATTGAATTTACTTTTTGAAGATATTTAAGCCTTAAAGCAAATAGTACCTATGAGTCACATTTATTTACTTAACAAGTTAACATACTTGGGACTCCTCACTACAAAAACCGGCCCCCTATATTAGTATGAGGGTATTTTAGTCTTTGTTTGTCAATTTAATTACTTATAACAACATATGTTATAACTAGCTTGTAAAAATTACTATTCACCTATACAAGGCACATAGAAGTGAAATTTTTGATTTCCCACTAATATAGCCACCCAAATGTGATACTATATAGTACACATATATATTTAAGAGTAATGATGGACATTAGCCATTCAAAACTCATTTACAAACAATTTTTCAAAAATGTGCTCTGAGACTCCTTAAAGCACATTTTGTGTTTTAACTTGTTTTCAAGCTTGGTTTTCTTTGGTAATTGATTTAATATGTTCATTATATAAGAATGAAGTCTTGGTAAGCTTATCAGGCCTTAACCAAGCTTATCCCAAGCTTAGAGCATTTTTCGCCCTAAATAACCTTTAAGGTAATTACTTGTATTTTCTATGTTTAAAATTGTTTGCTAATGTTTCTAAGACTCTTTTTAGTCTTAATAAATCATGTTTTAATGTTTAAATAACATTTTAAGGTTTGGGGTATTTCAAATCTATTTAGAATTTGTTCTGTACTTTATATTGTAGCAACTAACTCGACAGGTTTTTTGGGTTTGTGGTAGCGGGTTTAGGGTTTTTTAGACCCTAAACTCGCCACTACAAACCCTAAAAATGTCTTTGATGTTTTTAGCTTTCCTAGGGTGGGTATTGGGGTGTTTTGTTTGGGTGGGGGTGGATGGGTAGGGTAATCTATTTGGAATTTGTTTTGTACTTTATATTGTAGCAATTAACTCGACATATTTTTAGGGTTTGTGGTAGCGGGTTTAGGGTCCCTAAAGCCGCCACTACAAACCCTAAAAATGCCTTTGACGCTCTTTTAACTATCCTAGGGTGGGTTTGGGGGTTTTTGGGGGGGGGGGGGATAGGGTAATCTATTAGGAAACCATTATATACTTTACATTGTAGCAACTAACTCGACAGGTTTTTAGAGTTTGTGGTCGCGGGCTTTTTGTAACACCCCAACTACAAATACGACACTTAACAAATGGTTGCAGCGGAATTAAAACGTAACACATAACTTAATCCTTGGGTGCTACACGCCGTTAGCTACCCACGTGGCTAACAAGGCTAATACAAACACAACGTACCGATCTGATGGACAAGATTACCGAGCACTACACTTTACATTACAATCCGTTTCTAACTGAAAACAAATACAATTACAATCCAACTGTACCGAGTCTATTACAATCCCTTACCGTTAACATGTTCGGTCTCACTTTTCTATAATCAATACCACTACACAACATACACTACTCATGCTCCGCCATTTCCGTCCTACTCTAGAACGAAGGGCAGCTTCTTGTACCTGAAAAGTAATGGGGGCCCCCAAAGGGGCTCAGCACCTTTGCTGGTATGGTAATCGTGCAGCCCGCATACTACCGGGCCACGCACAACTAATTGTCGTCTGAGCATGCGGTTGATTATTTTTAAATCATACATAGAACTTTAAATACATATCATGCTTATAATAAACACACATCCAATCAAAGGGTACAAACATAAGGTTAACACATCACATTGGTTAGATCACATTATTGTGTTCCTTGTCCCCTGAGGGTTCTACCTTAATGGAGCTATTCCTTGTTAGACGACACATACCCATTTAATCGGGTTATACTTATTTACCTCTTTATTTAACACCGGGTTGACTTCGGTAACAAAAGTACACAAACATATCAACACCCAACACTTAACAACATATACACAACATAACACCGTTCTTCTTAGAGAACGTAACTTTTCTTAAGGAGTGTCGGATAAAATATAGGTCCGACACACCGTACACATTACTTTACTTAGATGTGTCGGCCTTAATATAGGCCCGATCACACCATACACAATAACATTACTTAGATGTGTCGGTCTTAATATAGACCCGATCACACCATACACAAATCCCCCTAGCCCCGAATAATAATGAGGTAGGTAAGCCTTGGTTAAGCTTGCGAGTGGTTGTAATCCAAGAAGGAAAAACAACCATAACATAACAGAGAGGGAGTTAGAGCAACTGTAGACATCTACTCCCAAACACACGTGCACGACCGGGACACCCCGGATTCCTCACCCCCCATAATATATACATATTAGTTAGGAGTTCCTTTATGGAACTTATCACATCATGACACTATTTGGTGTTACAAGCTTGGTTAATCACACACAAGAGAGGTAACATCCCATTCGACAAACATGGACAAACAACATTCATTAAACAACGATATATTAAACAAAGGCAACACACAACCATAATATACAACTAACGCACGGATAGCCGTAGTTAGAACGTTCCCGTAGGTTGGGACGTTTAATCCGAATACCAATCTCTTATGTGATCCTAGATTCGGTTAGCTACGGTTTAACACATAATTAAGGTTAAACGATATCGGAATTATTTACGCCACATTAATGAATTACTGTAAACTTATTTCATGCTTTATCTTGCAAGGTGGCAAACATACAGAAAAGCACATAGGCATACAAGCCGGTGTAACCTGGTAGGACACAGGTTGCAAGAAAACCATACCTTACACCATGGGTTACTCTACCGTGTTCCCGAGGATTTACTCCAACGCGTCATCTCACGCTCCCCGGATAGTTTTCGAACAACTGGTAGTATTTCAAATGTTTTTATTAACACCATGATCATACAGTATGTAAGATAATATTACTCCCGTACTTACCCCGTTGTCCCGTTATTTTAACTTACTTATGTGATCTAAAATTTACAACTTACACATTCACTCTCACACTTGTCTATACTTCCAATGGCCTTTAAAAGTCACCAAACAAGGCCTAATCATCATATAAAACCATTACCATTCACTTCCCCATCATAAGAACACTTAAAAACACATTCTGGTGCATTTTTGGACTGGTCCGGGTTTGTGTCCGGGGTTACAAACCCGGACCATCCCGGATTTTACTTTCTATGTAGTTTTTGACTTGGTCCGGGTTTGTGCACTTGGATACAAACCCGGACCACATGTAAAATGGGTTTCTAGGACGTTTTTGAGGTGGTCCGGGTTTGTGTACTTGTTTACAAACCCGACCATGTCTGTAGGTCTTTAAATTGACAGTTTTTGACCTCTTTTCAACCCCTAATTCACCTCCAATCATTCCCTAATCTTTCCACATGTTTTCTACATGTTTAAACACACTAAAACACTCCTTACATACTCCTCTATATGGGTCAAATCCTTACCCAACTCCTTGCTACACAAGTTTCAATTCCACATTTTTATTCTCTGCACACTTTCATATGTGCACTCTCAAAACAATCCCATGACAGCTTTGAACTCCTCCTTACAACCATTTGACCATTCCACATTCATTCCTAGTATTCTGCACTCTCAATACCCAAGTCACTTACCATTTACCAAGTCAAACACACTAAGCTCTTTCCTAAAATTTTAAACCACCAAAACATTAACTTTTGCTACAGATTTTTACACCACTCAATTCACTTCTCCAACTAATACCTCAATGTGATTTAACAACCAAATCAACTCCTAACAACACCTAGTTAACACTTACACTCTTTCAGCTCATGTCACCATCTAAACCACTATATTTCTACCGAAATTTCGCCATAACTTTGTTACTAACCTAACTTGTCCAAATTCATCATCTTCATCACCTAATCCCAAAAACATTTACAAATCAAATAACCCATCCCTTAATGGGTTCTAACAGCACACAATCTCATTCACAACTCCATCAATACATAATACACAATCTTGCATTACTTGGCTTTCAAAGCTCTTAACTCAAGCATTACTTCACAATCCATAAAACATAACTAACACTTTCCTCTTAACTCAATCACACATTTTTCCAACATAAATTTTGGTTCATTCAATTAATTACCCAACCCACAAATTTTGAAAAACATAGGATAGAACTAAGGTAGGTCATTTACCCTTGATTCTCCAAGTTATTCTCTTTCTTTTCTCCTCTTCTCTTCCTCATGTAAATTTCGGCCAAGGGGAAATGCACCCTTACTAACCACTAGCCAATGTTCAAATGGGGACCATAAGTACTAATCATCGTACTTAATCACATAAACTAATTTAATATATAAGGGAATGGTGCTTAGAGCACTAAATTTAGGGCATTACCTTGTAACCCTAGAATTGAGTTTGGTCAATCAACAAGGCAAGGCTCCAGCTCCTCATTTAAGTAATAAAACCAAGCTAGAATAGGAGCAACAATGGAGGTTCAAACTGGGCAAAATCGGTTAAGCTAGGAAATGGAGAAAAGATGGGTATTTTTGGATTTTTCTTACCTTGGAACAATGAGGATGAAAGCCTAGCTCAAGAAAATGTGATTTCCTCTCTCAAATTGGTTATACCCATGGTGGTCAACGTTGAGCTTTTGAGATTTGGAAAAGATAGAAATGATCATCAAGATGAGGGGAGTTCAATGGTGTAATTTTTTGTTGTTTTGACTTTGTTTAGACCATAAATAATGAAGAAGGAGAGGAGCTTGGTGGAGGGCTGTAAAAATCGCCATGGCTGAAGGAGGAAGAGAGAGGATTCTGGGAAGAAGAAAAAAAATCGCAACAGAGAAGGGAATAGAAGTGAGAGAGTGCAAAAATGTGGCTTTTTGTACTTTAGTTACTTTTTGCTTTATATATTTATTATTTTTTTTCTTTCCTTGTCAAGAGAGGCTGATTTAATTAGGAAGGAGGGAACAAAACGTGTACACACAGTCACACATAAGGGATGCCAGATTTTATTTTACAAGAAAGGGGGTATTTTGCTCTTATTACAGATAACACCCCATAAGTTCCCGTTTTTACACTATTCACTAATCCGGACCCGTTTTCCGGATTTTTCCCGTCTCTTTAATTTTAATAGTTCTTAGGCTCCCATTAATGTTTAATTATAGTTATATAATCAACTATAATTTTTACAGGGTCGTTTAACTGTTTAAAGTCACGTTTTCGGGTTTTCTAGAAAAACACGCTTTAAGTCTCCGTTAGCGTTTTAACGCATTATTGGATCCGTTTTCTTCGGGAATTTTTCCCACATGTTCTTAGTGTAATTAGGGTATAAAAATATATTTATAACCCTAGTTAAGGTTATATACCTCCTAAGATAATTAAATATGCGTTTTCACTTCACGTTTTGTGACTTTTACACATTTTCTTTTTTTGGTTTTTATTCCTTCACCAATGATCTTAAGGACATAATTAGCCACCTTAGAAAATTTACTTACGTATTAATTAAACATTAAGTTTATACCCCGGATCTGAAAATGGCGATTAATTATCCTAATGTGATTATTAAAGGCCTAATAGTGCCTAGAGAGTGTTGGTAAAGAGAATAAAACCAAAAGAAAGAGAATTGCATAAAATGCGAAAAACGCTAAAACGCGCGTTAAATGAGTATAGGAAATAAAGACTCGGTTAGGGTCCGAGATGGATTCCTAAGGCTTAGTTAGGCCTAATAGTGTATGGAATGATTCCCGAAGAAAACGTGATCCAAATATGGATTAAAACGCTAACGGAGTTTTAAAGCACGTTTTTCGAGAAAACCCGAAAACGTGACTTTAAGTGGTCAAACAGACCGTAAAAATAAATTTGTTAAATAAATATAATTAGGTATTAATGGAAGCTTAATAACCATTAAAATAAAAAACGAGAAAATCCAGAAAACGGACCCGGTAAGTGAATAGTGTCGAAACCGGGAGACAAAACACATCTAATTCGAAAAGTCGAAAAAACGACCCGGGCTATTATTAATATGGGCGGGTTTTAATTAGTGTGTACACCCACATTAATAAGCTTGCTATTTTTTAGTAATAAGATGACAATATACAAATAAAGCAAAAGTGAAATAGTAAAAGTGCTTTAAGTACTCTCTTACCTTTTCTTTCTTTCTTTTTTATTTCACGTTTGCCCAGCCCTCTATCATCTTCTTCTCTTCCTCTCTGTAATATTACCGATTTGAGAAGGAGCTCACAACCTCCATCTTCTTCCTCCTCTAACTGCTCATTCCTTCACCGAATCGCACAAAAATACTACCATTAGATTCGTATCGGCAAGGGCTTCGTTTTCCACCAACAAAATCTTGATTCCTCCACCTTCACTTCCATGGGTGTTGGGCCTCTTGAAGCTTGAAGGGGTGCTTTGGACTCCCCATCATCTCCTTAATGTTTTAAGGTATATAAATCAAGCTTCCATTTTCTCCTAGCTTGTTCTTGCAAAATAAAAAAAAAACCCACGTTGGATTCTTCTCCATTTCAGCTGATTTCTCCATGCCTTTGTGGGGTGTTGGAAATTCCATTATTTGATTGCCAAGCTCTCCTTTAGACATTCTAAGGTAATACCTAAGTTAAAGTCTAAAAACTAACTCTTAAAATGTTAGTTTTGTGAGGAAAGTTGAATTGAATGAATTGTTGTGTGTGGTGTGGGGAAAATGATTGTAGATGGAAATCTAGACTCCCTTGAGGTTGTGAAAAAGAAGAGGAAGATGGAATAAGGAAAGAGGGAGAGGAAAGAGAAAAAAACCCGGAAACAAACAAGGTAATAAGCTCACCTGGAGTTGGTTTATTTTGTTTGCAAAACAGATTTTTTTGAATTAAAGATCTTGTTTTAGTGTAGTTACAATACCATAATTTGAATGGAATAATGAGGATGTTTTAATGTTGCTTAGGTGTGGAAATAAGCTTGAGTCTAAGCTAATTATTTGTTGTGACCAATGGGATTTGATGTGTTATTGATGCCTAAACAAAACAGGGGTGATGATTGTGTTTGTGGGTATGTTTAGTGTGGTGAAAATGCTTAGTAAAGCAAGTAAGTGCTGTCAAAATTTACCTAGGAATGGTTTGTCTTGAGTGTTTGATGTTAAGGAAGAAACTAGGTGAGTTAAGGGATTAAGTGGTTGGTTAAGGCTTGAAAACCCAACTAAGAAGAAGAGTGTGTTAGTAGTGGAAATAATGTCATTGGAGTGCTAGGAATGGCATTATTGTGTGGAGTATTGAATGGTAAGAGACAATACCAAATCTATTACAAAAGTTAGAAGAACAAGAGAACTAGTATGATTTATAAGTGGTTTTGAGTGAGAATTGGGTAAGGTTTAACCCATGATTTGAAGAGGTTTAGAGCAAGTTTAAGGGTGGTTAAACATGTGGAAAACTTATAGAAATATTAGGGAATGATTGGGGGTGGATTAAGGATTGAATTGGGGGTGAAAAATAATGCATGTTGCAGGTTTTAGCAGGGTCTGGGACCTAGTCCTTGGACAAAGTCCCGGACCACCCACAAATTCATGCCGAGAGTAGCTTTCCATGCCTGGTCCGGGACTTGGGTCTGGTACAAGTCCCGGACCACTTGTTAAAATCACCCGAGAGTTACGACCAGCATTGGTCCGGGACTTAGGGTAAGTACCAAGTCCCGACCACCCCCAAAATCCTACAGGGAGTGTTTTAAAGGTTTCTAATGATGGGGGTTTGAATGTTAATGATGTTAAGGCCTTGTTTGGTGACATGTAAAGGCCCTAGGAAGTGTAAGAAAGTGTTGGAAGTGAGTGTGAAGTAAGAACTCAAATTAACAAAAGTAAAACCGAGATAACGGGATAACGGGGTAACTACGGGAGTAACATTTAATTATGTTCCGTATGAGCTTAGTATTAATAATGTTTGAAACTTATCAGAGAATCGTGCGTGACCCCGAAGGTGAGATGACACGGTAAAATAAAAACCCCAGTGAAAGGTATGATTTTCTCATGCCCCGTATGCTAACCGAGTTACGTTGATGTGTGTGTTTGCGTTCCGGCTTAATCAAGATTAAAGCATGAAAATAATCCCTTGTTTGATTATGTATGTCTTGTTGTATGTTGAATGAGCTAACATACTTGTATGCCGGTGTGGTCTAACATAGTGTAAAGACCGACTCCTAGTGAGTAACGTTTGGCTAGAGCCCATAGATCGGGTCGATGCGTATGATAACGAAACGTGCAAACACACAAACTATCGATTAAAGTGTAATGATGATGCAACATATGAACCCACTAGAATGTGAGGAGACGTACGGGTTGAGTAAACACCCGATAACGGTTAGAAACCATATCGAAACAAACCACGAAAAATACGAATGTGGAAAGATAAATGAACCCCCATCTAGAGGATTGTAGAAAGTTCAAAGATGTGAACTAGTAAGAAGGTAAAAGAGACCTAAGGGATTAGTAACTCCCTTGAAACATGGTCGACCTCCTATGAGAGGATTCTACCCGGTATAAAAAACAACCGAAAGTATGAGTATTTGAAATGTAAGGTAACTCTTAAAACCTAAGATTGACCGAACTTGAGTAATGTTCCCAAAGTCATTAGAAACATCGAGAGTGATGCTTCTAGACTAATATACATGATATTATTATAACTCCGAGAGATGAGTGTATGAGAATGTGAGTAGTCAGAGAGTAGTCAGACCTATGTATAAGTAGTAGGAACTAAGAGAGAGTTCCGGGAGCTAGTTGAACTATGCTCGAGTGCCATGTGTTTTGGCTTAAGTAAGTTTTAAGAGAAACAAGCGTGACGTAGGAGACCTAGTGTCTCGAGAATCTACACAGAGCTTGAGTAGTAGTAACCCAAGAGTGTGGGTGAGATAAAGAGTAAGTAACCCATCAGTGTGGGTGAGATTATGAGCATAAGTAACTCGAGGGAATGGACGAGTACAGAATGAGTAGCCCGAGAGAATGGGCGTGTGTAAGAATGAGTAACCCGAGAGAGCGGTGAGGTTTCATATGAGTAACTAGGCATTAGTGGGGTAGTAACCTCCAGGCCCTAGAGTAAACTGATACAATTAACAACCTTGTTATGTTAGTTAGGAATTGTGTTCCGTGATTGGATGTAGATTCCTTGTGTACTATACATATATATTGTATTGCTGTGATGCATGTTGTTTGATTAAAATGAACTCCATGTATATTCGACCCAAAGGAGTCGGCGTACCGCGGTTAGCACGCGGTATATGCGAATTTCATATGCAGCTTTAAGCTGAGCCCCTTGGGGCATCATTTTTTATTCGCAGGTACACCGGAGACGAAACCGTACGAGAGTAGGACGAGTCGGTGGTAGCATGGGTCGTTAGATTTAATTACTTATGCATTTAAATGAGGTGTAAGACCGAATATGTTATCGGCATCCGTATATTGTAGACTCGGTATAGTAAGTAATGAGTTTGAGTTAGTATTTCTGTTGAGCACTCGGTTGTTCCAGTCCATCAGACCGTTACTGTTGTGAGTTAGGCCTGTTAGCCATGAGGGTGGCTAACGGCGTTGTATCACCCTCTGTTGTATTAGAGTTCCGCTGCGCGAGTATGATCAATTAGTAACAGTTTAGAGGTAATGACGAGGTTAACGGTTGGGGTGTTACAAAAATGGTAAATACCGAGCTTAGGAAATACCGAGTTAGGAATTGGAGACTTAGGGCTAAGGGTTGAGTGGTATCGTGAGAGATGCGCTAGTTAGGAACTTCGAAAGATCTGGATACCTACAATACCAAGCCCGCCCTCCACAACCCCCGTATTAAAAGCTCGGGAAAGAACGTCAGGAGACGGGAAAACCCAATCTGGCAATTGTTAAACATGTCTACATGAGCCGGAACCTACCTTACGGTAGATCCCAAGAACCGGAAACCCTGGATACGGATCCCGCTGGAACGACAATCCGCACTCAATGGCGGAGGTCGAGACATCCTATTCAAAGGAGACCGAATCTGTGGCAGCTTGGGGCGACTTGCTTAGCAGTCGCGAGAACCTAGCTGGCCGAGCAGCAACAAGAGTAAAGCACCAACAGTGCAACAAGGCGGATTCGTGAAAAGTAACAACAACCGGGATACATGTCTACGGACCGCTATAATTAAAGAATACCACAAACGGTATATTAATCGACTAAGAGTCTAGTCAGGAGTAGATACACCCACCCTGCCACACCCAAAGAGGTTGCAATACTTAACTGATATAGCTTAGACAGCTAAGCATAACTACGGGATATGCCCGAATAGGACTACAGAAGTAGTGCCTAAGTGACTTAAACCTCGGTAACCATAGTAAAGACGTGGGAATGAGCAACGAGATAGAACACAGAACTAAGTAATTAAGGAACTCCGAGAGTGGAGAAGCACCTAATTGAATGACAGTCATGTCAAGATGAATGAGAAGCAGCTCTAAGGAGTAGTTATCCAACTAAAGGATCAAGGAAGAGACGACAAGGCTACCAAATACAATGAGAGCCGTACCGTGACCAGTATGAGTTAACCTAAAACCGCCTGTAACCGTACCGCGCACTTGCCACCGCAAGTGCAGTAAAAATGGGACTATTAAGAAGAGCTTTAACAAACGACCATTACTTAGCAAGTACCAAGATGATGGAGAAGCCAATATGGCAAGATAGCCCTAAGAATTTTGAAATGGAAAAATTTGGAAAGGCCTAACGGCCTGACCACTGTATTTAGAGCATACCAATCGGTGAGAAGCAAGATCTGGTAAGAAGCAACCGGCATTGAAATGCCGTGAAGATTTTATTTTCAAAACTCAAACCTTTCTTTCAAACCATTAAAATTTTCCAAAAACCCCAAAATTTAAACCCAAACCAGAGGACCACGGTAAGCTATCATAGGACGATATAAGAGGCGTCGGTGACAGAATACTCCACCTAGGCATGTGACCGACACTACAAGTGTACACAAACGAGACATGGGACGACCGCACTCCGAAGGGGCTTGCGGGCCTGACAGACCATCATGAGTTAGTCGGGTAAGTGGTAATGTATCAATAAGATACTCCATGTATGTATACAAGTAGAGTACGAGCACGGGAAGTATCCCACTCCATACTACGGACGAAAGAGCCAATTCAAACCAGACAGTTCAAATAATCGAAGAACACAGTGAATCTTACCGGGCGAAAGAAGTCAAGAACCACTGCAAGAGGATGGGAGGATTAAAGGTGCGAGAAGCACCGAGTATTAAGTATAGACATTGGATATGTCTCAGGAATCAAGGAGGAAATACCTAATAGCTGGAATGAATACCAGTGTAAGCAATAAGATGAATGCCTAAAATGGTCATATCAATGTTTGATGAACGGGATAGAATTCCCACAGCATACCTCACTGAGGAGAATAACGATCTGACCAAGAAGGTAAAGGGAAAATGCCTACGATCTACCTAATAATGGAGAGTTTACAACCCCAACGGGATAGCCAAAGTAAATAACCGCAAGGCGGAGTAAAGAAACTGAACATGCCATGAGTTCAAGCCAGATGTAATGGCACACTCAGTAACACCCAGGAGCAATCCGTGAAGGGTACCGAAATCAACAGTAGTTGAACAGATATCGTGTTGAGAACACAAGTGTTAAAGCGAACACTCGGGTAGAACCTGAAGGGATCCCACGTAACACTGGATACCCTAGGTTGCCAGAAGGCATGAATTAATATCAAGATGCTTAAGGGACTTCCATATACCGAAGCGATAAAACAACCATATCAAAAACCCAGTAATACCTCCAAACCATTAATGGTGTACGGAGAAGCAGAAATTTGTATAAACAGCCGCACAGAGCATGGCTCGAGGTAAGGTGGCTTGTAAGCCGGTAAAACTACATAAAACTGTAGATTTAAACATCGCAAACCTATGCATAACGGCATAAGAGGAATGGTGGAGAATGAACCACTACCTTACAGCGGGAATACCCCTCATTATTGTGGGGCCTAGGGAGCGGCAATTGCGTGAATCCTCCAGAGAAAGGCTACCACCTAGGAATGTAATGTGAAACCGCTAGAGCGGTGTAGCGAAACTTGAGCATGTGTTTATTGCCAAGGGGTAATTGAACAGAGATAATATGTAGAAAGGCTTTGTAGCAATGGAGGAAACCAACAGAGTAATCGGATGAGTAGTAAACACTGTATCTGTGTAATGTGAATTGTAGAATAAATAATGCGCAGGAAGCACAGAGAGAGTTAAAAGAGTAGGTTATTCTAATGGCCAAGTGAATGGCAAGCCATAGTAGAAATGGCGACAATACATTGGCGGAAGCTAAAGTAGTAGCGGATGCCATGTAAACAAATGTTGTTAATGAGTAAAACATGTACGCAGTAAGCGACCATTGTAAGAGTTTAATCAGATAATGATATGAAGCTGATGAGAAAATGTGTAAAGGAGACATATTCATTCCTATCTCATAAGAGATTTACTGTCAAGGTTTACGCTTCTGCACTCTGTATGACTGAGTGTTTTGGTATTGCACTTGTGCGGTAATGATCGAGTGGGAGAGCCAGGAATTGAGAATGTCAACGAAGCCTGTTGAGTGAGAATCTAGAGAAATAACCGTGCGGCCATTAGCCAAAGGTGCACAAAGACGTGGGCAGTAACCCACGGGTCCCAGGACCAATGGATGGAAATGTAGAGTAGTATGAATGAAGAATTCTTGTACAGAAACAAGTAACAACATATTTCAAAATAACTATCAAACGAGGAAGCACTACATACTAAGTAGTAGCTTGACCTCAACCGACAATAAGTCGGGAAAAGTAAGTGAATAATCACGAAGGTATACAGAGTTATACAAAAATAGATTTCCAGAGAGTTGGAGAGAAAATCTATAACTCATCGAATTCGCATACGGTAAGAGATACCTAGCGACGATTGAGAACCTTTATTCCCAAAACACAAAGGGATAAAAGGGAGTGGATTAATACATTGAGACTACCAAAGGGCGAATTAAGCTCTAGTTATCAGGTCACGCAGCAGAAGCTTGTGGACCGTAATTCAAAGTTAAGTATACAATGGCAAACATGAGTAAATGGCTAATCATAAACGCCTTGAAGCCTTAGAGGCTAGAACCGAACCCGGTTATGAGTCAATTACCGCATTGAAGTTAAAAACACTTCATGATACTCGAATTAGTGAACCAATGTTCAGTGATAACATATGGTCGATTACGCGGGCGTAACCCCTTTTAAGGGGGTAGGCGAGAAAAACCGCTTAGAGTATGTTTTAGGTATAGGTGCGTAAACTACCTTGTGCATAGCACAAAAGAAATTAATTTGATGATTGGAACTCATATTACATAAACATGTGTACCAATTCATCGTGTAAGTATGAGTATTGTGCATGAGAGATGCGAGTAATGTGTATATAATAAGTATGAAAAATGAGTAGAGAAACTCTTGGGGAAAGAGAATCCCCATAGTATACGTCTATTGAAATTAGACATGAGTTATGATGAGTAAGAATCGGTATGAAACCGATGTGTAACCTAGTAGGAAGTGAGTTTCCCTAGGTGATTTTAATTGAGAATGACTGATGGAGTGAGTTCCATCCTTTGGAGTTGTATGTTTTATGTTTTAAATTGAGTAACAATTGAGAAAGTGAGCCATGAGTTGCTTAGGTAGAGTAAGCAAAGTAAATTAATAATGACGAGATGACCTAAGTTCTAGAGGTAGAGATAAACTAAAATGGAATGTTTTATGAATATGAAAAGAAGAGTAAAAATATAAAAACGAAAATGTTTGACTATCTGCTTGTTTGAAACTGACGTGGGAGGTGGAACTTGATCTGCTAGCGATCAAGGGAAACCGAACACAAATTGGGGTGAAGGATAGTTCAACACTGATGCTGATCACATCAGGGTTGGATCAAGGTGTGAAAACGGTACGGAGGTCTAGTACGGATTGTCCATAGTACGCGATAGGGAGTACTAATACGGATGAGACGGTTGCACTGATACGGAAGAAATATTTAATGTTTACAACATCTTCACACTCCAAGAAGTAGTTCCACAAACCATTTTGAGATAGTTGTTTCAACAAAATTTAATGGATATGACCTAAATGAACATGTAACTAATCTAAACCACGAAAAAGTGTATCATCACTATCCATGGCACAAATCCAGGATCCCAATTTGGAGAAGCTGCTGAATATGTAACTAGATCAGCTAAATCATCATCATCATCAATAGGCAAATGTTGTCTCTCTCTCCTCCTAGTTTCGTTTGCTTCTTCTTCACACATGATTTCTTCTTCAATCCATTCATCATCAGAAAGTAACTCTGGACGAACCAAGCAATCATCATCATTTTTTGCATTTTTGAGATGTCTCTGCTGCAATTTGCGATTGTATGCAATAAAACCATGTCGTTTAAGCGCTCTGATGTTAATCTGTTTCTCCTTTTGGTGTGAATCTACAAACAATTTTTTTTGTTAAACTAATATGATCCGTAGAATATAAAATAAAGTGGTGATAATGTTAAGAATTGAGATAAGGCTTCTTACCCAATTAAATGTACTCCAATTTCGTTCACAATGCTGAAGAAGAACAAGTTAGGCTCAAATTTTCACCGCAAATGATCGATGTTCTGGAGTTTCATCCCCCCATGTGATCCACCAATCAGCTGCAATAAAAACTTAATTTAAAATGAAGTTTATTACATAATGGAAAAATATAAATTAGAGTATTGAATGAACTTATAAGGAGATAACTTATGAACAACTTCTTTGGCTAGGTTGATGCCAAATAATCCTTCCCTCTTGATAAAGCTCGATTGTTGGCTCATTGCTTTCGACCTGTCTTCAATTTTGAAATCATCTTGTTTCATGCAATTAATCAATCCTATCTTAATCTCTGAATGAATGGACTTATTCTCAGCATATTGGAACCGTGGATTCAAAAAATCAGCTGCGTGCAAATCTCTATGTAGCTGGAACTCCCTTGCTTATCAATGAATTCCATATCTCAGCATAACAATTGTAATCATCATTCAAGTTATAAGCTATCTCTTGCTTAGCTTCATCCATAGCTCCATACAGAAATCCCTTACCAGGCATTTTCTCAGAATCGGCCAACCGTAGAACTTTAACAAGAGGTTTTGTTGTGCTCAATGCATAATGACATTTTCCCAAAACTGTTCATCCCTTAGGATTATTTTTTTTACCTCAACCCCTCAGGTTTTTTAGCTTGTGTACATCCATTCCATTCCACTCGGCTGAGGTGAACATTTGTTCTATCTTTTCACGCAGATCCACTAATCGTTGTATTGTCAAAAATCCAGTTGCAAATCGTGTTGCAGCTGTCGTCGAACCAAATCCTTCCCGCAAATTTTCTCAGCAAAGCCAACACCCATGAATGATTATAAATAAATGACGTCACCTAATTAAATTTAGAAGTTATAAAATTATAAACAAAATATAAACAAAGAATGGTAAATAAAAATGAAAATGGACTTCATTTTACCTCTTAGCCTTCGTTAGAGCAGCTTTGTGTTGAGGCAATTTTCCAATGTCTTCTAAAATCAAATCTATGCAATGGCAGCACATGGAGTCCACCATAATCCCTTTCTTTTCTCCATCAACAGTTTTCCAGCTTTCTTGTAATTTGAAGCGTTGTCAGTTACTACTTGGACAACTAAATCTTGACCTACTTCTTCCACAACCTCGTCAAGCAACTTAAAAATCAAGTTTGCTTCGTTAACTACATCGCTGGCATCAACAGAGCGTAAAAAGACATTACCATATGGATTATTCACCACAAAATTTATCAACTGTCGCCCCTTGTGTCTTTCCATCCATCAGATAAGATGGAAACTCCAGTTTCACCCCATGTTTTCTTCACCTCATCCACGGACTTAGCAACTTCATTTACTCTATCTTGTAAAAGAAAGTGCTCAAATCATGACGGCTAGATGGCTTGTAGCCAATTCCATAATTACCAACACACGCAACATTTGAGGAAAGAATCATTCTCCACAACGTTGAAGGGAATGACATTGTTGTAGAAAAAATCAGCAACTGCATGATTAACAACATCGCGATGTTCTTTCACAGACATGCCAATTTTTTTTCTTGATTGTTTTTTTCACGTGAATTCACAATCATCATCTCCTCCACAAAAGCTAGCCACAAATCTATCCATTGGTCCTCGTCTTTTTCTCATATTTTCTAATCCATTTCCTCCACCAGCAGATCCTGATAATGCACCAGTTAGTGTAGTGCATCGATCAATATTTTCCTCCCTCAATAACTGATTGATCTTCTTTGTTTTTTCGACTTTATGAAGAACTTGTAATATTTATTGTTTCACTGATGTCGGAACTTTATCACAAGGTGCAATATCTTCTTGCACACCGGCTAGATGTTGTTTCATTCTAAAAACTCTCCACCCGTGAATATTTTCTCACAATAACGACAACTAAGTTTTCTTTTACCATTCTCCACTATTTCATCAACATGCTTCCAGGCATATCTCTTTTTGGCTCATATTAATAAGTGCTAAATCTGTAAAATAATAAAAGTTATAATAATAATCACATATCGATAAATAATTATCACTTGATACAAAATTAAAAAAAAATTCAGGCTATATTCAATTCACTACGTAAATCAAATACTCAGTTCTAATGTAAAAAAAATCAGGCTATATTCAATTCACTACCTAAATTCAGGCTATATTCAGGCTATATAGTTCAAAATTACTAAGATAATTTTATACAAACAAAAATTACTACAAATAAACATCACTCACTGCCTAAATTCAATATTCAATACCAATTAATGTTATATATTACAAAAATTTCCTTCATTTCTCGGTCCATTAAGTTGTTTAAAACAATTATAAACAGATAATTAACAATCTAATCATTCTGATCTATATCCAATTTTATACAGACATACAAACTCATCATCTAAATATACGCCACATGCCCCACTTCTTTATCATCAACAATAAAAAAATCAGAAAATATCATCATGCCACATCCCCATATATATGCCAATATCAACGGTCATTTAGTTGAAATTAAACAAGTCTGAATTCTGAAATTAAAACAAGTCTGCAAATTACCTCTCGGCAGTCGCAGACGGGCAGAGTCTTCAGGCAACACCTCCGCACACAGTGATGTTTGTCTTCTTTCTTTTTCTTCGTCACGGTCTCAGACTCACAATACACCAACAAGAATCTGAGGTGAAAGCTGAGAGATGAAGGTGCAGAGAAAAGGTAGAAGATGATATTTAGCCAGAGAACAAACACTTCAAACTTAAGGAAATATAATGAATAGAAAGTCTTATCTCCACTTCTCCAGAGTCCATAATCAACGTACTGTTTCTCTTCTTTCATGACTATTGCACTGAAATTTATTTTGGAAAAAACAGAGCTCTTCACACATGGCTCCTGCACTGTTACACAAGTGAAGAAGAACTAGAAAGAAGCGTGAAAATGAAAAATTGAAGACTGAAGAATGAAGTTTGGCACTTTGGCTGGCGTTGATAAGAATGAAGAATCGTGCAGCAACCAGTAGAGTAATTCTTAATTCCTTTAATAAATGTATTACGGAGTTTGTCCCTCGTCTTCTGAGTTATGAGCACTGATGCTCACTATTTTTATTTTCACGCGCCGGTGGAATGGAATCGATGAATTGCATCATCCAAAACCGGTGCCTAAACAGTCACAGCGTCTTGTTGTTTGATACGGGTGTGCCGAACAAATTGTCGTATAAACGCCCATTATACATCCTGAAACGCCATCACAACCATACGGAATAGGTACGACCGTCTAAATACGGTTTTGTAGAGATAAGGGCAGAACGCGTTTAAACGCCCGTCCCGACCCATTTTTTTACAACGCTGGGTTGGATGATTCTTGAAGCTCCCTATAAGTGGTCACAAGTAATCACGCTAAGAAAGATACAACTACCATAAACCGGATTTGGAGTTGTGTGATGTTTTAAAAAGAATTTTCAAACAGATTTTGAAAAAGGATTTTCTTCAAGTATGAAGATGAAATGGGAACTGGTTTTAAACCGCTATCACCCGCCGATGGCTGCGGCCTTAGTCTTGATGACCGGTAGAAACGGTGGGCGTGTATTAGTTTTGAAACCATTGCACTGTACGTGCGACGGTCTTAAGTGACCGCTTGGGGCGATGACAGTGTGTGATTTTTCCAAAGGCAGCGGGACGGGGAGAGTACCCTGAGACGATCCTGTGTTGAGTGAGTCAACCAGAGTGCCTGAGGATATTTATATGTGAAACGTTTTGATCAGAACTGAAGGGAGCGTGGGCCAGAGAGAGTAAGTGCCCAATTGTCATGAAACGGCCGTGGACCAGAGAACGTAAGTGTCCAACGTGACCGGTACCTGAGGGATCAGTAGTATATTACTCAATATGGATTCGAGGACTGTAGTGCTTTCTGGTCTTCGGACCGATTCCATGGAGAGAGTAAAAAGAGTATTTTTTGATTGTTATACATACTGTGATATGTGTGTGGTATGTGTAGTATGAAATGAGACTGACTTGTGGAGTCAGTAAGGTTATACATGTATTATAACCTTGGCATAGAATGCCATGAGACCAACCATATGAGATACACCAACTTTGAGGGCAAAGTTCCTTAAGGGGGGTAGATTTTAATACCCCGGATCTGAAATGGCGATTAAATTATCCTAATGTGATTATTAAAGGCCTAATAGTGCCTAGAGAGTGTTGGTAAAGATAATAAACCAAAGAAAAGAGAAATTGCATAAAACGCGAAAAACGCTAAAACGCGCGTTAAATGAGTATAGGAGATCTAAGACCTCGGTTAGGGTCAGAGATGGATTCCTAAGGCTTAGTTAGGCCTAAATAGTGTATGGGAATGATTTCCGAAGAAAATGGATCCAAATAATGGATTAAAACGCTAACGGAGTTTTAAAAGCACGTTTTTCAAGAAAACCCGAAAACGTGACTTTAAGTGGTCAAACGGACCCGTAAAAATTAAAGTTGATTAAATAACTATAATTAGGTATAATGGAAGCTTAATAACCATTAAAAATAATAAACGAGAAAATTCCAGAAAACGGACCCGTAAGTGAATAGTGTCGAAACCGGGAGACAAAACGCATTTAATTCGAAAGTCGATAAACGACCTGGGCTATTAATTAATATGGGCCGGTTTTAATTAGTGTGTACACACACATTAATAAGCTTGCTAGTTGTTTAGTAAAGATGACAAGATAAACAAATAAAGCAAAAGTGAAATAGTAAAGTGCTTTAAGTACTCTCTCACTTTTCTTCTTTTCTTTCTTATTCACGTTTTCCCAGCCTCTATCATCTTCTTCTTCCTCCTCTGTAATATTACCGATTTGAGAAGGAAGCTCACAACCTCCATCTTCTTCCTCCTCTAACTTGCTCATTCCTTCACCGAATCGCACAAAATACTACCGTTAGATTCGTATCGGCAAGGGCTTCGTTTTCCACCCAACAAAATCTTGATTCCTCCACCTTCACTTCCATGGGTGTTGGGCCTCTTGAAGCTTGAAGGGGTGCTTTGGACTCCCCATCATCTCTCCTTAATGTTTAAGGTAATAATATATCAAGAGTTCCATTTTCTCCTAGCTTGTTCTTGCAGAATAAAAAAAAAAAAAAACCCGTTGGATTTCTTCTCCATTTCAGCCAATTTCTCCCATGCCTTTGTGGGGTGTTGGAAATTCCATTATTGATTGCCAAGCTCTCCTTTGGACATTCTAAGGTAATACCTAAGTAAAGTCTAAAAACTAACTCTTAAAATGTTAGTTTTGTGAGGAAAGTTGAATTGAATGAATTATTTTGTGTGGTGTGGGGAAATGATTGTAGATGGCAATCTAGACTCCCTTGAGGTTGTGAAAAGAAGAAGAGGAAGATGGAATAAGAGAAGAGGAAGAAGAGAAAGAAAACCGGAAACAATCAAGGTAATAAGCTCACCTTGAGTTGGTTTGTTTGGTTTGCAAAACAGATTTTAATGTTGAATTAAAGATCTTGTTTTAGTGTAGTTACAATACCATAATTTGAATGGATAATGGGATGTTTTAATGTTGCTTAGGTGTGAGAATAAGCTTGAGTCTAAGCTAGTTTATTTGTGTTGACAATGGGAATTTGATGTGTTATTGATGTCTAAACAAAACAGGGGTGAAGATTGTGTTTGTGGTATGTTTAAGTGGGTGAAAATGCTTAGTAAGAAAGCAAGTAAGTGCTGTTTCAAAATTTACCTAGGAATGGTTAGTCTTGAGTGTTTGATGTTAAGGAAGAAACTAGGTGAGTTAAGGGATTAAAGTGGTAGGTTAATGGCTTGAAAACCCAACTAGAGAAGAGTGTGTTAGTAGTGGAAATAATGTCATTGGAGTGCTAGGAATGGCATTATTGTGTGGAGTATTGAATGGTAAGAGACAATACCAAATCTGTTACAAAAGTTAGAAGAACAAGAGAACTAGTTATGATTTATAAGTGGTTTTGAGTGAGAATTGGGTAAGGGTTTAACCCATGATTTGAAGAGGTTTAGAGCATGTTTAAGGGTGGATAAACATGTGGAAAACTTATGGAAGATTAGGGAATGATTAGGGTGGATTAAGGATTGAATTGGGGGTGAAAAATAATGCATGTTGCAGGTTTTAGCAGGGTCCGGGACCTAGTCCTTGGACAAAGTCCCGGACCACCCACAAATTCATGCCGAGAGTAGCTTTCCATGCCTGGTCCGGGACTTGGGTCTGGTACAAGGTCCCGGACCACTTGTTAAAATCACCCGAGAGTTACGACCAGCATTGGTCCGGGACTTAGGGTAAGTACCAAGTCCCGGACCACCCCCAGAATCCTATAGAGAGGTTTTAAAGGTTTCTAATGATGGGGGTTGAAAGTTAATGATGTTATATGATGTTAAGGCCTTGTTTGGTGACATGTAAAGGCCTAGGAAGTGTAAGAAAGTGTTGGAAGTGAGTGTGAAGTAAGAACTCAAATTAACAAAAGTAAAACCGAGATAACGGGATAACGGGGTAACTACGGGAGTAACATTTAATTATGTTCCGTATGAGCTTAGTATTAATAATAATGTTTGAAACATTATCAGAGAATCGTGCGTGACCCGCAAGGTGAGATGACACGGTAAAAGTAAAAACCCCGGTGAAAGGTATGATTTTCTCATGCCCCGTATGCTAACCGAGTTACGTTGATGTGTGTGTTTGCGTGCCGGCTTAATCAAGATTAAAGCATGAAAATAATCCCTTGTTTGATTATGTATGTCTTGTTGTATGTTGAATGAGCTAACATACTTGTATGCCGGTGTGGTCTAACATAGTGTAAAGACCGACTCCTAGTGAGTAACGTTTGGCTAGAGACCCATAGATCGGGTCGATGCGTATGATAACGAAAATGTGCAACACACAAACTATCGATTAAAGTGTAACGATGATGCAAACATATGAACCCACTAGAATGTGAGGAGACGTACGGGTTGAGTAAACACCCGATAACGGTTAGAAAACCATATCGAAACAAACCACGAAAAATACGAATGTGGAAAGATAAATGAACCTCCATCTAGAGGATTGTAGAAAGTTCAAAGATGTGAACTAGTAAAGAAGGTAAAAGAGACCTAAGGGATTAGTAACTCCCTTGAGACATGGTCGACCTCCTATGAGAGGATTTTACCCGGTATAAGAAAACAACCGAAAGTATGAGTATTTGAAATGTAAAGGTAACTCTTAAAACCTAAGATTGACCGAACTTGAGTAATGTTCCCAAAGTCATTAGAAACATCGAGAGTGATGCTTCTAGACTAATATACATGATATTATTATAACTCCGAGAGAGGAGTGTATGGGAATGTGAGTAGTCCGAGAGTAGTCGGACCTATGTGTAAGTAGTAGGAACTAAGAGAGAGTTCCGGGAGCTAGTTGAACTATGTTCGAGTGCCATGTGTTTTGGCTTAAGTAAGTTTTAAGAGAAACAAGCGTGACGTAGGAGACCTGTAGTGTCTCGAGAATCTACAAGAGCTTGAGTAGTAGTAACCCAAGAGTGTGGGTGAGATAAAGAGTAAGTAACCCATGAGTGTGGGTGAGATTATGAGCATAAGTAACTCGAGGGAATGGGCGAGTACAGAATGAGTAGCCCGAGAGAATGGGCGTGTGTAAGAATGAGTAACCCGAGAGAGCGGGTGAGGTTTCATATGAGTAACTAAGGCATTAGTGGGGTAGTATACCTCCAGGCCCTAGAGTAAACTGATACAACTAACAACCTTGTTATGTTAGTTAGGAATTGTGTTCCGTGATTGGATGTAGATTCCTTGTGTACTATACATATATATTGTATTGCTGTGATGCATGTTGTTTGATTAAAATGAACTCCATGTATATTCGACCCAAAGGAGTCGGCGTACCGCGGTTAGCACGCGGTATATGCGAATTTCATATGCAGCTTTAAGCTGAGCCCCTTGGGGCATCATTTTTATTCGCAGGTACACCGGAGACGAAACCGTACGAGAGTAGGACGGGGTCGGTGGTAGCATGGGTAGTTAGATTGTAATTACTTATGCATTTAAATGAGGTGTAAGACCGAATATGTTATCGGCATCCGTATATTGTAGACTCGGTATAGTAAAGTAATGAGTTGAGTTAGTATTTCTGTTGAGTACTCGGTTGTTCCAGTCCATCAGACCGTTACTGTATGTGAGTTAGGCCTGGTTAGCCACGAGGGTGGCTAACGGCGTTGTATCACCCTCTGTTGTATTAGAGTTCCGCTGCGCGAGTAGGAGCAATTAGTAACAGTTTAAGAGGTAATGACGAGGTTAACGGTTGGGGTGTTACATTAAGGTTTGTGGTATTTCAGTTTAGGGTCTAATGCCTTCGACGTTTTTTAGGTTTCCTAGGGTGGGTTTTAGGGTGTGTGAGGTTAGAGTAATCTATTTGGAAGCTGTTATATACTTTAATGTGAGAATGTACATATTTTAATTTGAGAATGTACATGTTTTAATGTGAGGATGTACATGTTCAATTGTGAGAATGTACATGTTCAATTATGAGAATGTATATGTTTTAATGAATATTTGTACATGTTTGTATGACCATCTGTACAAGTTTTCTTCCTTATATGTACAGGTTTTAATCTAAGGATGTACATATTTAATGATTCGTACATGTTTATGTGATCATTTATATGTGTTAATGCGAGGATGTATATGTTTTGATGTGAGGATGTACATGTTTTAATGAACATTTGTACAGGTTTGTATGACCATCTACACAAGTTTTATTTTACGTTCAGTGCCCTATACCTCTTAGTGGCGTCAACTTTACTTTTTTTTTTAATTTTTTTTAGAAAAAAATTACTTACCAATCAGCATATGTAGCCATGATGGCTTTATCCATATGTAGCTCAGACTCATTGTTTAAACAATACCGTAGATACAAAGAGAAATTGAGTTTTGGGAAACACACGAGAGGAACTGGAACTGGAACTGGAAGAACTTTACTGGAAAGGGAAAGCGAAGGAAAACCGGAACTACAAGGCTACTTTACTGTTGTCTAATTTCCAGGGTGAATTTGTCATTTGCGGCCATGAGGAATCTCATAATGTGTTGTCTTCAAAGAATCTTTCAGATCGTGTGCCCCGCCACATGTACAGGTGGGAACCGTCATTGTGGAGTCTAATTGATCTCACACTCTCTTCATCTTTGTGTAATAGGTGCTAACTGAGTCGTCCCCTGTCTAATTTTTGCGAGCTGTTGTTCTAGGGCAAAAAATCGCGCAAGGTTGATTTCTTCAAATCGTGTCGTCAACTCATTCCAAATCTGCTCTGAGGTTGTGCAGAAAGTTACAGATTTTTGTATATCGCGAGCCAACCTATTCAAGAGCCACGCGGTGACCATGTGGTCACATCGCTGCCAGGTTCTCGCCAAGGTGGGATCGTCAGTTGGTTTCTTGAAGGAACCATCTGCAAATACCAACTTGTTTCTAGCGGAGAGAGCTATAGACATATTCCTCTTCCAAGCCGCAAAATTTCCGCTCCCGTCAAATCTTTCTCCGGTGGGCAACAACCAGGTTGATCTGAGCTTTGTAAATAAAGGGGATCGTTGTAGTCGAGTGTTGAATTCCTTCCCGACTCGATTCTTCCTCAATCTGCACATCCTTATTCTTGTTCTTGTCGTCTTCATCGTTCGTGTTTGTTTCATTCGCCATTCTTCAATTCCGCTCAACGCGTCTCAATTAGCAGAATCGCTGCTCTGATACCAAGATACAAAGAGAAATTGAGTTTTGGGAACACACAAGAGGAACTGGAACTGGAAGAACTTTACTGGAAAAGGGAAAGCGAAGGAAACTGGAACTACAAGGCTACTTTAGTGCTGTCTAATTACCCTAACTTATACTAACCAAAACTAAAAGACTGAAAGGAAAAAGGTTCGAGTATATTGAGCCCCACATCAGCTGCTATGCTAAACAACATAATTAAATAAATAACAAACACTATACACATATCGTATCATACCGGTGGTTCGCTTTGGATCGCATATCGATATCTTTTCTTGTACTTGGGTATTGATGATAGAATATGTATCACTTTGTGTTTGTGATACCAAGGGTTAAAACTTGGAATGGTGTCGCGTTAGTGCTTTTTTACCTCGCATCATGTGGTCCCTTTCTCGTTTATGGTGATGATGCTCTACTCTCCCTAATACTAACTCAAGGATGCCCCTCTTCCTATTAATCAAGTTACGGTAGTTAACTATATGCAACCAATATAACCCCATATACACTTTAGAATTTGCTCCAAATTTAAATTAATTAACATATTCTGACATTCGTAGGAGGAAACACTATCTTGTTACCCAGACACTACACGTGCGCTATTGGATAAAACAAATGTGAAACATCCATGTTTGTATGCATATGCCTCGGCGTAGTGTTGTCTTGTGATTCTCTTATGCAGTATATAATATAGTATATTCTTGTCATTCCCTTCCTCCCATATTCCAAATAATCATAAAATATATACTCTTGGGTTAGGCCATTCTACAACAACAGAAAGAAATGAAAAATTGCATTCTTGGGCGTTATTTGAAGACTCGATGTTGAAAAATATGTGACTACTTCTACAACTTAGGCAGTGTACCTATCGTTTTGCGGAATAGTGGATTTGGGTTATCGTACTCTTGGGGACCTCGCTGTGGATAACTGATAGTGTAGTAAATTGACTGAGATTTCTATTAAACAGATTTTATCATTTTTTGAACGATTATGATTAACAGCTAACTCATAAGACAATAATAAAAACAATTAATCAAAACAGAAAAGAAATAGAAATTGTAAATCTTTTTGTTTTTAAAGAAGCATCCCGTGTTGTTCTGCTCACCTATTTTATCCAATTATATCAATATAAACTTTCCCACTTTAGCAATAAACTCAGGAATCTTAATTAGTTCATTGACCGGTCCTTGTACAATAAACCAGATTAACTTAAATAACAAGCTGCAAAACTTGCTCAAGTCATTATGAATTAATCGCTTAATTACCAATTCCTATTGGAGACAGATTAACCTATAGGCGAAAAAACGCTTCTAGTCGTTAACCCGTTTTGACTTCCTATGTCTAGAACCTTGTCTCAGCAACGCATTTTAACAAGAAACTACAAATATCACTTTAATAGTTGTACAAGAAGATTAAAGCGCATTAAGGACAAGAATCAAAATACTGCTTAGATAAATTATAGTGGAAAGCTTACATAACACAATTATATAAAATAGGCTCGCTTCCTAACCCGGGAGGCTAGGTTTATTAATCACACATAATTATACAAACAAACATAATAAGATAGTCGGATAGAACGAAGAAGAACGAACAGATGGGCAATCGACTTCTTCGTTGGTTTTCTGGAAAATAACAGCGTAAGGCTAATGAACTTTGGGTGAACTTTGGTGAACGATGGTGAACTCTGATGAACTTTGGATTTTGGCAGGGATGATCTTTAAGATTGAAGAAGCGTGGGTTTTATAGAAGAAAGGAGGAGGAAGAAGACAGGACTGGACAACGCGTGAGGATTTTAAGGAGTGCCGGCGCCTGATATTGCTGATGGGGTAGATAGATATGTTTGCAGGCGCCGAAGAAAAATGGGGAAGACGGTCGGGGCGTCAATTTTCTGGATCTGGATCTGGGTTGCATTTACACGCGTCCGCGTGTTTGTGTCCGGCCAAATTTACCCGGACGTCTCACACGCAGCTTTGTCTCTTGTCCGCCTTAAATCCACGGACAGGCCACGGTCGTGGCTATTCTCGTCCGGCCTTACTTCCCCGGACAAGCCACGGACTGGTTTTAGTCTTGTCCGCCCTCTGTCCGGCTAAACTTCCACGGACGTGCTTGTTCCTTGTTTCTTGTCCGCCCTTTTCTCCACGGACGTGACACGGACGCTCTTTCTGATATGTCCGAACCACTGTCCGGACCAGTGTGGTTCGGACGAAAATTGGTTTGCTTCTAAAATATTCGTTTCAGGTCCGATTTAAGATCCGTTTGTGCCTATGCGTTCGTCTCTTTGTCTACTTTGCTCCTATCTTGGTTTTCCTCATGTTTAACCAATAAATTTGTGAGATAACCATAAAACATAAACTAGAGGAAAAACATATGATAAGTGAGAAATGAGCAAGAAAAGTGCTAATATAATATATGAAATACACCCATAAAACATGCTCATTTGGACACTTATCACACCCCCACACTTACCTTTTGCTTGTCCTCAAGCAAAACCATGTACCCAAGCAAATAGGGAATGCTCAATATTAACAAATATTATTATGAAGGGTAGGATAAGGAGGTGAACAGTACATGATCTTTAAACTTTTTGAGGAGTGTGAATCATCACCTACTGGTGGCATAGGTGTGCTCAGGGTAAAAATAAAAATTAGAGTTTCGGGGTATGATCCGGAGTACTTCATTGCTTTGAAGATTAGGTAACTTTGAGAACTTTTACCATGGCCAACTTCTCTCAAGAATGGGCATTGAGGAGAAAACAAAAGGAAAATAGAATTATGCATTTGTTTCACTTTTGCATAAGAGATGAGAAGATAATATGTAGGCATCAAGCTTTTGTATTTAAGAACACTCAACTCTCATTTGTTGGTTACCAATGGCGTCTCGCAAGTCCCTTGTTTATTATTTTCTTTTTGACAGAGAAGCACCCCTTAGCAATCCCTAAGAAAGAAGACAGAAGGAACCCCTAAGCGATAAAAATCCAACCATTTCAGATCATTTGGTCACACCGCATAAAAATGCTCCTCAAAAGTAATCAAAATGAAAATTTTTGTACCATTTATCCCACAATTCATAACAGTATTTATTCATAAAGAGAACAACCCACATATAAGGGTTCGCGATATTAAATTTGGAAAAACGCAAGATAAGTAGAGAGATTAAACATTTTAAGCAATGTGTCAATTAAGAGAGACTTAAGACGAGCGACAGAGAAGTGAGTCCTCCCCCACACTTAGACTGAAGCAATGTCCTCATTGCGTAGGAAGAATTAAATTAACGAGGTCATGCAATCTACCAGAGTTCTCACACTATGCAGAGCAGTAGGAGTATGTAAAAATTGAAGTGCAAAGCAAAGAGAATGTACTCCCCAGAGTTCATAGAGTGTTTAGACAGAGCTCCCCCACACTTGAGTTCAGCTATATGTTGAATATAGAATTTATTTGGAAAGAAAAACCTGTATAGCCAGCAGAACTCAAGTGGCACCAAAAATAGTAGTTAATTCCACCAAGGTAAAATACATAAATATAAGATGTAGATATAGTAAGAGGAAAAACATAAATATGCATTGCATAAAATAAAAGCATTATCAAAATAAAAAGAAAAGTGAAATGTTACCTCCTGATTACAAAAAGTAAGACAAGATTAAAACAGTACGAGTTTACAATAAGTTAGTGAACAAGAGTGTTATATAAAACAAAATAAAAAGGAAAGAAATATCACTGCGGTGGCTGCTGCTGTCCCTGGCCTATCTGAGTGAGGAGATGCTGTATGAGCTGAGCCGTGCGCTCCTGCTGCTCATTCGACTGTGAAAGCTGTTGAGCTGTCTGTGCATGCAAATCCTCACTCCGGTCTAAGCGCTCTGTCATCCGTGTCTGGGCCTCGCGGAGCGCAGTCTGCTCAGCCAGCACCCTCTATTGTGTCTGCTCAAAGCTCTCAAACCGCTGGTGCATCTGCTGCTGCATCTGATGGAAGGCCTAAAGCTGGGTCTGCAGCTCTGACGGAGGAGGTATCGGAACAGGAGCTGAAGCCTGCATGACGGTGGTCGTTGGCTCGTAGGGCTCAGCTCCCTGTGCTGAGGAAGGTGGCTCGGGATCAGCTGAAGGTGTAGCTCCTGTAGAAGGCCCTGCTGCAGTGGAGGAACCGGTGGAAGACTGGCCAGTGCGACCTCTGACCCAGGTACCGTCATCTAAACGCATGAAGCCCCAGCGTCTCACAGTCTGCAATGTGACTGGGTGCTCTCCCGTCCGGACCTCTAATCCATGTGTGTAGCCCTCTGGAAGGACAGAGCAAAGGTGGTGCTGGATGAAGAAGGGAAAAATAGGAGTGATCTTCTTCTTCTTCGTCCGAAGATAGTACACCACCTTATGTAGCTGGCTGAACATGATGTGTGGAATAGAGACGCGCTGAGCGGGTGGAGATGGCGAGAGGAAGTAGTCCAATAAAGCGCAATCCTCATCAGAAGCATCGATCACGGCATGGGGCCGGATCTGATGACTAAGGATCTCTAAGAGTAGTAGCAAGGTGGGGAAACTCGTGTAAGGGAGGACATCCTTGTCCTCCTCCCCTCTACGTCGGGTCGTCCGACCTACATCCTGGAGCCACCTCGCCTTCGATCTGTGCAGGTGATCCTCTGTAAATCCTCTAATATGGTCTGGGCTAACCGGCATCTGCAGTATAGTGGAGAAGGTCTCTGGTGTGATCTCGACGGGGAGATGGCGGATGAAAGAAGTAATCCTCTGGTTACCCGCCTAGGCATTCGCATGGAACTCTCTGACCATGACTGGAAGGAATAGTCCCTCGCCCATGTTTAGGACCCGTGAAAGTCCCAAACTAGCAAACAGGGTGTCCACCCCTGTGGCCTCGATCACCTCAGGCGCTAGTCGCCTCTCCATCACAAAATCCATCATCCCGAAGAGTCGGCTGGGGAGGAGGTGCAGAAGAGGACGCACCGGGCAATTGCCCCTAATAGCACCAGAGTGTCCACCACGAGTGCGAACCATACTAATAAATTTTGAAATTGAAATGTAAATAAACAATAACAGTAAATTAAATTAATATCAAACAGAGCATGCACCGGCAAAACAACTTTAGAAATTTTTTTCAATTTTTTTTTAATATATACACGTCCGGGTCTGGGGGGCCGGACGCAGACCCGGACAGAACGAAGAACCCTAAATCGACGGGTTGTGAACCAAAATTTCCAGATTTCACCCAAATCCACCAAAACTCATATTAATGTCGCAATTTTGGCTCGAATCATGAGAATACCAGCATAATCGGTCCAGCAAACTACCTAATCTACCAATTTCAACCTAAATTCGAAGTTGTAATTCTGTAAATTAAAAGAAATGAAGAATGTTACGATTTTGGTTTCTGGTAATTGTTGGTGGTAGCTGCGGTCGCGCGTCGTCACCGGAGTCACTGCTGCGGTTGCGCATCGTCGCCGGTGGTCGCTGGTGGTGGAGGTACTGGTCGTGGCGGGCGGTGTCGTCGAGGAAGGAGGTCGTCGGGTTTCAGAGGTAGAAGAAGAAGATTTAACAATCGGGAGCGCAAGACATTTTTTTTGTATCCTGTGCGCGTCCGTCCTCCGTCCGTGGAAATATGGGCGGACGCTCGATTCCTTCTTTGCGTCGGTTCGGCTTTGCGTGTTCGGCCTTTTATGGTCGGACGTGAGCTCCGTTGTTTTTTTTAATTAATATTTTTTTTGATTTTATAGAGTGTCCGTGTTTGTGTCCGGCTTTTTAAGGCCGGACACACCTAAACTACATTTTTTTATTGAATTAAATAAACCGAAATGCAGTAAATAATTAAAAGAAAAAAGGGCAGAACTTAAATGACAAAAATGAAAAAAGAACTGGAATTTAAATGACAGAAATTTAAATGTTAGAAATTAGATGACAGAATTTAAATGTTAGGAATTAGATTACTGAATTTAAATGTTAGAAGTTAGTCGACAGAATTTAAATGTCAGAAATTAGTTTACTGAAAAGTAAATGACTGGGAATTAAATGACAGTAAAGTAAATGACTGGAAAATAAATAACTGTAATTAATGCGATATTTTAAATTGCTGGAATATTAAATGACAGAACAAAATAAAACTTAATTATGAAACAAAATTAATATATTAACAGAATACTTCACAATCAAAATATTAACAGAATAATAGAAACAAAATATAATAGAAACAAAAATTAAAGAGTAGCAAAATATGTCACATATTTATAAACAAAAAACTTAGTAAAATTAAAAACTGTCAATTAACCGTGTCGGAGATCCCCGACAACGGCGCCAAAAACTTGTTGGAAAAATATGTGACTACTTCTACAACTTAGGCAGTGTACCTATCGTTTTGCAGAATAGTGGATTTGTGGGTTGTCGTACTCTTGGGGACCTCGCTGTGGATAACTGATAGTGTAGTAAATTGACTGAGATTTCTATTAAACAGATTTTATCATTTTTTGAACGATTATGATTAACAGCTAACTCATAAGACAATAATAAAAACAATTAATCAAAACAAAAAAGAAATAGAAATTGTAAATCTTTGTTTTTTAAAGAAGCATCCCGGGTTGTTCTGCTCACCTATTTTATCCAATTATATCAATATAAACTTTCGCACTTTAGCAATAAACTCAGGAATCTTAATTAGTTCATTGACCGGTCCTTGTACAATAAACCCATATTAACTTAAATAACAAGCTGCAAAACTTGCTCAAGTCATTATGAATTAATCGCTTAATTACCAATTCCTATTGGAGACAGATTAACCTATAGGCGAAAACACGCTTCTAGTCGTTAACCCGTTTTGACTTCCTATGTCTAGAACCTTGTCTCAGCAACGCATTTTAACAAGAAACTACAAATATCACTTTAATAGTTGTACAAGAAGATTAAAGCGCATTAAGGACAAGAATCAAAATACTGCTTAGATAAATTATAGTGGAAAGCTTACATAACACAATTATATAAAATAGGCTCGCTTCCTAACCCGGGAGGCTAGGTTTATTAATCACACATAATTATACAAACAAACATAATAAGATAGTCGGATAGAACGAAGAAGAACGAACAGATGGGCAATCGACTTCTTCGGTGTTTCTGGAAAATAACAGCGTAAGGCTAATGAACTTTGGGTGAACTTTGGTGAACGATGGTGAACTCTGATGAACTTTGGATTTTGGCAGGGATGATCTTTAAGATTGAAGGAACGTGGGTTTTATAGAAGAAAGAAGGAGGAAGAAGACAGGAGGAACGTGAGGAAAGGACTGGCGCACTGAGGAGGTGGGGGTAGCCTGTTTGCTGATGGGGTAGATAGATATGTTTGCAGGCGAAGAAAAATGGGAAGACGGTCGGGGCGTCAATTTTCTGGATCTGGATCTGGGTTGCATTTACACGCGTCCGCATTTGTGTCCGGCCAAATTTACCGGACGTCTCACACGCAGCTTTGTCTCTTGTCCGTCCTTAAATCCACGGACAGGCCACGGTCGTGGCTATTCTCGTCCGGCCTTACTTCCCCGGACAAGCCACGGACTGGTTTTAGTCTTGTCCGCCCTCTGTCCGGCCAAACTTCCACGGACGTGCTTATTCCTTGTTTCTTGTCCGCCCTTTTCTCCACGGACGTGACACAGACGCTCTTTCTGATATGTCCGAACCACTGTCCGGACCAGTGTGGTTCGGACGAAAATTGGTTTGCTTCTAAAATATTCGTTTCAGGTCCGATTTAAGATCCGTTTGTGCCTATGCGTTCGTCTCTTCGTCTACTTTTCTCCTAGCTTGGTTTTCCTCATGTTTAACCAATAAATTTGTGAGATAACCAATAAAACATAAACTAGAGGAAAAACATATGATAAGTGAGAAATGAGCAAGAAAAATGCTAATATAATATATGAAATACACCCATAAAACATGCTCATTTGGACACTTATCAGATACACTCATCTCAAATTCCCTTTTCATCAATGCTTCGAACTTCTTGCAATATCTTTCATCAGAGGATCCAAAGATTATATCATCAACATATACTTGCACAATTAGGAAATCTCTTTTGTTGTTGTAAACAAATAGAGTTTTGTCTAATTTACCTCTTTTAAAACGGTTTTCCAATAGATAGGAGGACAGACGATCATACCATGATCTTGGAGCTTGTTTGAGCCCGTAGAGAGCTTTGTCAAGTTTGAGTACCATGTCTTCTCCTTCTTGTGCCTCAAAACCTGGAGGTTGCTCAACATATACTTCCTCTTTGACGTACCCATTTAGGAAGGCACTCTTGATGTCAAGTTGGAAGAGTTTGATTCCTTTGTGTGCAGCAAATGCAATTAGTAATCTGATAGATTCCATCCTTGCTACTGGAGCGAAGGTTTCTTGGAAGTCTATTCCTTCTTGTTGACAATATCCTTGAGCTACCAGACGAGCCTTGTTCCTGACAACTTCTCCCATTTCATTCAGCTTATTTCTAAAGACCCATTTTGTGCCAAGTACTCCTTGATGAGTAGGGCGAGGCACAAGATGCCAGACTTTGCATCTTTCAACCTGGTTTAGTTCTTCTTGCATTGCATTGATCCAGTCTGAGTCTTGAAGAGCTTCCTTGACGTTCTTGGGCTCAATGGGTGAGACCGTCGTTGAGAAGGCTAGAAGATCTTGAGTTTGTGCTCTTGTCCGAGTTCCTTTGGGTATGTCTGATATGATATTCTCCAATGGATGATTTTGTACAAGGCACGAGATTGATGAATGGTTGATGGAGAGAGAGGATCCTCAACATCATTGTTCCCTTCGTCGACCTGTTGTTGACCTTGCCGGGCAAGCTTTCTTCAGTCGGTGACTCATCTTTGGGATTATCTGTGTGATCCTGATCAGCTAGATTGAATCCAAGTTCTTTATCTTCATCAGATTCCTTGAACTTGTGTACGTCAGCCTCATCAATGACTAAGTGCACACTTTCCTCCACCTTCAGTGTCCTTTTGTTGTATACTTTGTATGCCCGGCTTCTTTCAGAGTATCCAAGGAAGATGGCCATATCACTTCTGGCCTCCAACTTCCCAAGAGGACTCTTTTCATTGTTGTGGACATAATATTTGCTACCAAATGTCCTGAAGTGACTTATGTTGGGTTTTCTTCCCTTGATTAACTCATAGGGAGTTTGTTGAGGATTGGTCGTATGAGTGTTCTATATGTGATGTAGCATGCAGTCGCCACCGCTTTTGCCCAGACGACTTGAGGAAGATTGCTCCCCAATAGCATGGCTCTGGCTACCTCTTGTAGTGTTCTGTTCTTTCACTCAACTACCCCATTTTGTTGGGGTGTTCTTGGTGTTGAATATGTGTGACTAATCCCATGTTGTTTACACATATCCATGAATTGTTGATTCTCAAATTCTGACCCATTATCATACCGAAGAGTCTTGATCTTGAGATTGAGTTGTACTTGGACTTTTCCTGCAAAGGCTTGAAATTTCTCAAAGACTTCGTCTTTGGAAGCAATAAAGAGTGTTCAAGCAAACTGTGAGTAATCATTAACAATTACAAAAACATACCAATTTCCTCCAAAACTTTTGATTCTCATAGGTCCACATAAGTCCATGTGAAGTAATTCAAGTGGTTTGGATGTACTAACTGAGTTCTTTTATTTAAAAGACGCCTTGGTCTGTTTGCTTCTAACACAAGCATCACAAAGATTGGTCTCAGATTTATTAATCTCAGGAAGACCTCTTACCAACTGTTTCTTGACAAGTTTTCTTAGTAAAAAAGTGCTAACATCCCCTAGTCTTTTGTACCATAGAGTAGAGTCATCTATTGAAGTAGTCAAGCAAGGAAGATTTGGACTGTCAATATCCTCTAAGCTTGTTACATAAACATTTTTCCATCTTTTCCATTAAACAACTTTTTGCCATTGTTCTGACTTACTATACTACAATGTGTAGGATAGAAGTGAACTGAATTCCCTTGTCACAATTTGAGAAACACTAAGCAGGTTGAATTTTAAACCATGAACTAGATTTACACTATCTATGACATAGTCAGACGTAATACCAACCTTACCTACACCGATGATTTTACCTTTTTGTTGTCGCCAAAGGAAACGGTTCCTTGGCTTCCTGGTTCGAGTGAGAAGAACTTCTTCTTGTCTTCTGTCATGTGTTTAGAGCACCCACTGTCAATGTACCAGCAGGGGTCCATTCTCACTCGATTCTGCACTTAACACGTTAGTGGTGTGGGGTTAGGATCCACAGAGAGGTTGGACCCATTTCCACCATTTAATACTTTCAGATCATTTTTGACTACCCATTTTAGTTCTAGTTTCTTGAGTTGCCAATGCCTTATAAAACTCGTTTTATGACATTTGGACTCATGATGACTGGGTTGTCTGCATAAGCTGCAGACATCTCTACGACTGGTCTCTGACTGGCATCTGACCTGTCGTTTGCTTCTCCTCATGGGTGTCTTTGAAACAATATCTATCTTAGAGTATTTTTCTTTGATGGTAGCTAGTTCCTTTTCTTTAGTGTTAAGAACAACAATCAATTCATTGATTTTAGGTTGTTTTTCGTACTTCAACTTTTCATGAACGGTGAGAATTTCACTATAATCTCTTTGTAATTCATGAGTGCCCTGAGATTATCTACCTTGCTTTTATCTGAGGTTTTTCTTAATTTTTCATTTTATTCCAAAAGTTCATCGTTTTCAGTTTCTAATGCCTCTAGGTGATCAACTAATATAAGAGAAAACTTTCTACGTCCTAGAAGTTCAGCCTTTTGAATTCTTGTTCTAAGTTTAGAATAGTTTTCCTTATGTTGTTCTTTTTCTCCTTCTGATTCTGAGACATCATTGCCTTGTGCCATCAAGCACATATCTTCAAGGCATAAGTGAGCCTTCTCCTCTTCTAAGGTGTCACTGTCTGAGGTTTGATTGTCATCACTTTGTTCAGAATCTCCCTATGCGGCTACGAAGGCTTCCTTCTTTGGTCCTTTGTTGAATGATCGTCGGACAGGCTTCTTGACCCTGTCGTTGTCCTCTTGTGATCGCTGAGGGCAGTCTTTGATATGATGTCCGCGTTTTGAACACCCAAAACATTTGTCATTGTTTTTCCTCTGATCATCCGACTCCTTGGACTCCTTGCCTTTCCTTATTTTGTTTCTTATGAACTTTCAAACATACCTCTTAGCATAAAAGACCATTTCATCATTGTCGTCTCCTGACTCAGATTATTCATTTTCAGCTACTTGAAGGGCTATGCCTTTCCCTCTATCTCTTGGTGAGCTTTCCGAGTTTCTATGTTGTAATTTTAACTCGAAAGCCATTAGAGATCCTAGCATGTCTGCCAAAGACATCTTAGAGAGATCATGCACTTCTTGTATGGCATTGACTTTGCTATCAAAGGAGGCAGGGAGAGATCTGAGGAACTTTCGAATTTGATCCTCGTTAGAGATAGTTCTTCCAAGCATCAACATTTCGTTGATCAGCTTAGTGAACCTTGTATGCATTTTAGAAATGCTCTCCTTTTCTTCCTTCTTGAATAGCTCCCAGTGAGTGAGTAGCAACTCAATGCGAGTCTTTTTGATCTCATCATTCCCTTCATAGGTGACCTCAAGAGTTTTCCAAATTTCTTGCGCCGTTTTAGCTGAAGCAATCTTTGAGTATTGCTCAGGTAGTAGTGCACAGTGAAGTATTCTTACAGCTCGAGCGTTGAATACTAGCTTCTTGATCTGCTCATCCGTCATGCTATCGATAGATATGTCTTGTCCTTGAGGATTCCGGAAGGTGTACTCTCCATGTGTTATCACCCTCCACATTCTTGGATAGTCAGACTTGATATGAAACTCCATCTTGTTCTTCTAGTGAGTGTAGTTGTCTCCATTGAAGAGTGGTGGTCGATTCGGTGCAGAACCTTTTTCTGCTGCTGCAATGCTTGCATGAGACATCTAGATCGTCTTCCAAAGCAGTTAGCTTTCTAGAAGAGACCCGCTCTGATACCAATTGAAACTCGCAAGCGCTCGTGATGCGTCCCCGACGTGTCGTGGACGTATCGTGGACTCTAATAAAACTTGATAGACGAGAGGCAACTATTAAACTGGAAACGCATTTCGATTGAGAATTTACACACACGAAATTCACTCAACCTCCCTTGCCCCACACATGGACTCCCAGGACAGTTTCGACTTTACCCCTAAAGTCGTCAACCCTCTCCTAACTATAGGCCTACGGTTTACCGACCGTTCCCCGACCTGTCGTCCTATCAAATACCTCTTGTATTGATATTCTAACCCAGTCCTCACTAGCTCACCAACTCTCTAGCACTTACACACCTCCTAAGTCTGATCCACACTTGCCCAGAATCTCTATCTTTTCTCTCATACAGGGGCCCATCTTATAAGGAACATTAAGTCATGTATTTATACAAGTTAGTGGAGATGCCAACTAACAACCTAGGAGTTATAGACTCTAAGAGTAAAATACTCATTCTTCTACAATATAATATCCGCACCCTACTTGTAGATTCTCGTCCAACTTGATCTGGAGCCACCAGCACACGTTGCCTTGTGAATGGGCAAGTTGGCGGCGCGTCTCCCCAGTGGTCGGTCACCACTTGCACACTTCAACTTGCCTGAACTTGTCTGGCTCATTAATGCTCATCAATGCTCTCTTCTGAAGTATGACGGCTATGTAATGATGTTCATCAATAGCCTTTGCTTATCTTGTTATCTTGCACATTAATGAGATACACTTTTGTCGTGTTTTGTCATGAGCAAGTTGCTTGTGTGGTTGTGAATAATCTGAGCTAGTTTGTCGACATTGTTAACTCCGTTTGGTCCTTGTTTGATGTCTGATGTAAAAGATATGTGATTGTGTGGCTCTTGACTGCTTGTGTCTTGCTAGAAGTTCTCCGGAGCTCTCGCCGACAGGTGCCCGACTGGTAGAGCACATGTCGTGGATTGAGCGCACTTGCAACCTTGCGTGCTAAGCCACTCATGACTTAAGTGCGCTGCAACCTTGCGTGCTAAGCCACTTACTCACCTGTCTATCTGAAATCATGAATCTTGACAAACGCATTAGATAGACAACATAAGGTTTGCTATCATCAAAACTAAAGGATCTTGTCTTAACACCTTCTCCTTGCTGTTTACCCATGGTTTTACAGCCCTTTAAGCACCATATTTTCGGCCTTATCAAGAGGATAAGAAGAGTGCTCAGTATATGATGAAGAAGATAGAAGATTTGAGGCAAAAGTGAGTGTTTTTGAGTTAGAAAACTTATGTTTTCTTCAATGGAGTTCAAAAACTGAAAGGATGGAGAAGGAAGAAGCTTACCATCGGTTGAGAGGGCTGGGAGGACTGATTCTGTCGTGAGAATTGGCAAAAGAGAAAGGAAGGGATGAGAGGGGGAGTTAAGACATTAAATGGTGTGTAGTTTCCAAGGACTGGACTTTGGAATTAGGAAGTTTCCCACTTAAATGCCAACATGTGTCTTCTGATTTCCCTTCCCTTGCATGGTGCCGGCTCCTTAGAGTTTTTAGGCTGATTTTTTTAAAAAATTCTTTTGTGACTTAATGTTATAGCATTCAATGTTGTAACTTCCCCTTTTTTTGAACTTGTTTTAATGTGTTAGATTGTGACTTATATTGTTATCTTGTCTTAAAGTGTACACCTTGTATTTTGAGTTGTTGATATACCTTATTATTCATTGTGATTTATAAAGTATACCACCTAATTCTCTCACATGATTTATGACTTTAATTATGCACTAATATGTTGCGTATCATATTTGCTTAGGAGTTATTTTCTCCTTATGAATACCTCTTATTTAATCCATTATTAATACATGATACTTCTTTGGACTATATATTTATCCAAGTACATGTATATATATATATTTATCCAAGTACATGTATATATATATGTATATATTTATTGTTTATGTGTACGTATATATTAAGGAGTTATATATTTCCTTAATGGAAATTTTACGGTTTGTTAGTCTTTATGATATAATGACCAACCTTGTTTAAACTCATCCTTTTAATTAATTCATGATTAATTTATGTAATTAAGGTTTGGGGTATTTAAGTTTGCCTCTGTTTTGAGTGTGAATTTTAGGGTTTAGTTTCTGTGTGTTGAGAATCTGGTGTAATTAAAGATTCAAAATTAGGGTTTGATATGGGTTGGTTTCGGTTGTGTACAAATTAGGAATACTTCTGATGTTTTCATGATATTGAAAGTTAGGGTTAGTTTTGGCACGATTTGTTAATCTCTGGAAAATAAAACGGGCTAGCTAGAATCTCAAATTGAATTAGAGTTTCAGGCCAAATTAGAGTTTCTGGAATTAATTGGGGTTAAAGTGTAAAACCTGAGAACTTTTGGTGCGATTGGGTAATTTATAGAAATTTGGGTATAATTTAGGTAAAATGGTAATTATGATTAAATGGTGACCAAAAATGTAATTGGAGAAAATGATGGGTGATTGAATTGGTGGTTTAGTGAAATTTGGGGCAGAAACGTAAAGATAAGAACATTGGGGTGAAAATGCGAATTAGGAAATCTGGTCACAATTTTGATCCGGCCAAAATTGAAATAAGATTGTCAAAATTGGATTAGGGATTTTGAATAGCCACCTTTGAATTAAGTTAGTTAAAATTGAATTGGGCTAGGCAAATCAAATTTGGTAGGCCTAAACAATCAGAATAACAAAATAGAGTTAGGTGAGAATAGCCCACTACCATAACAAAAGAATCAAATTGGGCTTAGCGAATAATCAGATTTGGATTGAATTTGAAGTTCGTAGAATTGATCCAAAGGCTTAAGCCCAAATTAGAATTAATAGAAATCTGAATTAGTGTAACACCCCAACCGCTAATCCTATGCTTACCGTCCAATCATCCCAATAATTCAGAGTTACTCGCAGCGGAAATACTACTTACTACGGCGGGTGATACAACGCCGCTAACCGCCCATACGGCTAGCTAGGCTCATTCTACTTACAGTCACGGTCTGATGAACATAGTATACCGAGCCACTACATGACTTACCAAATACAAAAGATAGCAATATTACATTCCTGGATCACCGAGTATTTAAAGTGTATACTTACATCCCCAATCTTTCCGAAGAATGAGTACCTACCAACTACTCATCTATACCAATTAAAATCCCTTCACAGTATCCCAAAAAGGTGTACCCCATGGTACACCGGCTAATCAAAAACTATAGCCATGTACTACTCAGTACACCGATCATCATTCATTGTTTACAATCCAAAAAGAAATCAAAAGAAATAGAACTAAGTCTTCACATCTTCATCCTTCGCGAGTACCTGCGTGTAGTAAAAATGGTGCCCCAAGGGGCTCAGCAAATGCTGCGTATAAACTCCGCATATACCGAGTGCTAGCTAGGGCACGCCGACTATTTGACGTCCACTAAACATGCTGTTCATTTATTTCATACATACATGCTTTGCATACAACATACATTCGTTCACAATACATTATTCATTCCAAGGCAACCATACAATCATGCTCACAACCCTTACCTTCACAAGGTTAGCCAAATTACGCATCCGGGTTAATCGGAATGCTATTTACTCTTTTACTCATTTCACATTACTTACTCTTACTTACACTTACTTACTTACATTCACTTTACTTACTCATTCTTACTTACTTACTTATACTCAAGTTAAGTCGTCGGGACCTCCGGCCCTGGGGACTACTCCATCCCACCTCCGGGATTTACTTGACTCACCAATCCGGGATGCTACCCACTTAAGGGATTTGGGCCACGGACCAGTTTAAGAGTCAGGAATCGGATCCAACCTCTTATGTCTCCTCATCCTCACGCGTGGCCGAAACTATATCGGACTTCTACTCATTCCAATTTAATTACCAATTTAAGTTAAGATGGTTAGCTTGTTAGGAATAAGTTAGAAGTCTATTCACACAAACAATCGGTCACGATGCAATACAACATACATACACGCATTCATTATCATCCATACATTTCATGAGTTATACAAACTGAGATTTAAAGAAAATATTCACAACATACAACACTACATATTCACAAGTATGCATATAACTCCGATTCGTGCATTTATCTTATTTGGTGGTCAATTAGCACACAACACACAAATCAGAGTAACCAAGATAGCATACGGGGCATGAGGAATTCATACCGTTCACCGTCGTACGTGTTTCCAAACGTTCTTCCGTGTCACAAATCAAATCCTATTTTATACATATACAATTAAATGATTATTATAGCCATCATTAACTTAACTCATTACTCTTACGTTTACTAATCCATACTTACTAAGTCTTTGCATTCTTAACACTTATATTTCATTTACTCATTTTCATTACTTATCCATGGTTTACTTACATATATGTATACATATGTGTAGGAGGGTATACATATATATATATATATATATATATATATATCTATATATATATATATATATATATATTATATATAATATATATACATACTAGTTATAAGCTTACAGTTTTTTTTTGTAAGTATTGGGCCGTCCGACCCACCGTCCGACCCAAGCCATGGGTCGGACCATTCCAGTAGAGTTCATCCTCTGAAATTCACCCTGTCCGACCCAGAACTATTCCGTCCGACCCATACCCTCTGGGTCGGACCATTCCAAAGGTTTCAGTCCCGTGTCCCTGCTCCGTCCGACCCACTGTCTGACCCATACTCTGGGTCGGACGAAGTCAGAAACTTCAACCTCCATTTTTTTTGCCTGTCCGACCCACGTCCGATCCACGGTCCTGGGTTGGACCATTACAGAAAGATTTATTGTCGTTGCCTATGTCCCGTCCGACCCACTGTCCCAACCCACCGTCTGGGTCGGACAAAGTCAGAACATTGCTACAGATTTTATTTTTCTTTCCCAATTTCACCCATTGCTTCCCCAATCTTCCTACATACATCCTAACATGTTTTAGTACAATTTAAACACTCCAAATCATGTTAATTCATTCCCTAATTCATTACACAACTCTATACTAACTTATGCACACAATTTCCTAGTTTCACTCCAACACTCACATTGCTTTCTTCCTTAATGTATTTTGCTACAGATTTTGCCATTTACACTCTCCATCAATGGCTCCCTCTTCTAATGTCATTTCTAGCACCTTTAATGCCTTACAGCTACATTAACTATCTCTCCTAATATACCCTCTATCTTTCTCTAACAAAATCTGTTACAAACCACCTTATTCACCTAGTTTCTCATTCACTAAGTGTTCTATTCCTATGTAAATTCGCCATAGTCTCCCCTATAATTTATACTCTCACCACATTGTTTACACTCACATTGATCTATACCACCTGTTTTATACACCATATCAATATACCAACTCTCATACACAATTACCACTCTAAACAACATTAAATTCCGCACTCAAACATCCCAATCCCAATCTGTTTTGTAACAGTTTTTAAAATGTCTTTTAAGGGTTTAAAATATTTATATCCTCTTATACACTACTCTACTACACAATACCATTTTCATCACTAAATCCAAACCTCTAAAATCTTTTACACATACATATACAGACTACACAAAGGTGAGCATCCTTACCTTGTTTTTCTTCTAGATTTTCTTTGTTCTTCTTGCTTCTTCCTCCCTCCTTCCTTCTCTCTACCGGTTTTAGTCTCTCAACCAATCTAATATTATCACCCATCCATAAATACACCATTCAATCTAAAAATTAACCCTAACATTATTTAGGCTTTTAATGTGGGTTTTAGGGTTTAGAAAATTCCTTACCTTGCAAGGGTGTAAATGAAGCTTGGAGTGGCTCAAAACAAAATTCCAACTCCACCAACAAGGCCAAAATCGGCTAGCATGAAGCAAGCAAGGGTTTTAGTTTACATTTTCGTTTTGCCCTTGAGGCTAGAAAAAGATGGAGTTTTTAAGAATATTTTTACCTTAATAAACAAGGAGAAGGAGGCCTTCTAATGGTGGTCTTGAGGCTCCAAATGGGGCATACCATAAAAACAAAAATGCTCTTTTCCAAATTTTGAAAAGAGGGAAATGTTGCTCTTGAGGAGAGGAAGACAATGGTGTGTTTTTATATTATTTTGGAAGAGGTTTGATGGAGTAACAAGAAGAGAGAAGAGGAAGTTTGTTGTGTTTGCTCAAGCTTCCATGGCCATCGGTTTGCTTGGAGAAGAAGAGGGAAAATCAGAGTGAGGGTGGGGCTTTACGTGAGAGAGGGAAATAGAGATAGGAGAGAGAGAATGTGAGGTAAAGGTTACTTTTTGCTTTTTAACTCTTTTTCTTTTACAAATAAAAGGGAAGTTAAGAGAGGTGTGAGTGGGGCTCCCAATCGGACAACATGCAGCCCATATGGGTTTTTAAAATTCTATTTACAATATTGGACACATAAGTTTTGGTTATTTATGTTTCTACCCACCACAACTTCCCGTTTTTTGACAGTTTTTAATTTCTCGTTTTATTGATTTTATTGGTTCTAAAGCTTCACTAATATTTATTAATGATTATTTAGTTGACCAAAATTGTTACGAGTCTATTTGACCCGCTTAAAGACATGTTTCCCGGTTACCCTCGAAAAACGCGCTTTAAGGTTCGTTAGTGATTTTAATCCATTTTAAGAGTCCGTTTTCTTCAGGATTTGTTCCCTCATGATTATTTATACTTAATTAAGCTTCTAAATTACTTATTAGCCTAATTAATCACTATTTTTAATTACGGGGTATTTCAATCTACCCCCTTAAGAAACTTTGCCCTCAAAGTTGCTCAAGGTTAATAGTTTAGGTAATTCTACTCATTAGGCAACCAATTGCCATAATGCATCTTACTACCACCTATGAGGTGTTTACTCCATTCCACATTGCAAGCATATGCGTTTCAAGCATCATGCACAATTCACATACACAATCCATCATTTTCCATTCACATCATTCCACAATACAACATACACCATAGCAATTCACAGTACACATTACACAAACATCATCCATCATACATACACTCCACATTACACATATACACCCATACACTCCGCACTACATGTGCTATCAACCTACTACAATACCTACACACTATGCAATGCTTACCCCGAACAATGCAAAGCAAAAGGGCTCTACCCCCCTTAAAAGGGGTACGACCCGTCCCGTATTGCTAAATGCTAGACTCTCTAGTCTATGAACAGCTGTGGTACTTAGCCTTCATGGCATCTTCCAACTCCCATGTCGCTTCTTCGACATCATGGTTTGACCATAGGACCTTCACCATTCGTATAGACTTATGGCGAGTGTCTCTGGTCTTCCTATCCAGGATTCTCACAGGGGTTTCAACATATCGCATAGTCGGCTCGATGGATAATCTCTCGGGCTCCAAGACATGAGATGATCAGCAATGTACTTCTTGAGTTGTGACACATGAAATACATCATGCACACGCCCCAAGTCCTCAGGTAGTGCTAACCTGTAGGCTACAGCTCCAACTCTTTCGGTGATAGCATACGGCCCTACAAACTTTGGGCTCAGCTTGCCCTTCTGGCCAAAATGGAAGACACCCTTCATAGGTGAAACACGCAAGAACACTTGGTCGCCCACGACGAACTCAAGGTTACATCGTCTCACATCCACATAGGATTTCTGTCTATCTTGGGCTGCCTTCATATTAGCTCGAATCTGCTGAATTTCATCTTGCACTTGCTCAAGATACTCCGGTCCTATGATGACCGCTTCACTCGACTCATCCCACACAAGGGTGTACGGCAAGGTCTACCGTATAGAGCTTGAAAGGCGACATCTTAATCGAGGCGTGATAGCTATTATTATACAGAACTTGATAAGATGAAGCTTATCTAACCAACTCCCCTGAAAGTCCAAGGCACATGCCCGAAGCATGTCCTCCAGTGTCTGGATGGTCCTTTCTGTCTAACCGTCGGTCTGAGGACGGAAGGCGGTACTCAACTTCAATTCTGTACCCAACGCTTCCCATGTAGCTCTCCAGTATCTCGAAAAAATCTGGTGTCGCGGTCAGATACTATTGTTTTCGGACTCCGTGATGTCTAATATCCTTGTCGAATAGCTCAGCTAGCTTCACTACCTTCCAGGTGTCCTTCATCGGTATGAATCTGGCAACCTTGGTAAGGCGATCGACTACTACCCAGATCATGTTGAGTCCTCCCCTGGCAGGTGGGAGTCCTACAACAAAATCCATGGAGATATCATAAAATTTCCACTCCGGAACTGGCATCGATTGTACCATTCCGCCCGGTCTACGAGTTCAAATTTTACTTTCTGGCATGTTAGGCATCTCAATACATATTCTGTCACATCTGACTTCATTCCAGACCACCAGAAGTACCTCCTCATGTCTTTGTACATCTTGGAGGCTCCTGGATGGACTGAAAATTTGGAACTGTGTGACTCTCGTAGGATGCGATCCCTTAGCTCAGCATTGCTTCGGGGGACGCATAGCCTGCCATTCAATCGAATCAGACCATCTTCGTGTAGCTTGAAGTCATACTTCTTCTTCTCAAATGTACCATTTTTGATCTTTTGTCTGATTTCGGTTAGGTAAGGGTCGCTCAACTGAGCGTCTCGCACCTCGTCAACCAAGCTAGAAGAAGCGAGTAGCGAATGGAGCGAGTGTGCTCGACGGCTCAGGGCGTCGGCTACAATGTTTGCCTTCCCTTCCTTATACTGCAAGTTGATGTCGTAATCTGAAAGAAATTCCATCCATCTTCTCTGTCTCAAGTTCAATTCTTTCTTGTGAATACATACTGTAAGCTCTTATGGTCGGAGTAGATGGTGATGCTTACCCCATAGAGATAGTGTCGCCATATCTTCAAGGCGAAGACAATGGCTCCTAACTCTAAGTCGTGAGTCGGGTAATTCTCCTCTATGCTTTTTCAGCTGGCGGGAGGCATAAGCAACAACCTTGCCATGCTACATGAGTACGCATCCCATTCCTTTGCCTGATGCATCACAGTATACCTCAAATCCCTCTGTGCCCTCTGGAAAGTAAGGATGGGCGCTGAGGTCATGAGTCCTTTAGTTTCTGAAATGAATAATCGCACTCATCTGTCCATACAAATGGTGCATCTTTCTTCATCATGTAGTCATGGGCTTAGCTACTTTCGAGAAGTCCTTTACAAATCTCCGGTAGTAACCGGCTAGACCAAGAAAGCTCCGAATGTCGGTAACAGTCTTTGGTCTAGGCCATGATCGTACCTTCTATCTTAGAAGGGTCAACTGAGATACCTGCGCTCGAGATGACAGACCAAGGAATGATACCTGATCTAGCCAGAACTCGCATTTTGGAGAACTTCGCATACAGCTGGTTCTCGCGCAGTGTCTCAGCACTTTCCTCAAGTGAGTTTCATGTTCCTCTGCTGATTTGGAATATACAAGTATGTCGTCGATGAAGACAATAACTGAAGTGTCCAACTGCTCACTGAATAGACGGTTCATGAGGTCCATGAATTTAGCTGGTGCATTTGACAAACCGAATGGCATCATGACATCGTGAATTCGTAGTGGCCATATCTGGTACGGAATGCCGTTTTCTCAATGTCTTGTTCCTTGATTGCAATTTGATGATACCCAGAACGGAGGTCAATCTGGAGAGAACTGATGCTCCTTTCAGCTGATCAAAGGTCGTCGATGCATGGCAGTGGGTATTTATTTTTACTGTGACAGCATTCAACTTGCGGTAGTCAATGCAAAGTCGGAGACTACCGTCCTTCTTCTTCACGAAGAGAACCGGTGCTCCCCAGGGTGATACGCTCGGGTATGAAACCTTTATCAAGTAAATCCCGTAACTGTTCTGTTATAACCGTATAATTCCTACCTTGTATTATATCAGTTGCAATATTGTTCTAAGTTGGATTATCTATTCTTTGCTATCAGTTGGACTCCGGCGGTATTGTTTTAATTGTCAAGGGCGAGGAGGTCATTCGGTTAATTAATTAAGGTAATTAATTATCTGATTTATAAGGAGAAGGGTTCCTTATTTTCCCTTACATTTTCTAATTATTCTTACATCACGATCAGTTTCCTCCATCGAGCCGATCGTGCGTTCAGAGCATCGACAGTTTCTCTGCCCTCTCTCCTCCTCCAACTTCTTCCTCTGTGGGTTTGCAAGATCCGCTGTTGCGATCAGATTGTGTTGTTGCTGCGTTTCTCTGATCGGTTCAGGTTTGTTTCAGAATTCGGGACTGCGTTGATGGTTTTCTTCTCTCTGTTTTCTGATTTTTGAGCCGTTGTTCTTGATTAAATCAGAAGGCTTCGTCGCTGTTGAATTGTGATTGTGCGGGCTGTGGAACTGCTGCAGATTGTGGAGATCTTTCACTTTGAATCAGGTTGGTGTTGCAGATTTTGGGGTTTGGATAATCTAGGGTTCTTCTTTTCAGTTTCTGATTTTGTGTCAATTGGTTTGGAATCAGTGGCTGTTGATCTGTCCGGATTGTTGCTCTGCGTGGATTGTGCCTGCTGCCTCAGTTCGTTGTTGCTTCTGCTAATTGAGGTAGGTGGTTACTCGATTCAGTTTGGAAGTTCAGCCATGGGGTTGCAACGGTTCTGTTTCGTGTGTTTTTCTGTTTTGATGTCTGTTTGGTTGCGTTTTGGATGGCTAAACCCCCATGGTTTCCTGTTTTAATGTCTGATTTGGTGTGTGTTCTTATTGGCATTTTGAGGCATTGATTTGTGTTGTTTTTCTGCTCTGTTCGTCTTCTGGAAACTGCATTTTTCGCACTGTCCGAACTTCCGTCCGAGCTTTGAAGTTCGGACAGTGCGTTTCTGCCTTTCTGATTTGCGAGTTCGGGGTATGTCCGAACATCTGTCCGAACATGGATGTTCGGACACACCCTCAGTTTTCCCTCTGGTTTAAGTTCGACCTGTGTCCGAACTTCGAAGTCCGGACACAAGGTCGGACCTTCCGCGTGTTTTCCCGTAAAACCTGTCCGAACATCCGTCCGAACTTGGATGTTCGGACATGCTGAATCCTCTATCTGATTTCAACTCGACTTGTGTCCGAACATTGATGTCCGGACACAAGTTCGGACATTTGGCTTTCTCTGGTTTCTGAGTCTCGACTTGTGTCCGAACTTCGACGTCCGGACACAAGTTCGGACACCCCTCTGTTTTCAACATAACTTCTTCGTTTGAACTCCGATTTGAGTGCCGTTGCGGCGTTGGTTTCCTTATGATCTGTGCTACTGATTTATGAGTGTTTTGGCATATTTAAATGCAACTTTGCTTCTGTTTAAGCAACCTTTCTGTTTTGGGACATTGCACTTGTTTCTGAGCCGTGAATGGCTGGGTCGAGCTATTCCGTGGTATACCATGTAGACGTCGTTCTGAGTGTGGGTCATTCCCTTTCTGTTCTGTGGGGTTGACGAACCCTTTGGCTCTTTCGAGTCATTTCTGCGTTGCCGAGAGACCTGGTATGGTCTATGGGTCTTCGACCCTTCTGAGTGTGTGCATTGTGTTTTGTCCCCTTTCTGTTTAAGTGCTCTGACTGTTTCTGAAATGGGAACCCTTGTGTTCCACTCTGCTTCTGTTTCTGAAAGCTTCTGACTATCTGAGAATTGTGCATAAGATGTTTATCTTCTCTTCTTCTGATTTCAATTGTTTTGAGCGACCTTGCTGATGACGGTCGCTGCTTACTGGGCATAGTTGTGTGCTCATTCCCCTACTTCTAACATTTTTGCAGATTGATCAGCGAGGATCATCTTGAGTTCTGGAGCTGTAGTGTTTAGCTCATTTGACTGTTTAACTTCTGTTTTAACGTTGTAGCCTTCGGGCCTTCCTCTGTTTTGAGTTTCTGATTCGGATATGTATTTGGAATCCGTTTACTTCCGCTGTATTTGAATACTTTGGTTTACAATGTTAAGTGAACTCTGTTTTGGGCCTTTATTGTTTTTGATCGTTTAGAGCCTTGCGTTATTGGTAGTAATACGCGGCGTGTAATACCCTTAACTCTTAGGCCGGTTTTAGGGGTGTTACATTTAGTGGTATCAGAGCCAGGTTTGGCTTTCTTTGGTGTCTGTGGGTGTGTTTGCTTGTGTGAGAGTCAGTTGTGACAGTGGTTGACAGTATGAGTTAGTTCTGACAAGTTTTGGATTTGTATATCTCAGAATGGCTCCTCGTAGGACACCAGTGACCCCTCAGGGAGATGCTGCGGATGTAGTGCAGCAGTTTGTGACGCAGTTGATGCAGACGATGGCTGCAGCTGCTGGGGGAGCTGGTGGTGGTGCTGGCCCAGCAGGAGCGAATGCTGTGGGAGGCCGAGTCCGAGCTCTCCAGGAGTTCATGAAGCTAAGCCTCCATCCTTTGATGGCTGTGGTGACCCTCAGGAGGCGAGCCACTGGATTACAGAGGTCGAGGACCTGCTGAGAGTGATGGGGTCGGAGGATGACCAGAAGGTGGACTTCGCTACGTTCCTCTTTAAGGGGGAGGCGAAGGAGTGGTGGCGCATGGTGATGGGTAGGCATCCCCAGCCTTGGACCTGGGATCAGTTCTGCTTGGAGTTCAACAAGCAGTTCTATCCGGATGTGTACAAGACCAGAAGATCAATGAGTACAACCGGCTGCGCCAGGGGAGAGAGATGACTGTAGAGGAGTATGTGAGGAAGTTTGTGACGCTGTCGAAGTATGCTCCAGAGCCGGATGAGCACAGGAAGGCTCGTAAGTTTGAGAGCGGATTGAGGCCAGACATCAGGTCGGCGGTGACACCTCTTCGTCACCGGACCTTCAGATGTGGCGGATGTCGCCTTGCTGGTAGAGGCGACATCAGGGCAGACAGGCGGCAAGGACCATAAGGGAAGAGGCGTGCTGAGGAGCCTCAGAAGAAGGAGGCTGCTCCTCCTCAGAAGAAGCAGACCTATGGAGATCGCCGGGGAGCTTCTTCATCTTCGTCAGCTGGGACGAAGTGTGGGTCTTGTGGTCGCTCCCATCCTGGTAGGGAGTGCTACAAGAAGACCGGTGCCTGCTTTAAGTGCGGGTCGATGGAGCACCGGATTGCTCAGTGCCCTCAGGCGTCCAGTAGAGGCTCAGGGGAGAGGTACCGGCTCAGATTCAGGGGCGAGGTCCGATCAGAAGAAGCCTCAGACTCAGGCCCGGGTTTATGCTATGGCTGGAGAGCGTGATCGAGCGGGTGATCGCGTCATCTCAGGTATTCTCCAGATCCATTCTCGAGATGTGTTTTGTCTGTTTGATTCTGGAGCTACGCACTCCTTTATCTGCTGTGATTTGTTGGGTGACCTTGGACTGACTGCTGTGCCTAGTGAGGTAGACTTGTGTGTGAGTAGTCCATTAGGTGGGGTTGCCCCTTGTGTGCTGGATTCTGTGTGTAAGGCTTGTCCCATAGTAGTTAGGGACAAGACTTTCTTTGCTGACCTCATCCCGATGCGGATGACCTGTTTTGATGTGATTTGGGCATGGATTGGCTAGCAGAGCACCATGCCCATATAGATTGCAGCAGGAAGTGGTGTTTGACTGCCAGACGGGTCTCGTTTTGCTTTCTCTGGGAATGCAGTTCCATGTGCGCCGGTGATTGTGTCAGCGATGCAGGCAGCCAGTTTCTTGAGGAAGGGCTGCCAGGGCTTCTTATGTTATCTGCCAGAGGTGCGTGAGGGATCTAGCTTGGAGAGCATCCCGATTGTCAGAGAGTTTCCTGAGGTCTTCCAGGACGACGTGCCCGGACTTCCACCAGTGCGAGAGGTGGAGTTCACCATCGATTTAGCGCCAGAGACTCAGCCCATCTCTAGGGCCCCTTACCGTATGAGTCCGGCGGAGTTGAAGGAGCTAAGGTCCAGCTTCAGGAGCTGTTGATAAGGGCTTCATACGCCCTAGTGTTTCGCCTTGGGGAGCGCCAGTGCTGTTTGTGAAGAAGAAGGATGGGACCTTCCGTTTGTGCATCGACTACAGGGAGCTGAACAAGGTGACCATCAAGAATCGCTATCCCCTTCCGCGCATCGACGATTTGTTTGACCAGTTGGCGGGCCACAGTGTTCTCGAAGATAGATCTTCGTTCAGGCTACCATCAGTTGAGGATTAAGGCCGAGGATGTGCCTAAGTCCGCTTTTAGGACTCGTTATGGTCATTACGAGTTCCTAGTCATGCCGTTTGGTTGACTAATGCTCCATCAGTATTCATGGATGATGAACCGGGTTTTCAAACCCTATCTGGATCAGTTCGTAGTGGTCTTCATAGAATGATATCTTGGTGTACTCCAGGAGCGCAGAGGAGCATGAGGAGCATCTGAGGATTGTTTTTAGACGCTGAAGGATCATGAGTTGTATGCTAAGTTGAAGAAGTGTGACTTCTGGCTTGATCGCGTAGTATTCCTGGGACATGTGGTCTCGAAGGACGGTATCTCTCAGTAGATCCTGAGAAGATTAGAGCTGTGATGGAGTGGGCGAGGCCCACGATGTTGCTGAGATTCGCAGTTTCCTTGGTTAGCTGGTACTACAGGAAGTTCGTTGAGGGGTTCTCTAAGATTGTATCCCCTGACCCGTCGGTTGAGGAAGGAGATCAAGTATGAGTGGAGCGAGGCTTGTGAGCAGAGTTTTCAGGAGATTAAGAAGAGGCTGACGACGGCACCGATTCTGACTTTGCCTTCTGGGACCGAGGGTTCGAGGTCTTCTGTGATGCGTCCCATAAGGGACTAGGATGTGTTTTGATGCAGCAGGGTAAGGTAGTGGCTTATGGCTCTCGCAGCTTAAGCCCTATGAGAAGAACTACCCTACCCACGATCTGGAGTTGGCAGCTGTAGTGTTCGCGCTGAAGATTTGGAGACATTATTTATATGGAGCGTCGTGTAAGGTTTACACTGACCACAAGAGCCTCAAGTATTTGTTCACTCAGAAGGAGCTGAACTTGAGACAGAGGAGGTGGTTGGAGCTACTTCATGACTACGATTTAGAGATCCTCTACCACCCGGGTAGAGCGAATGTTGTAGCAGACGCATTGAGCCGGAGAGGTGCTCCGGCGTAGCTTGTGCCTTGTCAGGAGTTCAGAGGTCCGCCTTAGAGCTTCAGCGTATGGGAGTTTGGGTAGTCAGACCAGCCAGTGCCAGTGTGATAGCAGCGCTTCAGGTGCAGTCTTCGTTGGTCGACAGGATCCGGGTTGGTCAGGAGGCAGATTCAGCCTTGTGTCGGATTAGAAGGGGCTTCAGAGCAGAGTTCAGATTTCAGTGTCTCCAGCGATGGTTGTCTGCGTTTCAGAGGCCGTGTATGTGTGCCAGACGATGCAGTGCTGCGCAGAGAGATCCTTCAGGAGGCCCATGGAGCGCCTTATTCAGTTCACCCAGGAGGGGTGAAGATGTATCGAGACCTCAGAGAGTCATTCTGGTGGTCTGGGATGAAGCGTGATATCTCAGAGTTTTTCTCGAAGTGCCAGACCTGTCAGCAGATTAAGGCTGAGCACCAGAGGCCCGCGGGTTTGCTTCAGCCCCTTCCCATTCCTGAGTGGAAGTGGGAGAGTGTGGGGATGGATTTTGTCATGGGTTTGCCCAGGACTCCTTCGGGTTGTGATGCTGTTTGGTGATAGTTGATCGTCTGACGAAGTCTGCTCATTTTCTGCCGTGAAGAAGACCTTCAGTTTGGAGCGCCTAGCTCGTTTATATCTGGATTAGATAGTGAGGCTTCACGGTGTGCCTACTACTATTGTGTCTGATTGACCCTCGTTTTGTTTCGAGATTTTGGCGCAGTTTTGCATAAGACCTTGGGTACGAATTTAGCGTTCAGTTCAGCTTACCATCCTCAGTCGGATGGCCAGACAGAGAGGACTAATCAGATTTGGAGGACATGCTTCGCGCATGTGTCCTGGACTTTGGAGGTAGCTGGGAGCAGCATGTGACTCTGATTGAGTTCGCCTACAACAACAGCTTTCAGGCGAGCATTGGTATGGCTCCGTTTGAAGCGTTGTACGGTAGGAGGTGCAGGTCACCCATCTGTGGATGACCTGAAGGAGAGGGTCTTAGTTGGACCCGAGCTGGTACAGGGAGCAGTAGAGAAGATCAGAACGATTCGGGAGCGTTTGCTTGTTGCTCAGAGCAGACAGAAGTGCTATGCAGACCAGAGACGTAGACCGCTTGAGTTCGATGTTGGTGATCATGTCTATCTGCGAGTGTCGCCGGTCAGAGGCGTGGTCCGGTTTGGGAAGCGTGGGAAGCTTAGCCCAAGGTTCGTTGGACCGTTTGAGATTCTGGAGAGGATTGGCCCTGTGGCTTACCGTTTGGCTTTGCCACCTGCGTTGTCTGCTGTCCACGGAGTTTTCCATGTGTCTATGTTGAGGAAGTATCTGCATGATCCGTCTCATGTGATCGACTACAGCCAGCTTCAGTTGAGAGAGGATTGCAGTTTCGAGGCGGTGCCTACTCGTATTTTAGCCAGAGATGTCCGTCGGCTTCGTAGCAAGACCCTACCTATGGTGAAGGTCCAGTGGTCAGATCAGTTAGAGAGTGAAGCTACTTGGGAACTCGAAGATGAGCTGCGTGCCAAGTATCCCTCCCTGTTCGAGCAGTAAGGTGAGTTAATCTCGAGGACGAGATTCTTTTAAGGGGGAGGTGATGTTATAACCCGTATAATTCCTACCTTGTATTATATCAGTTGCAATATTGTTCTAAGTTGGATTATCTATTCTTTGCTATCAGTTGGACTCCGGCGGTATTGTTTTAATTGTCAAGGACGAGGAGGTCATTCGGTTAATTAATTAAGGTAATTAATTATCTGATTTATAAGGAGAAGGGTTCCTTATTTTCCCTTACATTTTCTAATTATTCTTACATCACGATCAGTTTCCTCCATCGAGCCGATCGTGCGTTCAGAACATCGACAGTTTCTCTGCCCTCTCTCCTCCTCTCAACTTCTTCCTCTGTGGGTTTGCAAGATCCGCTGTTGCGATCAGATTGTGTTGTTGCTGCGTTTCTCTGATCGGTTCAGGTTTGTATTCAAGAATTCGGGACTGCGTTGATGGTTTCCTTCTCTCTCTGTTTTCTGATTTTGAGCCGTTGTTCTTGATTAAATCAGAAGCTTCATCGCTGTTGAGTTGTGATTGTGCGGGCTGTGGAACTACTGCAGATTGTGGAGATCTTTCACTTTTGAATCAGGTTGGTGTTGCAGATTTTGGGGTTTGGATAATCTAGGGTTCTTCATTGCAGTTTCTGATTTTTGTGTCAATTGGTTTGGTTAATCAGTGGCTGTTGATCTGTCCGGATTGTTGCGCTGCGTGGATTGTGCCTGCTGCCTCAGTTCGTTGTTGCTTCTGCTAATTGAGGTAGGTGGTTACTCGATTCAGTTTGGAAGTTCAGCCATGGGGATTGCAACGGTTCTGTTTCGTGTGTGATTTCTGTTTGTGATGTCTGTTTGGTTGCGTTTTAGAATGGCTAAACCCCCATGGTTTCCTGTTTTAATGTCTGATTTGGTGTGTGTGCTTCATTGGCATTTTGAGGCTTTGATTGTGTTGTTTTCTGCTCTGTTCGTCTTCTGGAAACTGTATTTTTCGCACTGTCCGAACTTCCGTCCGAGCTTTGAAGTTCGGACAGTGCGTTTCTCTGCCTTTCTGATTTGCGAGTTCGGGGTATGTCCGAACATCTGTCCGAATATGATGTTCGGACACACCCTCAAGTCTTCCCTCTGATTTAAAGTTCGACCTGTGTCCGAACTTTGAAGTCCGGACACAAGGTCGGACCCTCCGCGTGTTTTCCCGTAAAACCTGTCCGAACATCCGTCCGAACTTGGATGTTCGGACATGCTGAATTCCTCTATCTGATTTCAACTCGACTTGTGTCCGAACTTCGATGTCCGGACACAAGTTCGGACATTTGGCTTTCTCTGGTTTCTGAGTCTCGACTTGTGTCCGAACTTCGACGTCCGGACACAAGTTCGGACACCCCTCTGTTTTCAACATAACTTCTTCGTTTGAACTCCGATTTGAGCGCCGTTTGCGGCGTTGGTTTCCTTATGATCTGTGCTACTGATTTATGAGTGTTTTGGCATATTTTAATGCAACTTTGCTTCTGTTTAAGCAACCTTTCTGTTTTGGGACATTACACATTGTTTCTGAGCCGTGAATGGCTGGGTCGAGCTATTCCGTGGTATACCATGTAGACTCGTTCTGAGTGTGGGTCATTCCCTTTCTGTTCTGTGGGGTTGACGACCCTTTGGCTCTTTCGAGTCATTTCTGCGTTGCCGAGAGACCTGGTATGGTCTATGGGTCTTCGACCCTTCTGAGTGTGTGCATTGTGTTTTGTCCCCCTTTCTGTTTAAGTGCTCTGACTGTTTCTGAAATGGGAACCCCTTGTGTTCCACTCTGCTTCTGTTTCTGAAACTTCTGACTATTTAAGAATTGTGCATAAGATGTTTATCTTCTCTTCTTCTGATTTCAATTGTTTTGAGCGACCTTGCTGATGACGGTCGCTGCTGCTTACTGGGCATAGTTGTGCTCATTCCCCTACTTCTAACCTTTTTGCAGATTGATCAGCGAGGATCATCTTGAGTTCTGGAGCTGTAGTGTTTAGCTCATTTGACTGTTTGAACTTCTGTTGTGACGTTGTAGCCTTCGGGCCTTCCTCTGTTTTGAGTTTCTGACTTGGATATGTATTTGGAATCCGTTTACTTCCGCTGTATTTGAATACTTTGGTTTACAATGTTAAGTGAACTCTGTTTTGGGCCTTTATTGTTTTTGATCGTTTAGAGCCTTGCGTTATTGGTAGTAATACGCGGCGTGTAATACCCTTAACTCTTAGGCCGGTTTTAGGGGTGTTACATGTTCCTTCATTCGGTCATTTCAACAGATGCCATACGGTACGGTGCCTAGCAATGGGACCGGGTACCTGGCAAAAGATCAATTTCAAATTCAACCGCTCTCTGAGGTGGCAGCCGGTAGCTCCTTAGGGAATACATCTGGAAATTCGGATACATGGGTACTTCATCACTGAACTCTGGATCTCGCTCCAGGTCTTGTACATAACACAAATATACTTCTTTACCCTTTCTGAGTTCCCGGTACATAGCCATGGCGGAGATGACTGTGGTCGAAGGCTCTCTAGGTCTCTGGCGGTAAGATACAGTAACCCCAGAAGGACTCTTGAGCAGCAAACGATGCTCGACGCAGAGGATTCTACCCTTGTGCCGCTCCAACCAATTCATTCCAATGATTAAGTCGAATCCCAATCCATTGAATTCGATGAAGGAAATGGGAAACGCTTCATTTTTTATTTCGATGGTGGCTGATTGATAATATTTGGTGCACTTTACTCGCTCCTTCGATGGGAGAGTAACCATGAAGTTCGGTAGCTCATCCGCATCTAGCTTCAACCTCTTCACGAAAGATGGTGATACGAAAGTGTAGAGGCGCCGGAGTCGAATAATACATTGGCATCAATGTCGTTCACTGGGAAGGTTCCCGTTAAGATGGTGCCGCTTCTGTCGGCTTGCGCTTCGGTGAGGATGCTCAGGTTACCTTCGTACCGAGTCCACAACCTATTGGATTCACAATTGGATAAGTATTGATGGTGGACACAAGTGGAATTAAATCAACACTGCTCTTTATTGATAAACCAACCATCATACATATCGTGTCTCTAATACACGTTACTAATACATTACATGATACTATGAATTTAATACTTCCTAAAGGTAAGTCCAGGCGTCCTGGTTTCATGTGTGTGGCATTGATTATTGCCGGCGGTGCCGTATTCAGTTTGATCTTGTTGATCCCATGATACAGCATCCTAGAGTTTCCACCCATGATTAGGACATCTCCTGATCTCAATACCAATTTCTATGCGAGGTCCACACGCTGCTCGCTATACATAAATACGGGCGTCATCACCAATGGACCAAGACACTACGGGCACTCCTTGTTCAAGAGATTCCGCTGTCTCGTCCTTGTCTGGGTAACCCAAGTCGTCCTTCTTTCTCATAGAAGTTGACGATACAGAGGTCCGCTTCAAGTGCGGGGATCGGTTCATGTTCGCATTGTTGTGCAAGTTCTATTGATTTGTGACGAGTGTCTGAAACTCTGGAGGTATTGTCGTGGCGTCGCTCCATCTTGTGTTCTGTCTCCTGGTATGTCTTGGTATAAGGATTCCAATCCTTTCCCAAGCACATCATTTTTAGCTTCATCTTTGCTCCACCGGGGAATTCGGGTGTATAAAATCCACCTTGACCCGTTCCTAGCTCGTTGCAATCGTCGAATGATTGAGATTTGCGCTTCGGGTATCAGGTATTCCCTTAATAAAATCATACCTGGTTGATGACCTGACACTGTTCGTTGGTGTAGTTGGTGGTTGGCGATGTCGATCTCTTCTTGATTCAAGTTTACCGGTATCGGGTAACAGATACTAAGCTTCCTATGGTTACAATTTCGTCTACGGTGAGTACTAGTTTCAACTACTTCTTCATTTCATGCTTACACCTTCAATTTACTTACTCATGTTCACTCATACAGTTACTCTAATACTTAGACATGCTACTTCAAGGATTAAAGGTTTAGATTAATTACCTGGGCCGGATTTAGAACCGGACCCATCACGGTCAATCACATGAGGAAGGCTTGGCCTCTGAGGTGCACTCCGCTGAGGTCCCCGGGATCCCTGTCCCTGCGGTGCCTGCTGGGTCGGTGCATCGCCAGATGCAACCTCCTTGCCTTCCCTTTGCTTGTAGCCTTGGAAGTTCCCCTTTTGCTTGGCATTCTCCGGGCATCTGTTGGCCGTGTGGCCGGGTTTCTGACAGTTGTAGCATTTGATTTCTCTCCCATAACAGTCTTTGCCGGGATGGTCTAGGTTGCACTTTCTGCACACATAGGTGCGGCCATCGGAGAAGGTTTTGGTGACACCGGAGCCAGAACCTAAGGTTTAGAGGGTTAGCACATGTGTACGTGGATATACTAGGTATGATACTGATACGAATACGAATTAGAAATATAAGTTTACTCTTAGGTGGGTATGATCTCAGTGGCTTTGCTGCACCGGTGCAGATGAACCGAGTTGAAGCAGCTCAACCGGTTTGCCCTGCTCAGCATGGGCACTGCTTTCACTTGGGAATTTCTTTTGGGATTGCTAAAAGAAATTTCCCTTCTTCTTTTTCCAGCTTTTACCCTGGTTCTGCTCCTCGCCATTGGTGTTCTTGTTGTTGGCCTTGCGCTTCAGCGCGGTTTCTTCATCCCGTAGTTGGCAAGTGATTTCAACGCGAGAAGCCGCGTGATAACACTCCTGAAGTTTCAGGTATTAGCCGGGATTCTTATTTAAGAAGGATAAGGAAAGATTCAAAGAATTCAAGGAATTCAAGGAATTGAAATGGTGCTAAGGGTTAACCGATATTTACCTGAAGGGAGGTAAATCTAGTGTAGCCCATACCGTACCGAAGGCGATGGCTCAGACCGCCATAGAAGCGATCGACCAACACCTGGCCGGTGTATCCAAGATCAGGGAGAAGACGGAGAATAGAGGTGAAAGTGCGGTAGTACTCATCCACAGACATCTTGTCTGTCATCTTCAAGGCATCCAGCTTTAGCCTTTTCTTTGTCTTTACGTGCTCTGGATAGTACTTGGATCGGAGGATAGCGGCAAAGGACTCCCAATCAAAGGTGGGGTCGTAGACATACTCGTGCTTGACTAGCTTCCACCAGTCCATAGCAGCATCCTTGAGGTAGTAAGCAGCTACTCTCACTCTCACTCCAGCAGGAGCTTCGAGGGTCTCAAAAGCAGTCTCCATTTCGGAGATGTAGGCTTCTAGCTTTGCAGGATTGCTCTCGCCTCTAAAGCAGGGAGGACGGAGGTATGCGATAGCTTTTACCCAGTTTACTTCTCTGGGTGGTGGGGGAGGGATTGGTCCCGCTTGGTTCTGTTGGTTTTGCTGGTTTTATTGCATTGCTTGGATTACTTGGGGTAGCATCTGCGCTACCGTGGCAGCGACGATTTCAGCTATCGTCTGCGTGCCGGGTCCGTCATTGCCCCCTCTTCTAGGGCGACCTGGACCTCTTCCTGACATCTGAACATTTAGCAGTTACATTAGGCTCCACAAGATATGACTCAAAGGTCTTGGAATTTAAACAAGGTATCGTTCCTAAGAACGTCAAGGGTATCTGTTGTTAACAACGGTAGTTCCTAGTTAGGTTTCTAAGTATCCGTCTTAAGACGGTTGAAATCCTAACTCGGTAATCCCCTATGCTCGGTACTATGGACATCAGAGCGTAACTACGCTTTGATACCACTTTTTGTAACACCCCAACCGCTAATCCTATGCTTACCGTCCAATCATCCCAATAATTCAGAGTTACTCGCAGCGGAAACTACTACTACTACGGCGGGTGATACAACGCCGCTAACCGCCCATACGGCTAGCTAGGCTCATTCTACTTACAGTCACGGTCTGATGAACATAGTATACCGAGCCACTACATTACTTACCAAATACAAAGATAGCAATATTACATTCCTGGATCACCGAGTATTTAAAGTGTATACTTACATCCCTTTCCAATCTTTCCGAAAGAATGAGTACCTACCAACTACTCATCTATACCAATTAAAATCCCTTCATAGTATCCTAAAAAGGTGTACCCCATGGTACACCGGCTAATCAAAAACTACAGCCATGTACTACTCAGTACACCGATCATCATTCATTGTTTACAATCCAAAAAGAAATCAAAAGAAATAGAACTAAGTCTTCACATCTTCATCCTTCGTGAGTACCTGTGTGTAGTAAAAATGGTGCCCAAGGGGCTCAGCAAACGCTGCGTATAAACTCCGCATATACCGAGTGCTAGCTAGGGCACGCCGACTATTTGACGTCCACTAAAATGCTGTTCGTTTATTTCATACATACATGCTTTGCATACAACATACATTCGTTCACAATACATTATTCATTCCAAGGCAACCATACAATCATGCTCACAACCCTTACCTTCACAAGGTTAGCCAAATTACGCATCCGGGTTAATCGGAATGCTATTTACTCTTTTACTCATTTCACATTACTTACTCTTACTTACACTTACTTACTTACATTCACTTTACTTACTCATTCTTACTTACTTACTTATACTCAAGTTAAGTCGTCGGGACCTCCGACCCTGGGGACTACTCCGTCCCACCTCCGGGATTTACTTGACTCACCAATCCGGGATGCTACCCACTTAAGGGATTTGGGCCGCGGACCAGTTTAAGAGTCAGGAATCGGATCCAACCTCTTATGTCTCTTCATCCTCACGCGTGGCCGAAACTATATCGGACTTCTACTCATTCCAATTTAATTACCAATTTAAGTTAGGATGGTTAGCTTGTTAGGAATAAGTTAGAAGTCTATTCACACAAACAATCGGTCACGATGCAATACAACATACATACACGCATTCATTATCATCCATACATTTCATGAGTTATACAAACTGAGATTTAAAGAAATATTCACAACATACAACACTACATATTCACAAGTATGCATAGTAACTCCGATTCGTGCATTTATCTTATTTGGTGATCAATTAGCACACACAACACACAAATCAGAGTAACCAGATAGCATACGGGGCATGAGGAATTCATACCGTTCACCGTCGTACGTGTTTCCAAACGTTCTTCCGGTGTCACAAATCAAATCCTATTTTATACATATACAATTAAATGATTATTATAGCCATCATTAACTTAACTCATTACTCTTACGTTTACTAATCCATACTTACTAAGTCTTTGCATTCTTAACACTTATATTTCATTTACTCATTTTTCATTACTTATCCATGGTTTACTTACATATTGTACATATGTGTAGGAGGGTATACATATATATATATTACATATACATACTAGTTATAAGCTTACAGTTTTTTTTTGTAAGTATTGGGCCGTCCGACCCACCGTCCGACCCAAGCCCTGGGTCGGACCATTCCAGTAGAGTTCATCCTCTGAATTCACCCTGTCCGACCCAGCACTATTCCGTCCGACCCATACCCTCTGGGTCGGACCATTCCAAAAGGTTTCAGTCCCGTGTCCCTGCTCCGTCCGACCCACTGTCCGACCCATACTCTGGGTCGGACGAAGTCAGAAACTTCGACCTCCATTTTTTTTGCCTGTCCGACCACGTCCGATCCACGGTCCTGGGTCGGACCATTACAGAAATATTTATTGTCGTTGCCTATGTCCCGTCCGACCCACTTTCCGACCACCGTCTGGGTCGGACGAAGTCAGAACATTGCTACAGATTTTATTTTTCTTTCCCAATTTCACCCATTGCTTCCCCAATCTTCCTACATACATCCTAACATGTTTTGTACAATTTAAACACTCCAAATCATGTTAATTCATTCCCTAATTCATTACACAACTCTATACTAACTTATGCACACAATTTTCCTAGTTTCACTCCAACACTCACATTGCTTTCTTCCTTAATGTATTTTGCTACAGATTTTGCCATTTACACTCTCCATCAATGGCTCCCTCTTCTAATGTCATTTCTAGCACCTCTAAGGCCTTACAGCTACATTAACTATCTCTCCTAATATACCCTCTATCTTTCTCTAACAAAATCTGTTACAAACCACCTTATTCACCTAGTTTCTCATTCACTAAGTGTTCTATTCCTATGTAAATTTCACCATAGTCTCCCCTATAATTTTATACTCTCACCACATTGTTTACACTCACATTATCTAGCTAACCACCTGTTTTTACACCATATCAATATACCAACTCTCATACACAATTACCACTCTAAACAACATTAAACTCCTGCACTCAAACATCCCAACCCCAATCTGTTTTGTAACAGTTTTTAAAATGTCTTTTAAGGGTTTAAAATATTTATATCCTCTTATACACTACTCTACTACACAATACCATTTTCATCACTAAATCCAAACCTCTAAAATCTTTTACACATACATATACAAGACTACACAAAGGTGAGCATCCTTACCTTGTTTTTCTTCTAGATTTTCTTTTTCTTGTCTTGCTTCTTTTCCTCCTTCCTTCTCTCTACCGGTTTTAGTCTCTCAACCAATCTAATATTATCACCCATCCATAAATACACCATTCAATACTAAAAATTAACCCTAACATTATTTAGGCTTTTAATGTGGGTTTTAGGGTTTAGAAAATTCCTCCTTGCAAGGGTGTAAATGAAGCTTGGAGTGGCTCAAGAACAAAATTCCAACTCCACCAACAAGGCCAAAATCGGCTAGCATAAAGAAGCAAGCAAGGGTTTTAGTTTACATTTTCGTTTTGCCCTTGAGGCTAGAAAAAGATGGAGTTTTTAAGAATATTTTTACCTTAATAGAACAAGGAGAAGGAGGGCCTTCTAATGGTGGTCTTGAGGCTCCAAATGGGGCATACCCATAAAAACAAAAATGCTCTTTTCCAAATTTTGAAAAGAGGGAAATGTTGCTCTTGAGGAGAGGAAGACAATGGTGTAGTTTTTATAATTTTTGGAAGAGGTTTGATGGAGTACAAGAAGAGAGAAGAGGAAGTTTGTGTGTTTGCTCAAGCTTCCATGGCCATCGGTTTGCTTGGAGAAGAAGAGGGAAAAATCAGAGAGTGAGGGTGGGGGCTTTACGTGAGAGAGGGAAATAGAGATAGGAGAGAGAGAATGTGAGGTAGTAATAGGTTACTTTTTGCTTTTTAACTCTTTTTGTCTTTTACAAATAAAAGGGAAGTTAAGAGAGGTGTGAGTGGGGGCTCCCAATCGGACAACATGCAGCCCATATGGGTTTTTAAAATTCTATTTACAATATTGGACACATAAGTTTTGGTTATTTATGTTTCTACCCCAACTTCCCGTTTTTGACAGTTTTTCTAATTTCTCGTTTTATTGATTTTATTGGTTCTAAAGCTTCACTAATATTTATTATGATTATTTAGTTGACCAAAATTGTTACGAGTCTATTTGACCCGCTTAAAGACACGTTTTTCCGATTACTCGAAAAACGCGCTTTAAGGTTCGTTAGTGATTTTAATCCATTTTAAGAGTCCGTTTTCTTCGGGATTTGTTCCCTCATGATTATTTATACTTAATTAAGCTTCTAAATTACTTATTAGCCTAATTAATCACTATTTTTAATTACGGGGTATTTCAATTAGGTTCAAGATTGGTCAACGAGAGTCAAATCTGAATTAGGTTCAAATTTTGCTTAGATGGTCAAACAGAGCCCAATGGAACTAGGTTAACAAAATTGAAAGTTTAGGGTCTAGTTCAATTTTGTGATATGATAATATTAAGTGGGTAAAAAAATTTGATTGGGCCAAACTCAAGTTGGAAGTGGATGGAATTGGAATATTAAATGGGCAAACTTTACACAAACCCGCTACCACAAACCCGCTACCACAAACCCTAAAAAACCTGTCAAGTTAGTTGCTACAATATAGAGTACATAACAAATTCCAAATAGATTACTCTACCCCAAAACACCTTAAAACCCACCAAAGGAAAGTTAAAAATGTCGAATTAATCACTTATTAGTCAATGAATCATAATATCAATTTTAATGAATTATAATACAAAATTAATGAATCGTATTATCATTTTAGTGTATCAAAAAATATTTTTTTAAAAGTTGTCAAAACATATCCATGACTGGTCTTGTTTTGAAGAGCTTGAATTTAGGTAAACAATGACATTTTTATTTTTTTTCATTTTATACTTATATATTAAAAGTTACAACAATTTAAAGCTTTTGTGATAAAGAAAAAAAACAAAAATCTTTTAAAAAAGGAAAAAAAATACAAAAATACAAAAAAAATCAAATCCGCGTTGATGCGCGCGTGCGCGTGCTCCTCCATGTCTCCCTCTCATATGTAGCCATGATGTAACAATCACTTGCTAAAGTTAGATGTAGCCAAGAAAAATCGCAATAATAATACATTAAAAACAATATGATTTTTTAATAAGATCATACCTGGTCGGATGACCTGACACTGCTCGTTGGTGATGTGGTGAGTGGTGATGTCGGTTTCTTCATGGAGTGGGTTTGAAGGTATTGGGTAACAGATATTGAAAGTCCCTAAGTTTATAAACTTATCTAACATGAGTTCTAGTTTTAAACTAGCTCGGTTCATGCTCAATTCATACTAGGATTTCTATGTCATTCAAACATTCACTCATGCAAGTAATTCAAACAGTAGGCATGCTCTCAAGGATCAAGGGTGTTCGAAAGTACCTAAGCCGGTCGAGACACCAGTCCCATCTCAGTCTATGATATGCAAGGCTGGCTGCCTCCGTGGTGCACCCTTCTGAGCACCTCGGTACCCATGTCCTTGTGAGGTCTGCTGGGCTTGAGCATCGTCAGATGCAACATCCTTGCCTTCTCTCTGTTTGTAGCCTTGGTAGTTGCCTTTGGGCTTTGACTTGTTTGGGCACTCAAAAGATCGGTGTCCCATCTGGCTGCACTCGTAGCATCTCACCTCATTTCCCTGGCAGTCGACGCCGGGATGGTTCTTCCTACAGATCTTGTAATTGTAGTAACGGCCTTCGGAGTTGGCTTTACCATAGCCAGAACCAGAACCTGTGGTTTAAGTGTTAGCAACAATCGGTGTGGTACACTAATTCACATGTGTATAAATTTTAATTCGGAGTCTTACCCTTAGGCGGGTGAGATCTCAGTGGCTTTGCAGCCACCAGCGCATGATAGGCGAGCTGCAATGTCTTAGATGCCTTGCCCTTCTCAGCATGGCACTGCTATCTTCGAGGGTACTCTTCTGGTTCTGATGGAAGTGCTTCCCTTTCTTCTTTTTCCAACCTTTGTTTTGATGCTACTCCTTTGAGCTAGCATTCTTGGTGTTAGATTTGCACTTGAGCGTGTTCTCTTCGTCCCTCAGCTGGACGGTGATTTCAACTCTTGATGCGGCATGGTAACACTCCTGAAGGTTTAGGATAATAGGTGTTATTCTTTGCATAACAAGATACTAATTCATATTGACAATGGCATTAAGGGTTCAAACCAATGTTTACCTGGAGAGAGGTAAACCGGGTGTAACCCATACCATACGGTGGCGATGGCTCAGGCCGCCATAGAAGCGGTCGACCAACACCTACCCGGTGTACCCAAGGTCGGGTAATAGTCGGAGGATGGAGGTGAACTTGGTATAATATTCGTCGACGGTCATCTTATCCGTCATCTTCAAAGCGTCAAGCTCCAAGCGCTTCTTGGTCTTGACATGTTCAGGGTAGTATTTAGATCGAAGGAGTGAAGTGAAGGCTTCCTAATCAAAGGTAGGATCGAAGGTGTGCTCGGCCTTGATGAGTTTCCACCAATCCATAGCAGCATCCTTGAGGTAGTAGGCGGCTATCCTCACTCGAACTCCAGCAGGAGCCTCGAGAGTTTCGAATGCTGTCTCCATCTCTGAGATATATGCTTCAAGCTTGGCGGGGTCGCTCTCGCCTCTAAAACAGGGAGGTCGGAGATCTGCGACTGCCTTTACCCAATTTACTTCCCGGGGTTGCGGTGGGTCGGGCTGTTGTTGCTACTGGTTTTGTTGGTCTTGCTGAGTCTGTTGTACAGCCGCGATAACTTGGGGTAGCATCTGCGCTACCGTGGCGGCAACGATTTCAGCTATCGTCTGGGCACCGGGTCCCTTAGTAGACCCTCCACGGCCTCCGCCACGACCGCGTCCTCCGCCTGACATCTGAACATTTAACGATTTACATTAGGTACTGTGACCAGGTGGTCTTGGGTTTAAGCAATTGTATCGTCGTTTCAGACGTTAAGGGATTTCCGTAATCATTATGGTCATTCAAGATTGGGTTCCTACTTCTTCGTTGTAAAACGGTTTGTAATCCTAACTCGGTAATTCTTGACCTATCAGAGCGACACTTTGCTCTGATACCACTTTTTGTAACACCCCTACCGCTAATCCTCTAATTATCACCTAATCGACACAATCTCTAAGCTAATCGCATCGGAATAACCAAACCAAGCGGCAGGTGATACACGCTGCTAGCCGCCCATACGACTAGTAAGGCTTTAAATACAGATAATGACGGTCTAATAGAAAAGAAATACCGAGTTACCATTAACCAAACTACAACGATATCACAAACTTTACTTACAAACTTGCCCTCCATAATTGATTCCAAAAAGAGATTACCGAGTGCTAAAGTTTAATTCAAATTTCAACCTTTCACAAGTCTAACAAAAGTACTAAGAGTATTCAACCAACCATGTCTAAGATTGTTTACAACTCCCAAAATTCAAAAGGGTGTACCACATGGTACACCGGCTAAACAAAAGGCTCTAAGCCGTGTACAATTCAGTACACCAGTCAAAACACTAATCTAGCAAAAAGTACTTCCGGGTCATTCTCCGACCATCAACCATTTCTAGTACCTGCAATAAAAACAGCGCCCCAAGGGGCTCAGCAAAAGCTGTGTATGAAATTCGCATACCCCGCGTGCTAACGGGGGTACGCCAGCTAACTGGTCGCCTACATGGAGTTCGTTTTATATAAGTAAATTCATAAGCATGCATGTGACAATCATATAAGCATATCGTTCAAGCAAGTCATATGTTTCACAATACACTAATAAATATTCACATCTCAATCAAACTTCACACTTGTTAGCCCGATTTCCATCCGGGTTAATTGGATGATATTTTCTTTTTACTCAAGATCATCAACTCACACAAGCCAAGATCTTTTCTCAATCAATTATCCTTCTTTGAATAATTCTCAAGTCAAGTCGGTATGACCTCCGGGCAGGGACAAGACTATCCCACCACCGGGCTTAAAGTTGGCTTACCTCCCCGGGTTGCTACCCATTTAAGGGGTTTGGACCATGGTGGGAGGGTTAGGCCAGGATTCGGTTAACAATCTCTCTTGTTACCTCATCCTCACGCGTGGCCGAATCTATATCGGGCTTCTCACAAACTCCAATTCATCAAATTCTCAAAGTTAGCAAAGTCATCAAGTTAGGGAGTTAGCGAGAGGCCCATAATCAACCAGTCAAGCTTTCACAACCAATCAATCAAACAAGCACTTCATATTCAATCACAACTTCCAAGTTTAGCCAAACTCAAGCAAGACAAAATAATCAAAAGATATCAGAAAGTGCAATAAACTGATTACATGCATTTATCTTGTTTAGGTGATTGCACATAATCACACAAACAAACAAGCCAAGGTAGCCTCGGTAGCATACGAGACATGAGAAAATCATACCGTTCACCGTCGATCTCGGACTTTCGATTCCCTTCAGGTTTCGACTATTCGGGTCCTATAACATATCACAGAATAGTACGGTTAATTTTCTATAATTAACCTAGCTCGTCTCATCTTTAACGTTTCCCCGACTTATAATACCTAACTCACGGTATTTCAACTTACACACTTATGTTATTTACCTCACATCATTTTTTAAGCTTGTTGAAGCCCTTAATAACCATTTAACATCATTAATCAAGTCCTAATTAACTTATAATATCATTACCCAACAAATCCTCATCTTAAAATTCAAGTTATACAAGTTTTAAGCCACTTTTGGGTTGGTCCGGGACTTTGTCCGGGTCCTAAGTCCTGGACCCAACCATAACTCAACTCTCGGCAAGAAAATGTGAGTGGTCTGGGACCTTAGCAGGGACCTATGTCCCAGACCAATTCATGGTTGCACTCTCGGCATAAAACAATGGGGTGGTCGGGGTCTTTAGCCATAAGCTAAGTCCCGGACCAGAGTATGAGTGAACTTTCGGCTGTTTTAATGGGGTGGTTCGGGTCCTTGTACCGGAATTAAGTCCAGGACCACTCCAAACTTCAACTTTCGGCAGCTTTTTCCTATTGCTCCAGGACTTGGTCCTGGACCTAGGTCCCGGACCCTGCTACATTTTGACAGATTTTTACATTTCAAAATTTGTTCTAACTTCATTCTTTCACCCATTTCTTCCCTAATCTTTTCCTAAGCATCTAAACATGTTTTAACCTCATTTTGACACTCTAAACCCTCCTAAATCATTTACTAAGTCACCTTATCAAATCTTGGTAAATTACACAATTTCTTCCTAGTTTTTCCTAGAAGTTGTAAGTGCAGTTTTTTTGTTTCCTTCTTGCTTCCTATCTCAATGGTTCACCTCTAATGCCATTCTAGCTTTACAACTTGCATCATTTTCATTCCACACTCTACCCATCTATATCCTCCTCTATAACTTAGTTACTTAAGTGATTAACTTCTCAAGTTCAACACTAAAACACAACTAATCAACCTAGGTTGTTTCTACCCATTTAAGCACCTAAGTCCTTTAGTTTTGCTACAGAAAATTGACCATAGTTTCCCTACATTTTTAGACATTCCCAAGCATTATTTTTCAGTTCCTACCATCATCAACTAACCATATCCTCAAGGGACAATAGCGGCACACATTTTATTCAATATACTCACAAAATTTTCCTGCACAAACACCATCTACTTCCCATGTTTTCCAAGCTTTTAATCATCATTCAAATAGCTCTAAAACAATTTAATTATCTTCCTCATTATGCCACAACATAACCCATACTCAAAACAATATAAATTCCTCATATTCAAGCATTTAAAATCTGTTTCAAAGGTCACACAAAATCAACTTAAGGTAAGTGCATTTACCTTAGATTTCTAGCTTTCTTTTTCTCTCTTCCTTTCTCCTTTCTTCTTTTCTGTGTTCTTGTTCTTGACTTCAAAACTGGTAAAGAGCACTTGTTGCCTTAATGCTACAGCCACCCACACAACAACAATGCCCACTTAAAACTAGCCCTTAAACTAACCTAGAACTTAAGCACATACTTAGGGTTTAAGAGAGTCATTACCTTGCCCTTTTAGGTGGGGGTTTTTGGACAGCAAAGTGGCAAGATTCCAGCTCCAAAATGGAAGATAAAAACTGGCTGGAAGATGGGAGAAACAAGAGCTCAACTTGGATTTTCGTTTTGCAAAGAAGAGTTAGAAGACGATGGATTTTAAGACTCTTTTTACCTTAAAACAATGAGGAGATGGAGGAGTACAAAGTGCTCTTCTTAAAGCTTCAAAATGGGCTACAGCCATGGTGATGAAGATGGAGATTTCCAACTTTTGAAAGGTGGAGACTGTTCCTCAAGAAGAGAGGAATCTAATGGTGTGAATTTTTTGAGATCTGGAGTTGATTTGAGCTTTGATAATGAAGGAAGAATAGAGGAGCTGTTGGTTGCTCTAGCAAATCGCCATGGAAGCTTAAGGAAGAAGAAGAGAGTTCTGAGAGGGGGGAAATCGTAAGAGAGGAATGAGGGGGATAGGAGAGAGACTCACTTTTTGCTTTTGTACTTTGTTCCTTTATTTATTTCTCTTAGTGTATAAGGAAGGAAATAAAGAAGAGGGGGAGAGTAGGATGAACAAAAATCGTCCCACACCCTGGGCTGATTTTTAATTTGCAAAGGAGGAGTGTTGTTTTGCTTTATTACACTTAAAACCCCACAAGTTTTCATTTTTGCACTATTCACTAACCGGAACCCGTTTTCCGGAATTTTCTCGTTTAATTAATTTTAATGGTTCTAGACCTTCCCTAGTGTTCAATTATAGATATTTAATTGACTATAATTATTACGGGTCTATTTAACCCGCGTAAAGTCACGTTTTCCCGGTTTCCTCGAAAAACATGCTTTAAGGTTCATTTGTGTTTTTAATTCGTTTTAAGGATCCGTTTTCTTCGGGAATTGTTCCCTCATGTTTATTTAGGCGTAATTAAGCTTCTAAAGTCCTCATTAGTCTAATTAATCACTGTTTTAAAATTCGGGGTATTTCAATGATTTTTTATTGGTTTTGGAGTTTGTTATCTAATTCACCACTTATTAGTTAATGAATCATAATACCAATTTCAGTGAATCATAATATCAAATTTAATGAATCATAACATCATTTTAGTGTATCATCAGTCACTTGTAAAAAGAAAAATTTTAAACAATAATACTACACAAAACAATATTGGTACGTAAGAAAAATACATGATTTTTTATTGGGTTCGAAATTTGTAATCTAATTCACAAATAAGTCAATGAATGATAATATCAATTTTAATCGATCATAATATAAAAATTAATGAAAGAAATTATCATTTTAATGTATCATTATACACATGTAAAAATAGTTTTTTTTTAAAGTTGTTAAAATATATCCATGACTGGTCTTGTTTTGAAGAGCTCGAATTTAAATGAACAATAATATAATATTTTTTTATATTGGACTTATATATTAAAAATTATAACCATTTAAAATTAATATAATAAAAAACAACAATGACAATATTTTGTAGGGAACCAGGTACGGTCGAATTTAGTTGCCAAAAAAGCTACACGATTTTACTTCAATAATAAGTCATCTTAAAATGTGTTAATATTATAAGATGGCATAAGAATCTGTGTATATCTCACTCCTCTCCACATCACTATAATGGATTTTCAATTTCATGATAGATTAGATACTGGTAATTTGATTCGTACAAACTTTCAATGCCTGCCGCAATTCTTGTTATTTTACATATCTCGATCCTCACCACTATTAATGGTGCCTTTTGATCCTTTATATGGCGTTCCTTGCTTCGTTTACAAACTAGTATTATTACGATATCGCGTATAAGTTAGGTCCTAAAAGCCATAAATTCGGGTCCCATGAAATTCATTTACATTTGGAGCTTGTCAACGCCACAAACGGTGTATGCTTCTCGTAAATTGCAGCATTATGAGATCATGACTAATGCCGGACCAATATCAATGCTAGCACCGAGTAACTTATCCCAGCTGTCAGTGTCACCTTTTGGCATTTGCCTTCCGCCTCCTCTTCTGGTCTGAACGGCCCTCCTTGGCGAACCAGTCCAGGGCCGGGCCCTGCTTTCGTGCACATCGATGCGTCTCAACAACGTCATGAGTGGTTTGCGTGAAGAAGTTGGTCGGTGCTTTCTAGTAGGTTATTGAGCAGGGGAAAAAGTTTGTGACGGTGGATTTGAGTTGGGTAAGAGGAGGAGTGGAGTACACATTTAAGAGGAAGCTATATTTTGTACTACAGACAAATGAAAGGTGAAAATTAATCGAATTTCTTTCACCACTTTTAATAAAAAACACTTTTTTGCACTACTGGTACAAACATTTCAGCCCGAACTTTTACTTTTTCTGTTGTATACGGGATAGTGTACGTGCCTGAGAGAGACAGACAGTGGCAGGATGGAGAGTGAGAGAGAAAGAAGGGGTTAGAAGATAAGCAGTACTTCAACAAATTGCATCTTGTGGTTGAAGACTTGTGGTAACAACCTACTCCAATTCTCTATTCCTCTGCTGATGTTTCACCCAAAAACCGCTTTTTCTGTAAAAGGAGAAAAAAGATTTGCAGCAATCTGTAGTACCAGTTCCTTTCATTCCCAGAAAGTAAACTCTTTCATCTGAACCAGCTTCCCCAAATTGGTAAAAAAGAAAATTGCTTTGTGGGTGTAGTAAAATAGCTATCCGTTACTATCTGCATTCTTCTCCGTAACGATTTTAGTGGGAAAATGTAAAGCTTTTTATCTTGATGCTTTTTTCTCCACCTTTTTTTTCGAGCAACTTTTATATGATAGCTGGCATTGCATTTTTTCGGTGTTCCATTTTTACTACTGTAATCTCTGCTCCGTCTCTACTGTTCCTCCTTCCTCTTTGATTTGTTATCTCGCCTGTAACAGAGCTATCCCTTGACACTTGTAAGCTTTTCCCATTTATACATCTTCAGAAATTTTCCATCATTGTAAGCTTAGTGCTCATTACCGAAGAGTGGGATATTTTGGGATCTGTGTCCGAAGTTATCTTTATTTGTTGGCTCAGAACAAAGGTGGAAGAAGAGGAAGACAGATTGAGATAGAGAGAGAAACATGGCAGGTGGAGGAGGCGGACCCAAGTCGGATGATCCAGCGCCACACCCACCAAAAGATCAGCTCCCAAATGTTTCCTACTGTATCACAAGTCCACCACCATGGCGTGAGTTTCTCATCTACTCTTTCTTTCTCTCCTGTCGTTGTTTGTGTCTCCGAGTACTAAGTTACTAAGATTGTTTATTCTGCTGCTGCTGTTTATATTCTTATTCTGGTATCTTATACAGAGATATTAATGGATTCTCAGAATTTTTCATGATTACTTTATCCAGATTCTTTGCTTTTCGCTGTAAAGTTCATCTTACATCCTCGTGTTGTTTATTAGATGCTGATACTATTCTTTAACTTTGCTGGGAAACTTTGAATCACCCTATTTAATATAAATCTAATGGAATAGAATATCATGCCGCTTAAGGAATAAAAGGGTGGTTTTATTATTAAGTAATATCGAATTGAGATTTTAAGTCTCCCTTTTTCTATATTTATATTTGGTATCTTGTCTGAAATTAATTTTATTTGCGGATAGTATAATCCCGAAAATCCGTCTGGGGACTTCTATACCGTTTAGTGTCACATAAGTCTCTATCAGTGATTTGACTTCCTATACTGTTAATATAATTGGACTGATTCATATGTTGCAGCTGAAGCTATTCTACTTGGTTTTCAACACTATCTGGTGATGCTTGGTACAACTGTCCTTATCCCTACTGCCCTTGTTCCTCAGATGGGTGGAGGATATGTAAGCATCGTATAGAAATAAGCCTGAAGTGATGTTCATGGCCATTTCTCCTGTTTTTGTTTTACAATCAGTCAGACTCAATTGAAATTCCTCTTTCTACTTTTGCTTATTTGCAGCATGAAAAAGCTCTAGTTGTTCAGACATTGCTTTTTGTTGCTGGATTGAATACATTGCTCCAAACAACATTTGGGACCCGTTTGCCTGCTGTGATGGGAGGATCTTACACTTTCGTTGCCCCCACGATTTCTATTATATTGGCTGGCCGGTACAGCAATATTGGAGATCCTATTGAGGTATGCAATTTAGTTCTTTAACTTGATTCTGTTAGCGTTCATGTATGATTAGTGCTACATGATATGCCACTACTTGTTATCCTACATTTCCTTTCCCATTTTTTGTATTTATTTCCCAGTCTTTCTATGTTGCTTCTCTCCCTCTCATAAATATAAGATAACTTGTCTCCTTGAAGTTACTGATGCTCTTTGACCAAGAATTTTTTTCTTCCATTGGTTGTATTCTGTACATAACTGCACATCTAATTATACAAAATAAATATGATCTTAGATATCTTATTTTGCTTTGGCTTCTGAAAATAGTTATTCGTGTAAAAGTATTGTGAAAAGAGGCAGATTTCGACATTTCGTATAAGATACCTTGGAAGGGTGTATGAGCTTTTTTTGACATAACTGATGGAAATGCAGAAATTCAGGAAAATAATGCAGGCGATTCAGGGCGCTTTAATTGTAGCTTCTACTCTTCAAATTGTTCTTGGATTCAGTGGCCTTTGGCGCAATGTTTCACGGTAATTTATCTTCTTAATTGCCTTTTGCTGCTATGATTTGAGGTTTTGATTGAGCATGCCAAGAGTGAATTAGACTCGTATTGTTGATGTACACACTTGGCTACTCTTGCTGTATTTTGTTGGATTTCAAAAGAAATTTATTTGGATTCTGGCAGGTTTTTGAGCCCCCTTTCCACTGTTCCTCTTGTCGCTCTAGTGGGCTTTGGGCTGTATGAGCTTGGATTTCCTGGGGTAAGTAATTGCAATATATGCTGCATTCATTTCTTTCTATTATGCCTATATACATACAATGTAGTTTGGTAGTATCAAACCTTGATATTAATGATTGTATTTACCCTCAGGTAGCTAAATGTGTGGAAATTGGCTTGCCGGAGCTCATCATTTTGATAGTTATCTCACAGGTGATAGCACTGATAGAAGTGTTTTTTCTCAGAGATTTCATGCAGTAACGCACTTTTGTTGTTTAGCACTCTTCAAGGGTGGCTAAATTGTGCCAATGGTCTTATGCAGTATGTTGGTAATGCCGTGAAGTCGGGGAAATCCGTCTTTGAACGCTTTGCTGTCTTAATCTCTGTGGTGATTGTGTGGATATATGCTCATCTTCTCACTGTTGGTGGGGCCTACAATCACTCTCCACCCAGGACGCAATACACTTGCCGTACTGACCGTGCTGGTCTTATTGATGCTGCTCCATGGTAAGCTTAAAGGACCTTCTAGATGGGTCTAAGCTGTTTCTTGCCTTTTGTTAAATTTTTATACTATAGAATCAAGTAACTTCGCGAAACAAGCAAAGTATTCCTGTCCCATGTCATATGACATGGGTATATAACAATGAAAGGAGTTTCTGCCCTCATAGTTTAGAAATTTCTGTCTGCGTTTGGTCAGCCACCTGATGTTTAACTGTAATTCTGTATGCAGCTTTTTCTTCTAAGGTTGGTGGTTGTGGGTCCATTTCTTCTGTTCCGAGTTACGTATCATTTTTCTTAATCTTCTCATTCTCTCTTCCTCCTACCAGCTCTAGAACTCCCATCCCGCAAGACCAAACCTGTGTTAACTGCGGTCAGGCCAGGGTGTAACTTATTATGGACCATATCCACTGTTGTAGGATCCTCTTTATGCAGCATCAATCTTTTGGATGCTTCAAAATCAGAACCTTTTGTTTGTCTTAGCGGTGAGATTGCACCTTTTTCCAAGCAACTGAGTTCATTTAGGAAGGGAAAGAGCTTCTCCTGTTAAGCTATGACCTTACTTTCGTGCTTGCCTCAAACTAAGTTACAAATGATTAGAAGTTCGAGTAAGGGGAGTTATAGTTGATACAGGCCTGTGTAGATCACTATAAGCTCAAAATTTCAAAATTACCTCCTCAATCTTTCATCTTGTAGTCAAAAGTAATTTGCTTATTTATTATACTCTGTTAGTTCCTACTCGTGGGAGCTTGCTATGAACTAAGCATAACTAGTTCATCTGGATAACTTTTTCTCATATTACACTTTGTACATTTCTTATTGCCAGGATCCGAATCCCTTATCCTTTTCAATGGGGCCCTCCTACATTTGATGCTGGGGAAGCATTTGCTATGATGTTTGCTTCATTTGTTGCTCTTGTAGAGGTCAGCTTGTCACTGACCTATGCTTCTTGAATCTTTCTTGATCGGTTGGTTACTGTGTATACTCTATATCATAATTTTTTATTAGTAAAAATAGTCACTGTTCTTGCTTCCTTCTGTTGAATGTCTTGAATTTTGTAATGTGGGCCCTCATTTTCTGTTTTGGGCATAGTTCCGATTAGGCTATGTTAGGCCTTTTTGGATTTTTAGGTTAAGTAGAGGAGTTTCATGGCCATTTCCTATTCTGAAATCTGTAATTTGTCCCTCTCATCAATAATAAAGCTATACGTGGATTAGCTAACTCGTCTATAATCTATTGCATCTGTTCCACTACCTTCCGTTCCGGGGGAAGAAAGTAGTAAACAACATGTATGCATCTCTTCATCCTTTTGCATATGCATTCCACGTTTCTCAGATGAGATAATACATTTCTTCATCTGGGTCATTAGACTCATTACAAACAATCTCACTTGATTTTAAAAGCCCATTAGTATTTAGGCCCAATTGTATAGTCTTACAATATGTGTCCTGCAGTCCATAATAAGTCCAGTACACTGCTATATATATACTCATATACAAAACCCTTGTAATACACGATACACAATCAATACAATGACTGAATATACATTTGCACATTTATCGATCTAACAGATTTGAGATGCTTCTGTGTGGTGTTTGGTTGATCAGTCCACAGGTGCTTTCGTTGCAGTTCAAAGAGCTGCTAGTGCAACTCCGATGCCTCCATCTGTTCTGAGCCGTGGTGTTGGTTGGCAGGTGAGATAAATAATGATCTAAACTTATGTTGTGTAAAGTTTGATCTGAGCTAATTGTTGCTTTTGTCAACAGGGGATTGGTATTCTGCTTTCCGGGTTATTTGGCACTGTCAATGGAACCTCAGTATCTGTGTACGAGTCTAATTATAATTTTTCTTCTTTAGCTTGTGTTGTGATCTCATAGAAAGTTGGTTTTACCCTGTTTGGTTTGTTGAGTAATGTTAGTGAGAACTAAATGAATGTGACTTGGGGATGGGTGTACTGTTGCAGTGAGAATGCTGGCCTATTGACTTTAACCCGTGTTGGAAGCAGAAGAGTGATTCAAATATCAGCTGGGTTTATGTTATTCTTCTCTGTTCTTGGTGCGTAAGAGAGATATCAGAGATCTATGCAGAATCATACATCTCTTCTTGATGATTCAGTTTATTAGACTAACTTGTTATTCTCAGGGAAATTCGGAGCTGTTTTTGCTTCGATACCTCCTACAATTATTGCTGCTTTGTATTGCCTGTTCTTTGGCTACGTTGGTAAGTGCACTTTAGAAGGGTTAGATTTTCATCCTGCATTCATTCTTTTCAGACTTCAGGGTAAGTAATATATATTTGTTGGTATTGTATAAAAAACTTGTCTGCAGGTGCAACCGGTTTAAGTTTCCTGCAGTTTTGCAACCTGAACAGCTTCAGAACAAAGTTTATTTTGGGGTTCTCCATATTCCTAGGCTTATCAATACCTCAGTACTTCAATGAGTACACTGCTATCAATGGCTACGGCCCTGTGCACACCGGAGGAAGATGGGTAATTCAGAAAAAAAACCCTTCTTTTTTCAGTGCTGTTATATCCATGTTGTCATCTATAAGCACTGATAGAAATTTCCTTTTGCTCCTTTGTTGGTGTGAAATGACAGTTCAATGATATGATCAATGTTCCATTCTCGTCGAAGGCGTTTGTCGCAGGTGTGGTGGCGTATTTTCTGGACAATACCCTTCAGAGGAGAGATGGATCAGTTAGGAAGGATAGGGGGAAGCACTGGTGGGACAAGTTCAAGTCATTCAGGGGAGATACAAGAAGTGAAGAGTTTTACTCATTGCCCTTAAACCTAAACAAGTACTTCCCATCCGTGTGATTTGGACAGTTCACTTCAAATTACCAGAATCTTTCAAACAAAAGAAGGGAGCTCATAATCTTGGTTCTGACCTGCTGGTGGTGAGTCTGGCTCTCTATTGGTCTGTTATAACAATGTCGTTGGAGCACTGGATGGACATTTTTCTTTGTTGAAGGAATGCTCTGGATGAACTTGATTCTTCTTACTATTCACATTGGTCGCATCCTTTGCTCATCATTTCTATTGATTTAATAATTTGTTTCTGTTAATGTCTAATGTATTATATCAAATGTTGTCAGCGGTGCATGGATATGTAACAATTTTTTTTTTGGGTTCTAACTCTTTCTCTTACCTACAAAGGCAACCAAGGATTTGCACCCTGTAGTTCTCAAGTGTTTGAATAAATGCTAGCTGCTTTTTTTTTGGAAAATTCACGATATACCCCTATTTTCTTTCGTAATTCACAATATACCCCTGTGGTTTTTGTAATTCAACTTTAAACATGCTTAAATGTTGTCCAAAATTGATAAAACTTTACATGGACGGTGCTAAAGTGTTATATTTTAGTCCAATTCCAAATTTGAAGTTTTTTAAACTCACATGTGATCTGTGGGACCCAATTAGAAGGCCAACGGAGATCCTTACGAGAAATCATGCCCTGTGTTTTTGCTAATCAGTAATAAGTTGATTACTGTCCACATGAAGACCAATGGAGATCCATGCGAGAAATCATGGCCCTGAGTTTTTGCTAATCAGTACGTAATAAGTTAATTGCTGTCCCCATGGGTAGTAATATGTAGATTTTGGCCTTTAAAAAAAAGAATGGAGACCCGGCGGTATGGTATTTTGTGGTTCCCGCGGAAAATTCACGGAAACCACTAAAAAGTTTTTTAATTTACAAAATATCACAGTTTTTAAACAAGTTTTTTTAGATATCGTAAAAAATAATTTTATTCATCAGATACCACAAATTATTATCTAAATATCCCTATTTGTTAATAAACATAGTTTATGATATACCACATAAATATTTTTAATTCACAAGATATCACAACATTTATTAAATATATTAAAAATAGTAAAATAATAATAAAAACTTAAAAGTCTATTAATATATAGGTTGAAATTTTTTATAATTATAAAATTACAAAAAATTATAAAAAATTAAAAATACCAAATAGTTAAGAGAATGATTATCCAATTTTTTTAATAATATTTATACTCTAATAATTTTAATAATAAAAAAATATTATAAAAATTTAAATTTATATAAAGCAAGATTGTAAAAATTAAATTATCATTCTCTTTACTATTTTGTCAATTTTTAATTAAATTTGTGACTTCTCTAATATAATTATAACTTTTATTATTCTTCAGATTTTATAATTATATATGGTAATTTTTTTATTTTCAATCATCTTAACCCATATATAAGAAAAATTTTGCTACTTACTTTTTTTAACAAATTAATAATTTTTGTTTTTTTTAATTAAATATATATAAGTGATATTATATAAAATATACCATATATATAATAATAAAATATCTAAAGAATTATAAAAGGTATACTTATATTAGAGAAGCCGCAAATTTGATTAAAAATTGACAAAAATAGTAAAGAGAATGATAATTTATTTTTTACAATCTTATTGTTTTAAATATATTTTAATAAATGTGGTAGTATCTTGTGAATTAAAAATATTTATGTGGTATACCGTGAACTATGTTTATTAACAAGTAGGGGTATTTTGGTCTTAAAAAGTTTTGGGTTAGTAATTTTTGGTATCTGGTGAATTAAAATTATTTTTTATGGCATCTGGAAATTTTGTTTTTAAAACTGTGATATTTTGTGAATTAACAAATTTTGTAGTGGTATCTTGTGAATTTTTCCAAAAAATAATGAGTAAAAATACCCCTCAAGCCTTTGCATTTCTTCTCTCTATATGTTGAATATGAGCATAGGAGGGAGAAACAATATATTTTTCAAAATGTTACAACTTATAAAATATGAGTGCAAAAATAATAAAAAATTATACTATTTTTCATCATAATTCGTGCTCTTCAAAACAAGATGTATCATGGATATAATTTGGTAAACTTAAAATTTTATGTTTTTAGAATGAGTATATATTACGTATTTATAAAGTGAATCTTATTCATTAACAAAATGTATCTTCTTTAATAATAAAATGAACTTATTCATTAACAGAATGAATCTTTTTTAAGATTTACTTTTCTTAAAATTAAAATTCACTTTTAGAAAAACAAAGGATTCACATTATTTAAAGTGAAAGGCTCACTTTTCTTAAATATATGATTCATTTTTCTTGAACATTTGATTAACTTTTCTTCAACGATATATTCACTTTTAAACAAATGAAAGGTTCATATTAATCTTGTATAAATTTGTGGTAATATACACTTTTCTTAAACATTTGATTCACTATTTTTAAACAAAATATTCAATTTTCTTAAACATACCACTTTTCTTAAATAAAAGATTTACTTTACTTAAACATGTGATTCACTTTTTTTAAACGAGATATTCACTTTTCAATAAAACCTTAACCACAACCACAAACCCTAAAAAACTGTCGAGTTAGTGACAACAATATAAAATATAGAACAATTTCAAAAAAAATTACTCTACACCACCCAACCTAAAAACCACCCTAGGAAAGCTAAATTCGTCGAAGAAATTTTTAGGGCTTGTAGTGCAGAGTTTAGGGTCCCTAAACCACAAAGCCTAAAAAACAGTCCAGCTAGTGACGATAATATAAAGTGTAGAAGTAATGCCAAAAAGATTACCCCCCCCCCCCCCACCCACTCACCAAACACCTTAAAACCATCATAGGAAAGGTAAAAGCATCGAAGGAATTTTTTGGGTCTAACGACTGTAGACACCAAAAGTTCTCGCCCCATAAAGCGAATTCCGAAATAATAAATGAAATAAAAGGGGTCGTCACCTTTCTTTACGTATTAACGTGCGTGCCAAAACGATACCATCGTTTTAAGATTTTTTTTCAAAGCATTTTACAAAAACACAATTCTTCACAAATGAATTCCCAACGACAGTCCGGTTTTAAACCCACCCTTTTTGTTCTATTTACTTATTTTACTTTATTGTATTCCATTTTGCTGTGTATTTATTTGTCTATTTAGTTTTCTTTCATTTTTTGTTATCACTTATATAGTTTATTATACTCTTTGCTACTTTTGTGAAATACCCCAAACTTTGGTATGTTGTTTAAATGTTTAAATATGTTATCTAAAGGCTAAAAAGTGCCTTAGGAACATCAGTGTATAGTTTAAACCATAGTTAAAACACAAAAAACACTAAGACACGTGTGAGCAAAAACATGCTCTAAGCTTGGAGTGAACTTGGTTAGGACCCAAAGATCCTACCAAGATTTGATAATATTTAATTATGACTTTATAAGGCTAATTAAGTCCTTAGGAAACCTTGGTAGGCAATGAAACCAAACAAAACACAAATAAGTACCTTAAGGTCAATATGGGCTAAAATGTGCTCTAAGCTTGGGATAAATTTGTATAGACCTAATGGTCATACCTATACCTTATAAATATGTTAATTAACATATTAAATCAATTACCAAAGAATACCAAGCTTGAAAACAAGTTAAAACACAAAAAGTGCTTTAAGGAGTCTTAAAGCACGTTTTTGAAAAATTGTCTTGTAAATGAGTTTTGAATGGCTAAATGTCCATCATTACTCTTTAATTAACATGTGTACTATATAGTATCACATTTGGAAGTCTATATCAATGGGAAATCAAAAATTCACAACAATGTGTCTTGTTTTGTGAATAGTGATTTTTATAAGCTAGTTTGTAACATATGTTGTTATAAGTAATTAAATTGACCAATAAAGACTAAAGTACCCTTCTAACTAAATGGGGGCCGGTTTTTCTTAAGGTGTGAGTCACCAACTTGTAAAAGAAATCAAATAAGTAAAGTAAAGCTTAAAGTAAAGTAATATTTTTGCTTTATACATAAATATCTTAACAAAAGCAAATTTATCTTCATTCTCACTTTCCTTCTTGTATTCACACGGTTTCTTCATCTTCTCCTTTCCTCCATTTACGATTGCTATGGCAACATCTCTTCTCCATCTTCATTCTCTTTGCCAAATCCAACTCCATGCTCCAAATCAAATTCTAAGACCATATTTGTCTTAGTTAGACCAAGCTCTACACTTTTATCTTTTCAAATCTTCAAGAGCTCAATTTTGGTGCCATGAAGATTCACCATTGAAGGAGCTTGAGCTCACCTTTCTACATATTATTACTCTCCTTTGCTTCTAGGTAAGGAATCTCAAAGAAAAATCAAGTTTCCTCCATGTTTTTTGTTGACCGAAAATACTCATTGATGGAGCTCTTTGTGTGACTTTGTTCTAGCTTCATTCCAATCTCTTATGGACTAGGTGGAGTCCTCTCTTCATAGATATTCAAACCCTCTTCAAAGATCAAGGTAAAACAACTACATTAATGTTTTTGAAACAATGTAAAATTAGGGTTTACAATGAGATGAAGCTTAAAGCTTGAATACTCATTATGATGTTTGTATACTGTTTAGAACTTGACAAGGAATCAAATACCTTACCGGTTTTACAAGGAAACAAGAAAGAAGTTGTGAGGAAAAAGAGGTAAATATGCTATTTCAATGTGGTTTAATGCCTTAGGAGAAATGAGCTTATAATGCTTGTTAAAAACTACCTAAAGAGCAAATGGTGAATGACTTAGTAAAGTGTTCTTAAGAGACTAGTAAAAGAACATATGACTTGGTGTATGTATTTGCAGGTCAAAGGCATTATTTGTGTGGGAAATTCAGTGTTTAAGGTTTATGCAAGTTAAGGGCCTAAGAGCCATGTTATTTAAGGGCCTAAGTGCCAAGCAATTTAAGTTATGCACTATATTGTGATGTAGTGCTAAATGTGTGAAGTTTGTGTATAAAAATGTGTTTGATGGATTTTAGGTGTTCTTGAATGAAATAAGGTAAAACCTAAGTGTTTGGATGTGAGTATATACAAGAGAAGCTATGGCCAAATTTGGGAAATGTGTAAGAAGTTCTTAGTGTTTTAAGTAAGTTTTGGTGACCTAGGAAGTTGTTTAAGGTTTAGGTAATGTTGATATCCAAGGAAGAAGTGATGTTTAGGTAAGATGTGAAAAAGGAGATTTAGTTAGTAAGAAAAGAAGTTTGAGAGACGATGTTAAGGTGTAGAGGAAACACCTTGGTATAGTGGTCATTATTGGTGAAATACCACTTAGGAATCTTAAGGAGGAAACATTCCAAGTGCTAAGAATTTTGTAAGGAATTTGTGAATGATAAAATGGTTTTGGTGTGTGATTTAAAGAGTTTGGTACATGGCTAAAGGTGTGTTTTGAAGTGCCCAAATGAGGTTAGGTGTACTAGGATATATGGGGTGAAGTTTGGAGTTGAATGAGAAAAGGAAAACAAGGGTCTGGGGCAGACCGAACTTGCGACCGAACTTGCAAGTTCGGTCGAGCCCAGTTTACCCTACGAGAATTGGCTTCTGGAATGGACCGACCTTGGGGACCGGACTTGCAAGGTCGGTCGGGCTTGTATTTGTGTACGGATTAAGTTTCTGGAACCGACCGAACATGGGACCGGACTTGGAAAGTTCGGTCGGGCTAAATTTTCAAAGGGAAGAAACTCTCGGAATAGACCGAACATGCGACCGAACTTACAAGGTCGGTCGGAGTAGAAAATTTTGACGGAATTGTGTTCTGGAATGGACCGAACTTGGACAAGTTCGGTCGGTAAGGTCGGTCGGACCAAAAATGTTGTTTATGGTTATAAAATGATATGTAATGATGGGGATTGATAGGTAATGATGTTATAAAGTAGTTAAGGACATGTTAGGTGGGTTTTAATGACAGTTAAGTGGGTGAAAAGTTGTATTAAATGTGAGAGTAAAACAAGTTAAAAATGTCAAGTTATGTAACTAAGTTAACGGGGAAAAGTTATAAGCATTAGACATTAAATGATCGTGCTACCCCGATGTTAATAAAAGTACATGTAATGTTATCAGTTGTTCGAGAATTGCTCGAGGAACGTAAGTGGACGTGATAAAGTGGACTCCGGTGACAGGTATGGTTTCTTGCAACCTGTGTCCTACCAGATTACACCGGCTTGTATGCCAATGTGTTTTGCTGAGTGTTGCCACCTTGTAAGATTAAAACATGTAATGAGTTTATAGTAATTCATTTATGTGGCGCAACTGGTCTCTGATACCGTTTAACCTCAAATAAGTGTTGAACCTTAGCTACTAGAACTAGGAACACGTGAGAGTTCGGTATTCGGAGTTAACGACCCAAACCTTGGGAACGTTCTAACCACGGCTATGTGTGAGTTAGATGGATATTGTTGTTGTATGCAAGTGTGTGAACCTCCCTTGTGTGCTTAACTCGGTTATGATACCGTATGGTGTGTGGATGTGGTAGGCTCCATAATGGATCTCTAACTACTTATTTATAAGTATATATGTACTAATGGGGGGTGAGGAGTCCGGTCATGTTCCGGCCACGCGTGTGATGGACGGGAGTCGATGTCATATCCGGTTCAGCTCTCTTATGTATGTAGGTTGTATTCCAATTTGGTTTCTACCTTCCCTTAGCTTATCCAAAGCTAGTTACTGACTCACGTCGGGCCACAGGGGCATACGAATGTTGTTTTCGGTGTGCTTGGGATCACTATATCCGACACACCTTGGGTTTAAGTTAACCGTTCGATATAACTGGACGGTAACGAGGTTGGTAACGAGCTTAGCATGAGATTGGCAATAATCTCTAGGCTCACTATGTATACTAACTATGGTGGAAGGTTCCTTGTGTGAACCGATCTTATGGTGTTTTGTGTTGATATTGTGCTAGGCAATTTCCCTTGCTATGCTATGATATGTATACGTTAGGTGTTTAAAATGAATGCGATGTTATCATGTGTACGCCGAAACAAGAAAGGTTTGTTATGTGTTGTTATGTGAGGAATGAGATATGTTGTAGGATATGGAGTGTGTGGATCATGGAAATGAATCCCAGTTTGTGACAAGAGGCGTTTAAGGATAACCCGATTAATGGGTACGTGACGCTCATTAAGGAAGTAGCTCCGTTTTAGAGGAGAGCCACTCTAGGGTTAAAGGAATCATTGGATGATTTGTTAAGTGTGGATGTGTTGGATATGTGTGAGCCCTATTGTTGGGTGTATGCAAAGTGTTGTGTGTTTATGGTTTGTATGCATGATTTAAATATAATCAACTGCATGCTAAGACGACAATTAGTTGTGCGTGGCCCGGTACGTAGCATGTGGGCTGCGGGATTACCATACCAGCAAAGGTGCTGAGCCCCTTGGGGGCCACCCTTTCTCTCCTTTTCTATTTCAGGTACACGGAGCTGGAAGCCGTTCGAGAGTAGGATGGGTAGATATTTATACAGGGGTAGCCATTTAAATGGCGTAAGCATTGTAAGCGTAGTAAGACCGAAATTGTTATCGGCATTAGTTTGTAAATACTCGGTACAGTGGGAATGTATGTATATAATAAATGTTGGGAATGGAATAAGGATTGTATTGTGTTTGCTCGGGAATCTAGTCCATCAGACCGATACAATGTACATGTACTAGCCTTGTTAGCCACGTGGGTGGTTAACGGCGTGTAACACCAAGAGTTAAGTTATTTGATGAGGTGTGTATTCCGCTGCAGATTGTTGTTATGTGTTTGTTGTTGGATGGGGTGTTACATTTTGATTGGCATCTAACATTTACTTTTCATTTTGATTGTTATTATCATTAGTGTCATTTCTAGCATTTCACTATTATATTGCACATTAGTATATTTTGTTTCAATCGATAAATCGATTAATCTTTCTCTCACTTCGTTGTACTTTGTTACTTGTTTGTTCTATATTATTTTCGCTACTCGTATATAGCTAATTCAGTTTCCATTTTTATTATATTCACTTGTATTTTTGATTTCTATCATACTAATACTATTTCATTATATTTCATTTATTTATACATCATTATGATTTTATTCCATTATTTCATAACTCTTAAGAAGAAAACAATTCATCTTACTATATTAAACCCTTTCGCTTTACTGTATATTTCAATTTGAAACGGTAGCGTTTTTTTTAAAAAAAGAATTCATCTAGTCCAGTATTATTTCTTTGTATATCGAGTTCCGTCGTTTGCGTAACTAACCAGAGAAAAATGTGTACTAGAACCTACAAATCGTGCTGAGGTTTTGTTTTGTTTTCCTCCCATTTAGCTTGTATTAGAGTTTTATTTAGTATTTACCACATTCACGTACCGGGTTTTATTTTTGGTAGCATAGTTGGTTTGGTTCCTTTCTCTAACTGCACCCTGGGCTAGACCAGACACATAGCCAAATTGCGGCCTGTTCCCCTTTCATTCAAACAAAGCCCACGACGGGAACGAAAAAAAAAAACCTAAGTCGTTCGCTCTCCCAGTATATATACTACAAAAAAAACTTAAAACAGTGGCCGATTTTGCCTCACCCGTGTCTGATTTCCTTGGTAAAAGTTTTATATTCAATTTGAATCGAGACCCAAACAAAACCACTGAATATTCTCTTCGATGAATCATACATGTACCCATAGGAGCTCCTGTTATTTATTTTGCTAGGTCAGTATTGTTGCTCATCGGTTGCCGAAAGATCATGGTGTTGTTGCGGAAGCGACTGGGTAAGAGAGTAAATTATTGTACTAGAAAATCACTCCGTACAGGAAAATTCCCAGGTCGTGGTAGGGTCACAATGGTCCCGCTTAAGAACCACTTCCTTAGACAGAATTTCCTGACTGTAATTTCTTAGCACAATAAAGCACTACAAAATTACCCACCAAAAGCTGCTAAATAAAGCTATAAAAGGGACACCGGAATTTTACGAGGTTCAGCCAATTTGCCTACTTCCTCGGACACTACCAGAACTCTCTTATTTATACTTTAAGAGATATAGAGAGAAGAGATTACAATTTAGCATTCAGAAGTTACTAATTGTTGGGATGATTAGAAGTGAGGTGAGCACTTCCTTTTATAACAAAGGAAGTGCCCCTTGTTTTGCCCACACCGATGTGGGATGAACCAATTCTCACAATTCTCCACCTTGGTTTATCCCACTAACCAAAATAAACTCTCTTACAAACCTACTTGGTAGTGTCTACAATTGCGCCTAGGCGCCATTTTCAATATGCAGGATGTTGGTCAAGTCCAAGCAATGTTTGAACTTGACTGCGGTCACCACCTTGGTCATCATGTCTGCAGGATTCTCAGTCGTCCGGATTTTCTGAACAAGAATATCCCCTTCTTCGAGTATCTCCCGCACAAAGTGATAGCGAACATCAATATGCTTCGTCCTTGCATGATAGACTTGATTCTTTGCTAAATGAATAGCACTTTGACTGTCACAGTGCACCGTGATGTGCCTCTGACCAACTCCCAAGTCTTTAAGCAACCCATGAAGCCAAATACCTTCCTTCACAGCCTCTGTCAGAGCCATGTACTCCGCCTCAGTCGTAGACAAAGCAACTGTAGACTGCAAGGTAGATTTCCAACTTACTGGTGCCTTGGCTAAAGTAACAAGTAACCAGTAGTTGATCGTCGCTTATCCATATCACCAGCATAGTCGGAATCACAATATCCAACCACATTTGGACCACCTGTAACATCCTTCTCAAATAGCAGACCAATATCCACAGTACCTTGAATATATCGTAAAATCCATTTCACAGCTTGCCAATGATCTCTGCCAGGATCATGCATATATCTGCTCACAACTCCAACTGCTTGTGAAATGTCGGGCCTTGTACACACCATGGCATACATTAAGCTACCAACTGCTTCTGCATATGGGACTCTAGCCATATAGTCTCTATCTTCTTTAGTCTTTGGAGATAATTGGGCACTAAGCTTCAAATGAGGAGCAAGCGGGGTACTCACAGGTTTTGTATTGTCGTTAATACCAAAACGTTGTAGCACCTTCTTCAGATATTGCTCTGGGACAAACAAAGCTTGCCATTCCTTCTGTCTCTGCTAATCTCCATCCCGAGAATCTTCTTGGCTTCGCCCAAGTCTTTCATCTCAAACTCTTGAGCTAACTGAGCCTTCAATCTATCAATCTCTGACTGATTCTTTGAAGCTATTAGCATGTCATCAACGTACAAGAGTAGGTAGATGTAAGACCCATCATGTAGCTTGCGCAAATACACACAGTGATCATATTTGCTTCTCGTGTACCTTTGCCCTCTCATAAACAAATCAAATCGTTTGTACCATTGCCTTGGAGACTGCTTCAGCCCGTACAATGATTTGTTCAACTTACAAACCCAATCTTCTTTACCACGAACCTTAAATCCTTCTGGTTGAGTCATATAGATCTCTTCCTCCAGATCGCCATGTAAGAACGCGGTCTTCACATCAAGTTGGGCTAATTCCAAATTCAGCTCAGCTACTAACGCCAACAGAATTCTGATGGAGGAATGTTTCACTACTGGAGAAAATACCTCATGGTAATCAATTCCCTCCTTCTGTGCGTACCCTTTGGCCACCAACCTAGCCTTGTAGCGGACACTGTTTTCACCTGAAGTTCCTTCTTTCTTTGCAAACACCCATTTGCAACCAATTGCCTTCTTGCCCTTTGGTAGTTGTGCCAACTTCCACGTGTTGTTCTTGTGAAGAGAATTCATTTCTTCTTCCATGGCACCTTTCCACTCCTTACTTTCCGAGTTTTGATTTGCTTCTTGGAAAGTAGGTGGTACCCCTTCATCTACAACTGGAAGTGCATAAGCCACCATATCCGCATAAGCGAGCAGGTTTGCGGATCTCTCTTCTGGGTCTTCTTCTGCAATCGGATCTGATTCTGCTGTTGGAGCTTCCTCATTTGACTCATCTACTCCTTGAGAGTCACTATCATCTCCAACTGGGTTTACAAATATCTCCTTCTCGAACTCCACCTGCTTTGGTGCTTTCTCCACCTGCTTCTGAGTTCCCTCTGTCTGGATGGAGTCTACTGTCACCTTCTGCCACAACGCAGATTCATCAAAGGTAACATCTCTGCTAATGATTGTCTTCTTTGCTTCTAGACACCACAACCGGTATCCCTTTACCCCAGACGCAATCCCCATAAATAGAGCCTTCTTTGCCCTTGGGTCTAATTTTGATTCCTTCACATGGTAGTAAGCCACAGAACCAAACACTCGCAAAGAACTATAATCAGTAGCTGGTTTTCCAGACCATGCCTCAAGCGGTGTCTTTCCACCAATAGCCGATGACGGTAACCGGTTCACAATATGGCTGCAATATGTTACCGCCTCTGCCCAAAATTGTCTACCCAGCCCAGCATTTGACAACATGCACCGAACCTTCTCCAGCAATGTTCGGTTCATTCGCTCCGCCACTCCATTCTGCTGCGGTGTTTCCCTGACTGTGAAGTGTCGGACAATTCCCTCGTCTTTGCAAACCTTCAAGAATGGATCACTCTTGTACTCTCCCCCATTATCTGTCCGGAGATACTTGATCCTTCGACTGTTTGCGTCTCGACCGTCTTCTTCCATGTTAGGAAGATCCCCATCACTTCATCCTTAGTCTTCATGGCATACACCCAAACTCTCTCCGAGAAAAATCATCCACGAAGGTCACATAGTAGCGGTTCCCACCCAAGGAAGGTCTTGGCGGGTCCCCAAACGTCAGAATGGACATAATCCAAAATACCCTTCGTATTATGGATGGCAGTGCCAAACTTCAACCTCTTTTGCTTCCCGAGAACGCAATGCTCACAAAAGTTAACTTGCAAGCCTTCACGCCTTTCAGCAATCCCTGCTTTGCAAGAATCTGTAAGGATTTCTCTCCGGCATGCCCCAGTCGCATGTGCCACAACTGAGAGTCACCGTTCTCCTTGGGAGCCAACACAACTGCTGCTGTTCCTACTACTGTACTCCCTCGTAGTAATACAGATTGCTCCTTCTGGTGCCTTTTATCACCGTCAGTGCTCCAAAACGACCTTTAGAACTCCATCTTTAGCGGCCCATGAGAATCCTTTCGACTCCAATTGTCCCAGAGAAATGAGATTTTTGGTCAAGTTTGGAACATGCCGAACTTCTCTTAAAACTCTGGTTGATCCTTCATGGTTCTTCAACTTGATTGAGCCTATACCAATTGTTTTGCATGGGCTATTGTCTCCCATCAAAACGGTTCCACCCTTTAGTTCTTTGTAATCAAAGAACCAATCTCGAATGGGTGACATATGGTAGGTTGCTCCTGAATCCAGAATCCACTCATCCTGGTTAATTTTTGAAGTCGATGCCACCAATGATAGTCCTGATCCTTCGCTGTCGTATTCAGCTACACATGCGTCTTGAACAGCCTTGCCTTCTTCTGTTTTGGACAGTCCTTCTTCCAATGTCCCTTTTCTCGACAAAGGGCGCATTCATCTTTGCCGAGCTTGGTTTTCGGTTTTGACCATCCTTTCTTCCCCTTTTTCTGAGCGGAAGAACGATCTCTCACCACTAATGCTTCTGCTGCTTCATCAGTACCAGCCCTCTTTTCTTTTCTTCTCAATTCATGGCTGTACAGTGCTGCAGTGACATCCTTCAGAGAGATATCGTCCTTCCCATGGAGTAGAGTTGTTTCCAGAAACTCATACTCATCAGGAAGAGATCCCAGCAACATTAAGGCCAAATCTTCATCTTCGAATTTCACATCCAAGTTTACCAAATCAGCTACTAGTTGATTGAAACTGGTGATGTGGTTATTCATCGTGGTCCCCGAAACATAAGAAAAGCGGAATAGCCTTTTCTTCATAAAAAGCTTATTCTGACTGCTCTTCTTCATGAATTTTTCCTCCAATGCCATCCACAATTTCCATGCAGATTTTTCTTTAGAGAACGCATATTTTTGTTCTCTCGACAGGCAGGAGCGAATTGTACCACAAGCTGCTCGATTCATGGCCTCCCATTCCTTCTCTTGAATGTCTTCCGGTCTTGTCTCTTCAATGGCGATGTCAAGACCTTGCTGAAAGAGAGCGTCTTGGACTTCGCATTGCCACATGCCGAAATGGCCCGTACCATCAAATGTCTCCACCGAAAACTTAGCATTAGTCATCACCCTTCTTGTCCAAATCGATGACGAGGAAGTTGATGACGCTGTCTCCGGGGTCTTTAATTTGTCGTCTGCCATTTCTGCTCCAATTTTTATTTAGCAGCGCTACGACGTATCAACTGAACAAAGGAACGCTTTTCTGATGTGGAAGATCAGCCTAGCTGCAACCACAGAGCATACTAAGACAGAACCTTGGCTCTGATACCACTTGTTGCGGAAGCGACTGGGTAAGAGAGTAAATTATTGTACTAGAAAATCACTCCGTACAGGAAAATTCCCAGGTCGTGGTAGGGTCACAATGGTCCCGCTTAAGAACCACTTCCTTAGACAGAATTTCCTGACTGTAATTTCTTAGCACAATAAAGCACTACAAAATTACCCACCAAAAGCTGCTAAATAAAGCTATAAAAGGGACACCGGAATTTTACAGGTTCAGCCAATATGCCTACTTCCTCGGACACTACCACCAACTCTCTTATTTATACTTTAAGAGATATAGAGAGAAGAGATTACAATTTAGCATTCAGAAGAATTACTAATTGTTGGGATGCTCTAAGAAGTGTGGTGAGCACTTCCTTTTATAACAAAGGAAGTGCTCCCTTGTTTTGCCCACACCGATGTGGGATGAACCAATTCTCACAGGTTCTACTGGCTATCATCTCTGTATTTCTATTTGTGAGAAAGAAGGGAGTAGAGAGACATATTGGTGTTTTTTCGTTGCTTTCTTTCGGGATGAGCAACATCCTTGCGTGGAGCTGCAAGAATCCACTCTAATCCGAGGTTTTCGTCTGCACGTTGTACTAGTTTAATCCGGAGTTTTGTCTGCATCTCGGACTCAACCTCGAGACATTTGGTGACCTCGACGATCTTTCGCCATGGGTTTTCTTGCCATTATACCATTGTTGTGTCCATTCGATTATATTTTCACAACTCACCATGTGCTTGTCGTGTATTTATCCATTTACAGGGAAACTTCTCACTCATTTTCTTCCTTGTGTTGAATCTCTCTGTTGGTTTTGCAGGATTTTTTTTTGTCACTTCTCTGACCGGTGTTCATCTGTATTTCGTTTTAGTCTTCAGTCCTCTCTGGTTACTGGTTAGTGGTGTGATTTGCCAAGCATCCATGGTGTAATTTGTGCGCTTTGTTTTGTAATTTCTTAGTTAATGTTGTTTGTTTTATTTTTGCTGCTCGTGATTTACTATCCTTTTCTTTTTTTTTTGATCAGAAAGACTTCTTATTAATTAATTACCCAGGAAGGGAACAATCCTGGAGTAACCAAGGTATACAACAATCAGGGGGCAATCTATACATAATAAGACCCCTATTACAGTTTAGACCAAATTTAGCCATAGCATCCGCCGCCTTATTACATGACCTATTAATTTTCTTAATGCAGCAAGAGTCGAACCATTCACACAAGCTTTTACAACCACTTAATAGTCCTGCGAGAGGGGAATTCTCGATCCCATGTTGTAGAAACATGTCAACAACAAGCTGGGAGTCAGATTCAACAACGATGTTCTTCTGATTGAGCCACTTAGCTGCTTTGAGTCCATCATAAATAGCCCATGCTTCAGCCTCCAGGATCCCGGTCTTACCCATGAAGTGTGTGAAACCACCTCTCCAATCTCCACGGTGGTCTCTAATGCAGCCTCCAGCTGCAGCTACCCCCATCCAAGTTCAATGCAGCATCCACATTAATTTTCATGAAGCCATCAGAAGGAGGAACCCATGCAATCTGGTCATCCTGTAGATTCTATTTCTCCAACCAAGTTCTCCGAGCTTTGTCAACTAACAGCCGCTGTTGTCATAAAGGAAATTTAGGGGCATGTCCGAAACAGAGAGTTTATCATGAAATTTTTTGTTCCTCCATTTCCAGAGAGAAAAACAAGTTATCGCAAAGACATTGGCCCAGTTAGAGGAGAAATCATTCATCTGAACAGCACACTTAAGATTATTAAACACCCAATCCTCCAAATTCAAAGAGTAAAAACGCCTAGCAACACAATTATCAGGCAGAAGGCTATCCCACACTTTTTTGCTAACCTTGCAGTCCCTAATCACATGAAGAGTATTTTCAACATCCCCACAATCAGCACATGAGTTAGACAAAAGAACTTTTCGACTAGAGAGGAGATCTTTAGTTTTCAGACCCTGATGAATCATCAACCAAGTAAAGGTTTTAACTTTCTCAGCAACCTGAAGTTTCCAAACATATTTCCAAATGGGGCTAGTCCTACCCTTATTCCTAGCCAAGTTATATGCAGAAGAAACAGAGAACTGCCCATTTTTTGATGCAGGCCAAATAACAGAGTCTTCAAGGTTTGTATCAAAGATCCCTTTACTAGCAAGAGTATCCAAAATTTCATCAGGTAGGTGATTATTCAACAAATCCCATTTCCATCCCTCTTGCTCGCACCAATAACTAGCCACCACCCTCTCTTTATCTATACCCTCGGATTGACTTGCAAAACTAATAAGGGGCTCTTCCAATAACCAGCTGTCCAACCAAAAGTTAATGGTTTTCCCATTACCCAGACTCCATCTAGCTCCTTTATCAATTAATTCACTGGAGTCCAAAATGTTTTTCCAGGTGCAGGAAGCAACCTTGGTGTTCAGATTCCTATATTTTGCTTTTAGGACCCTTTGCCAGAAACCCTCCTGATTATTAATTAACTTCCAAGAGAGTTTGGCCAGACAAGCTTTATTCATAGGACGCAGCTCCCTAATGCCCAATCCCCCTTCCTGTTTATCTTTTGTTATAGCATTCCAAGCAACAGTATGGAGCTTCCTCTCATTACTACCATGACCCCAAAGAAAATCTCTGGACAATTTGTCCAATCTATCACATGTTGCATCCGGGAGCTTTTGGGACATCATATTATAAATAGGAATTGTGTTAAGAACAGACTTAACCAAGGTTAATCTGCCAGCAAAGGAAAGGGATTTGGCCTTCCAACCACTAATTCTAGTTTGAACTTTTTCAACCAGATCATTAAAATTCTTTATCTTGGATCTACCCTCAATAAGATTAATCCCTAGGTATTTACCAAAATTATCCGCAAGAGGGATGCCCACTTGCCTGCTAATTTCAATCCTCCTACAGGCACTGACATTCTTAGAAAAGAGGATCCTGGATTTACCTAGGTTAAGCTGTTCCCCAGAAACTAGACAGAAATCTTGCACAATATGCATTATATTCGAGACATTGGATATATCAGCACTACCAAGTAGCACCAAGTCATCCGTAAAAAATAAATGGGAAAGGGCTGGCCCCCCTTTACTCAGTTTAATGGGACACCACACTTTACTGTCAACAGCATTGTTAATCAAATGAGACAACCTTTCCATGCAGATAACAAATAAATAGGGAGACAGGGGATCACCCTTGCTAGGACAGAAACTATCAGATTGGGAACCTTCCCAAAGAACCCTCATCTCCACATTACTAACGCAGCTCATAACCAAATTGACAAAACTACTAGGGAGATTAAGACACTCAAGGGATTCTCGAATAAACCTCCAAGAGAGCTTATCATAAGCTTTCTCAAGGTCAATTTTCAGAATGACCCAACCATCCCTACATTTAGTTCTTTTCATGGAAAAAATAATCTCCTGCATAAGAATATGATTATCTTGAATGTTCCTACCAGGAACAAAACTGCACTGGCAAGGGGAAATAACCTTGGGAAGAAAAGATTTAATCCTATTGGTTAAAAGCTTGGAAACAATTTTATAAGAAACATTGCATAAGGCAATAGGCCTGAATTGCTTCATATTTACCGGGCAAGAAACCTTAGGGATGAGACAAAGAAGAGTGGAGTTAGAAACCCTATCAATAGTAGAAGTCTCAAAGACTTTCCTAACAAACTCAAAGACAAAAGACTTAATCAGTTGCCAGTGGTTCTTGTAGAACCAGACTTGAAAACCGTCCTGACCAGGAGCTTTGAAATTATCCATACAATAAATAACCTTCCAAACTTCATCCACAGAAGGAAAGGAAGATACAAAGGACAGATCAGAAGACTCTAATACTGGGAAGTCGTGGCCTATATGATCTAGAGGGCCCTGAGTTTTCTCCTGGAATAAGTCAGCATAATAATCCTTAGCTAAGTTACAAAGATTGTCTATTCCCTCAATAAATTACCCACATTGTCCTCCAAACTAAGCACTTTCGATCTAGCTCTCCTTGCAACAACCTTCCTATGAAAATACTTAGTATTTTTGTCACCAAATTTAATCCACTTATCCCTAGATTTTTGAAACCAAAGCATCTCTTCTCTATGTAAAATATCCTCATAATCTTTCCTAAGGGAAACCTCTAAATTCCTCAAAAAAAGGGCTTTGCTTCTTTTCCAGGACTCTCTGGATGCCCGCCAATCTAGCTTCCAGGCCTCTCTTAATAGAAAAAATATTTCCAAAAACTTTCCTATTCCAATCAACCAGGGTAGAACTCACTTTCTCAAGATTTAGCTGCAGGTGCCAAGAAGGGTTCCAACTATTGACCACAGTCTCCTTATACTTAGGGTGGTCAGCCCAAGCAATCTGAAACCTAAAAGGTTTAGGTCTACAAGACCCTGAAGAGGAGGTACTGAATAGAGAAACAATAGGAGAGTGGTCAGAACAAGTTCTAGGCAAGATAGAAACCCAACTTGAGGGAAATAGTTCAGACCAATTAGCAGACACCAAAGTCCTGTCAAGTTTCACAAAGATGGAATTGTTTGTCCAGGTGAAAATCAAACCTTTGGAGGGCAGCTCCCTTAATCCACAAGAATGAACCCAATCCCTAAAGGCTAAACTGCCCTGATTCAACACTCTAACACCACCTTTTTTATCTTTCAGAGATAGGATGGAGTTAAAATCGCCAGTCAGAAACCAATACTCATTTCCAGTAGGAGCCATCTGGTTTATACAGTTCCAAAGCCTAATCTTCTCACAATCCAGGGGTTTGGCATAGACAAAGGTACCAAGCATACTAATTTTCCTATACTAATACAGGCATGAATGAACTGATCCTCAGTAAATAGGATATGAATATCCACACTGTTTTTCCAGAACAACCAGAGCCCCCCACTAAAACCTCTAGCATCGACTTTAAAACAGTGGGGGAAACCAATTCTCCCCATTATACCATCAGCAGTACTCCCACTAACACGAGGTTCACAAAGAAAGAGCACATCAGGCTTATGCAAGGCTAACAGATTCTTAATAGAGGGAAGAAAACTGATCTTACCCGCACCACGCACATTCCAAGAAACAATTTTCAGATTACTAAGCATAAGAATCAGAAAAAAACTGAAACAGACAACAAACACAGATGCAACATAATTAAAGAGCATCATGATATCAGGCATCATCCAAAGGTAACTCCTCCATATTGGGCGGAAGATTCCCCACATTTGTATCCGAGCAAATAGGAACATTATCCACCGAGAGATAAGAACTAGAAGACTTAGCTGGGCTGTGGAAGCAATCTTCAGTCACATGATCCTCCTCAGGCTGCCCTCGGTCCACCTTTGCCATGGTAGATGCACCAGCTTTCCTTTTTATAATAACTTTCCTAGGAACTTGAAGCTCCAAGCTTGCAGAGTCCTTCTCCTTATCCTCTTCCGTCTTGTTGGTGAGAGTGTCAAAACTGTTCTTGAGAAACTGCGGATTCTGGGTGACATCCTCATTCTTTGCTCTCGGGGTTGGTAATATCTTTGTTTTAGAGGAAGATTCAGGTTTAAGAATCTCCTTTTTCCCTCCATTTGGCTCCTTCACCACTGGTTTGGCCGCAGGTTTCCTGGACTGCAGTTTCTTCCTCCTAGTAACTTTCATCCAGGGCCCAAACTTATCTGTGATAATTGAATCATCCCTTTCTGCAACTGTTTGCACCATCTTGAAACCACCCTCATTAACAATGGCCTCCTCGTTTTCTAACATCGGGCATTTCTCCATAAGGTGACCATACCTCCCACAATTGAAACACAGCAGATGCAGACCCGTATACTCAACCCTCTGAATACTGTTGAACATCCTAAACTTCCCAATTAAAGGCTGAGATAAATCGATGTTAATGCACACCTTACCATTCAAAGGGTTTCCCAAATTCGTCCTTACAATGTCTACCTTACGAACCCTCCCCAATTTACTTCCTATTAGCGAGAGACACTTCTCTGTCAAAAATTCATTTCTCAAGTCTGGGAATCTGACCCACACATCTAGATGAGCAAGAGCCTCCGATTCTGTATCAAAATTCCTGGTCCATCTTCTTACTATTAGGTAATGATCCGCAATCAGCCAAGGACCCCCATAAAGAGCCAAATCCCTATCTTCTTTTAGTTCGAACTTCACCGAGAAGTATCCATTGCCCACAAAGAAAACCTCAAACTTACCCCTAGTCTTCCATCTCTGATTTAATCTTTCAGATAGAACTTGAAGTGGGAAGGTTTTACCTAATAGTTTGATAATGACCGCATTTCTCCACTCCTTATTGATTTCTTGAATCCACTCTCTCGGAATCGACACCCTAGGACATAAGGGGTCCTCTTCTGCAAAATCTTCGTCTTCCTTCTCTTCATGGTCCGAATCTTCATCCTCAGAATAATCCATGACATTCCCGACATCTTTCTGTTGAGCCACTTCAATGTAGGAGCGCTTCTCCTCTGGTACCGAAGCTCCAAGATCCCCAGGGACATTGACTGCTGGGAAGCTTCTATCAATTTCCCAATCTGAGACCGTCCTTTTCTTTTTCGTAATCTTCACGACTTCTTCTGTCGCCTCTGCTTGAAAGACGAAATCCATACTCCAAAACTCGACAACGCAACAGATCTACTCAAACAAGAAACCCAGTATAAAACACTAGAACGCCACCACTAAGATCGAAAGATGCAGAGTAGCTCGTAGAAGATTGGATAAGCATCAGCAATGGGGATTCGAGACGGAAGGCAGGGGGAAGGGATTCGCGAGGAGGCGAAAACCCTAGAGGACGGAAGGGACGCGCCGCGCGTTCTTTTCTCTCATCTTCCGTGAACCGGTTGAGAGTCTAATAGTATATGCGGAATTTGATATGATTTACTATCCTTTTTTTATGCAGTGTACTTAAAATGATTAGTTGGAAGTTTCTTTCAATCTCGGTTTGTGTCACCAGATTTAGGTGAATATCTGTGCCGCTGTTAAATATTTTCTTGGCTTAACATACCGGTTATGCATGGTTAATAGGCTACTTCATTTCAACTGTAAAGATAATAACATACCCCTCCTATTCTAAATTAAGCTTTTATAATATTTCAATTATAATCGTTTTAGACTTTTGTGTATCTATTTTTCTACTTTTACTCTTTCTATTTTTTAATTATTTGTCATTGCACTCCACTTTTATCTTACCAATAAAGTATACTTACTTTTTTATTCTTCCAATTATAAAAGTAAGGGTATACTAGTTTTTTAAAACTCTTTCTTAAATATTGTGAAAAAGTCTAAAATAACTTATAATTAAAATAGGAGGAGAGTATAAATTACTAGGATAGTTTCTTGTTTAATGTGCTATCTTTCCGGTTTGGTGCATCCGTTACTTGACTAGCACACTAGATCGGATACTTCACTAGAATGTTAATAAACATGGCATAGCAAATTTAGATTCAAGCACTTTGTTTTTTTTTCTCTTGGTTTAAATTTGTTCGGCCATTAAAAGATTAAACAAAAAAAAGAAAAGGACTTGATAAAATTAACAATCACATATTACTTAGATCCAAAAGAAATGAGAAAAGAAACATGTGTACATACCCAAACTTTGTGATTTAAGTTCGTGTTATGTTTGCTTGGTTATTTATTTTCAATTTCAAATTCATGATTATCTGGATTATATGTTCATATTGTATAGTTTAGTTTGACAATTTTTGGGCCTAGTCCAATATAGAGTCCCAAGACATAGGAAGCCCTACTTAGCCCTTAGGTCACCCATTTGTAGAAAAGTTTTAGGTCAAGGTACCCTCCATGTCTGACAGTCAGGTCTTGGACATGTCCATGAGAGGAATACCTATAATCTCTATAATTTTCCAAACCATCCATAATGTTAGAATAAAATGCACAATCAACATTCCATTTCAAAATCAAGCCTAAAAATCAAAAAATCAAATTCTAAACCAAGTGGGCTTCGCACTCGTAGTTACAATTCAAAATTTGGCCTACCTCAAAATTCAGCCCATGAGCTCAAATCTGACTTGGGCCAAATTCAAGGCCCGACCCGGCCTACTTTTCCAAGGCCCAAACAGGGCTATTTTTCAAAAGCCCAATCAGGCCCAAAAATTGAAAGCCCAACTTGGCTCATTTTCCAAGGCTCATTCCGGCCCTAAGTTTCAAGGCCCAATCTTGCCCAATTTCCAAGGCCCACTTTGGCCCAATTTTCAAGGCCTGATTCGGCCCACGTTTTGAGGCCTAACCCAACCCATTTTTCAAGGCCCAAACTGGCCTATTTTTCAAAGGCCCAACCCAACCCCACTAGCTCAAACTTGGCCCATAATTTCAATTCAAATTCAATTTCAATTCAATCCTAAAATCAGTTCGATCTCAACCCAATTCAAGATTAAATTCAATTCCAAATCAATTCAATTTTCAATTCAGTTCCCAATTCAATCCAAAATTAATTCCAATTTTAATTCCAATTCAAATTTAATTCAAAATTCATCTCAATTCCAATTCAATTCAATTCCAAACTCATTTAGATTCAATTCAATTCAAAATTCATTCAATCTCAATTCCAATTCAATTTAATTCCAAACTCATTTAAATTCAATTCAATTCAAAATTCATTCAAACTCAATTCCAATTCAAATTCAATTCTAAATCAATTTCAAATACAATTCCAATTCAATTTCAACTTCAATTCCAATTCGATTTCAATTCCAATTCCAACAATCCAATTCCAATAAAAAATCAATCCAATTTCAATTCGACTCCAATTCAATCTCAATTCAATTCCAATTCAAATCAAAATTCATTCAACTTCAGTTAAACTTCGATTTCAATTCAATTTCAATTCCATTCCAATTTCCCCTACACTCTAAATGTCTCACAGACCCGAGTGTCTCATAGACTTTATCATTCCAATGATTTGAATGTCTTATAGATCTGAGCGTCTTACAGACTCGAGCGTCTCACAGACCCGAGCGTCTCACAGGCTTCAGCATCTCAAGGTTTCAAACGTCTCACAGACCCGAGCGTCTCACAGACTACATCTCAAACCCAAAACTTCTCGAAACTCCGAACCCTTCTAAATCTCAAACACCTCAAATATCTTCAAACTCTACAAACATCAAAACTTCCAAAACCTCAAAAACCGTGAACTACATAAGGTCTGATCTCAACAGGAAGTTGAGTACGTAGGCAGCCCATCTAGGGTGCGACCCCATGCCAATCAAAAAGCCCTTTTCCCACTCTGAGGTGTTCTTCATACCTCTCAAAACACTCAAACCTTCATCGGCTCCCACAAACTTCAAACCATCAGACTCCAAGTCTTGTCTATTCACTCAACCTCAGACTTTCCCCAAATCTTCATCTATACTCATCTGAATTCACCAATTTCTCTTCTTGGCGCTAGCTTAGTAGAAAAGCTCGCCTCATCAGCTCCTCACACTCTACTCTCTCCCTATCCTAATCCTATCCTTGTGACCCTTTGAAATGAATCTCTTTAATAAGGTTTTGAAAGAAGACAATCCCGACAATTAGAAACCAAGGTTTTCTCAGGCACCAATCCGAGGTCGTGGTCGTTGCCACTTCCAAGGGGTGTAACCCAGTATGAATCAACGCAAAATCTCTACAAATGACCAGTTAAGTCCTATTCATATGCAACAATTTTAGAGTCAATCAACGGTCTTTAGAACCCTTATCCTCCCTTCCTAGTTCCCTAGGTCAAACTAGGTGGCGACTCTAGTTAATTTTCGCTTTTAGGGCATAAGTCCGCGTGGAGCCCATTAAGAGCGTGTGTAGTGCACACTTGCACTCTCCCTTATGCTTTCTGGGAAAGACAGACGATTTAGAAGGTATTTGAGGGCTGCCATGAATAATGGATTTTCTCCCTCCACAGAATGACAATCTTTAGGATCTAGATGTTTTAGTCATATCATATTTAGGACCCCCCTCATACCGAAAAATCACCCTCCGCAACGGCAATATAAAGATTACCCTAGCTCTTCCCCCCAAACACCCTAAAAACCACCATGGAAAAGCTAAATGCAGGGTTTAGGGTCTAATGAACCTAAACCCTAAACACTAAAAAACCGTCGAGTCAGTAACGACAATATAAGGTGTAGAACTAATGCCAAAAAGATTACCCTATCCCCCCTCAAACACCTAAAAAACCACCCTAGGAAAGCTAAAAACCTCAAAGGAATTTTTAGGGTTTGTAACTGTCGAGTCAGTAACGACAGTATAAAGTGTAGAACTAATTCCAAAGAGATTACCCCCCCAAACACCCTAAAAACCACCCTAGGAAAGCTAAAAACGTCGAAGATATTTTTAGGGTTTATAGTGCAGGGTTTTGGTCTAACGACCTCTGATTCACTTTTAACAACTTTGATTTACTTTTTAACAACCTTTGATTCATTTTCCTTAAACTTAAGATTCACAATGAATCTTAAAACATATGTACATACAAAAATATAAAAGTTTAAATTTATCCAGACATATTCATGTTGGGTCTTATTTTGAAGAGCTTGAATGATGATGAACAACGGTATAAAATTTATGTTATTTGGATTTATATCTAATAAACTACAACTGTAACAGCCCAGTATCCCACTGTTGTGATATTGTCCGCTTTGGCACGCAGGTCGCACGGTTTTGTTCCCGGGGTTTCCTAGCCCCAAAAGGCCTCACAACAAGGAGAGGTATCCCCACCCATATAAGAAGTGGTTCGTTCTCCCCTCCAATCGATGTGGGAGGTAAACCTCAAGGGTATTACACCCGGAAGTCCCGGAAATACTTTATAGGATGAAGTAAAGCATTACACTTCATTCCAAATACACCATAACACCTTATTAGATATATAAGATGAAGTCCTCACGCCAAATTTTCAATTAAACGCAAAGTGCTAGGAGATGCCTGATGGGGGTCCCATAAACCCCCGGGAATGCCCCGGAGAAGTGCCGAAGAGGCACAAACTCCTATAAAATTCATTCTTAGAGTTCCTATCATCATTATCCATCATTCTAAAGAGAATTCTCGAGCTACTTTTCAAAAATAAACAAAAGTGCTGGGGTAATTTCTTAACGCTCCTATTTTGCCCGAGAGTGTCCCGGTAGCCTGAAAATTGTGTCATGAGTTGATAAACTCATATAACTCAATGTAACACCTTAATATATTATTATGATCATAACCAATGTTATAAACAGTGAAAACTCGTTGGAACAACATATTTACCAAAATATCCTTTAAAGCACAAAAACGCACTTTCGTGGTGTCAAAAAACGCGTTCTATGTTATTACCTTGAAGTTTTTGAGGAGCCACGAGTGGGGAATCTTAAATGGGGATAAGTTGACTATCTAAATCAGTCAAATCCAGTGCTAAACTCATAGCACACATAGGGCCAAAATTATCATTAAATGTACTATAAAATCAGCATTTTACCTTAGTAACTTTCATTTTACCTGGTATAAATGTACCAATTAAATGTTGTGACTTAAACATGTTACAATATGGTCTTAATACAATAAGTTGTAACGCCCCTATTAACCATAAATACAGCGGAAATAAAACTCTAAGGCGATTACAGACCATCGGGTTCCAAACACCGGCACCAAACCTCACCAATTACAACTTACAACCTACAAAAGCTACGGTCTGAACTCGAGAAAAACTTAACACAAACGAAATAGAAATTAAACACATTAACTCTTCACAAAACCTAGTCCCATCCCAAACGCTCATTCTCTTCGTGGCCACCTGTAAATCAATTCGTACCTGCAAGATGAAAACCAAGCAGCCCACCCCGAAAGGGGCGGGTCAGTTCCCTGGAATGGAATGGTACAATTCTCCAAAACAAAACTCATAAAACATAACTCTTCAAAATAAACAGTAACATGAAAACAAACTCTTAAAAGTAAAACAGAGATAAAGCACTTCAAAACAATCAAGTTAAAGAGAAAAGAAAACAAGACAAAGATAGAGATAGAGAACTTCCAAAACAAGTCATCACTTAAGTAGTCACACCACATAGTTAGCAAGCATCCATTGTTGATGTTACAACCAATTCTGGTTAAGAAGAGAAAGACTTAAGTAGTCACAAAGGACCAGAAGTGACATTAATATCCATAACCCGTGGTAGACAGTTATGTCTCCACCATTTCAGAAGATGATTCCCATAGACCAAATAATCAAGAGGGAATAAACCAATTGGGGAGAGATGGCCCCCACCGCCAGTCAGTTGCCCAAGGGCGAGGTAAATAGACCTCCGCTGTCAGTTGCCACAAAGGGCGAGGTAAACAGACCTCCGCTGTCAGTTGCCACAAAGGGCGAGGTATAGCAGACCTCCGCTGCCACAGACCCGTTCTCAGTCATCGGTTGAAAAGGGTGCCACCACTTATTAGAAATAATCCATACTCAATACCAAGAATAACTTCCCCATATTCCCACTAGATCACCAACTACCCAGAGCAATACCAAAAACACTCAGTCCTACAGAGTGCAGAAGCGTAAACCCTAAGCAGCCAATGTCTAACGGGGCACCAGATAGAAGGAACCAATACCCTTGTAAGTTTCACATCCAAGGCTCAGTTAGTCACACAAGCTGAGTCAGTCACCCAACCATTTCTTACTTTTAGAAGTTCCTCTTAAAGCCAGTTAGCGTTTCCCAAACTTCCACAAGTCAATCAGCAAAGGATCGGAGTACGAGAAATCGTACAAAAACATTTCAGAAAGTCCAAAACACAACAAGCTGAGTACGAGAAATCGTACAAACATTCCATAAGTCCAAAACACGTCAAGCTGAGTACGAGAAATCGTACCTGGGTAACGTTGTGGCAGTTCTAATCAACTTGCGCAAACAATCAACAGTACTCTGAAGAATATTAAAGGTAATCCATCATCAACCACTCGTAGCCTACGTTACGCTTAAATAAACTCCTTACTCTTATTTCAAGTCTCAATTATCCTTTAAGCCCCCACTTAAATGGTATGTATAATCTTTGACTTGTCTGAGAACGATGTATTACTCAAGGTTGTAAGACCAAGGAATGTATTTTATCAACACTAGTTAATTGTTCCACCCTTATCCCCTTTACCCATAACCTAATTCCCACATTAAAGACCCTAATAACATAAGGGCATTATACGTATTCAATCAAGTCTTAGAATTTCAATTGAAATACCCCAAAACTTAATATGTTAATAACTATGTAATTATAATTTTTAAAGGCTAATTAAGTCCTTAAGATTATGGTGAAGAAATAAAAACAAAAAAGAATAATAAAATGCGTAAAAGTCACAAAACGTGAAAACGCGTATTTAATTATTTTAGGAGATATATAACCTCCAATAGGGTTATAAATATATTTTATACCTTAATTACACACTAAGAACGTGTGGGAGAAATTCCGGAAGAAAACGGATCCAAACAATACGTTAAAACGCTAACGGAGTCTAAGGCGCGTTTTTCGAGGAAACCCGAAAACGTGACTTTAAACAGTTAAACGACCCCGTAAAAATAATAGTTGATTTTATAACAATAATTAAACATTAATGGGAGTTTAATAACCATTAAAATTAAAGGAATGAGGAAATTCCGGTAAACAGTCCCGGTTAGTGAATAGTACTAAACCGGGCAATTAAACGAGCGTTTTCTGTCAAAAGACGAAAAACGCTCCAGCGTGTTTATATTGGTGGGCCGGTTTTATTTATGTAGACAGCCCACTCACATGTGACTAGTTAACTATTAATTAAGTCAAGAGAGAGCCAAATAACAAAGGGCACAAATACCCCTCACTCTCTCTCTCTCTTTCCTTATTTCCTTTTCCTCTCTTCCTCTCTTTCCTCTCTTTCTCTCCCAGCCGGTCTCCCTCCTCTCTCTCTGCCGATGGAACTTCCCAACCAAGCCAACAATGGCTTCCTCCATTTTCTTCATCCCCAAGCTCCATTTGAGCTCCAATCACAAAAATAACTACATATTCTTCTTCCTCTCATCCTCCTCTATCGTCCTCTCTTTTCAAAATTCCAAAAGGATGAAGTTGACCTCCATGGGTTTTCCCCATTTGAAGTGAAAATGGCACCAATGAGAAGCTTGTAGTCTCCTCTTCAATCCAAGGTAAAGATTCCCAAGAAAAACTCATTTTTTCCTTCATCTTTGGTGTAATCAATTTTTCACCATTTTTGATACTTGGTTTTCTTCTTGTTCTTGAGCTCCAAAATGACCCTTCAATGGTGGAGTGATTTCCTTCTTGATTCAAGGGTGAGAATCCCTCTTGAAAACTTCAAAAGGTAAACCCTAACTTGTGTCCTAGCCCTTTTAATGAATTAAGATATTCCAAGGGTTTAGATGATTGATTAAGTATATTTTGTGTTCTTGGATGTTGGGATGGAGTTTGGAAACTCCATACCCTTGTGACCGATTTTGGAGAAGACAGGCAAGAGTTGAATTTAAGAGGCTTGTGAAATTAAGGTAAGAAAAACTACCTTAAACCTTGTTGTAATTGTTTAAGTTGTTTGGGATGGGTAAACAAATAAATGAACCCAAATGTATGGATTGAAAACCATGTTGCGTTGTGTTTAGTTGTTGTTGGAGAGGTTTGTGAATTAATGTTGAATGGAGGGCCTTAAGAGCCAAATGTTTTGAGGTTGAGTTTATGTTGTGGTTCATTGAGATTTTGGTGATTATGTTGATGTTGATGAGTTTGAGGATTTGTTATGTGCTGTTAGGACCCTTGAAAGGGTGTGGCTAGATTAGGGATGAAAAGGATGGCAAATTGATGGTTTGGATGCATAAGGTTTATGGGGAAGTTATGTCAAAATTTCAATGGGAAATGAGTATTTGATGATGATCTGATGGAGGAGAGAACTAAGGTGTTTAATTGGGTTGTTTAGTGTTGAAATGAGTGAAGTTTTGGCTTTGTAGTGGTGGATGAATAATGGAGTTGATTGAGTGCAAAAATTATAGCATAATGGTGCTAGATGACTTGGGATTTCAAGGAGTGAGTATGGATTTTAGGAAGTGCGATTATAGGTGAAGATTTGCCTCTGTTAGCTGTGTTTTTGGGTACGTCCGAACTTCCGTCCGGACTTGGAAGTTCGGACATGCCCCGTCGTTTTATAAAATTTTCGGAGTTTCAGTTGTGTCCGAACTTCCGTCCGAACTTGGAAGTTCGGACACTCGAAAAATTTTCCCAGGCTATTTAGTCTCGACTTGTGTCCGACCTTCGATGTCCGGACGCAAGTTCGGACGCCTGTAAGTTTTCTTCAGTTTTGGCCTCGACTTGTGTCCGAACTTGGAAGCTCGGACACAAGTTCGGACAGGTTAAAATTTTCCTTGGTTTTTGCCTCGGCTTGTGTCCGAACTTCAAAGCTCGGACACAAGTTCGGACATTCGACAGTTTTCACCCAATTGAGTCTCGACTTGCGTCCGAACTTCAAAGCCCGGACACAAGTTCGGACATAGTGTAATTTTGAGCAAAAAATTTTGTTTAAGGGTAGGAAATGATACCCAATGATGGGGATTGATAAGTAATGATGTTATAAGGTTGTTAAGGATATGTTAAGTAAGTTGTAATGGTAATTAAGTGGTGGAGAGTTGTAGTAAAAATGTGAAAGTAAACAAGTTAAAAATGTAAAGTTATAAAACTACCGAACGGGGTTAAGCGTGGGCGCATTAGTCGTTAAATAATTATGTTACCCCAACATTAATAAAGATAGTTATAATGTTACCAGTTGTCCAAAGAGTTTCAAGGAACATGTGACGACACATTAGAGTGCACCTTCGGTGACAGGTATGGTTTTCTTGCAACCTGTGTCCTACCGGATTACACCGGCTTGTATGCCAACGTGTTTTTCTTGTGTTTGCCACCTTGCAAGATAAAGCATGAAATGAGTTTATAGTAATTCATTATTGTGGCGTAATCAATTCCGATACCGCTTAACCTTAGTTATGTGTTAAGTAACAGTTAACCGACCTTAGGTTCACATAACAGATCGGTATTCGGAATAAACGTCCCAACCCTTGGGAGCGTTCTAACTACGGCTATCCGTGCGTTAGTGTATGTTGTGATTATGTGTGATGTATGTGAATTGTTTGGTATGTTGTTGTTGTTATCGGATACAATTATCCATGTTTGTTAAAAAGGGATATTACTCCCCTTATGTGTCTAACCGAGTTAGTAACACTATGTGACGTATGTATGTGATAAGTTCCATAAGGGGACCTCTAACTAATAAGTATATGTTATGAATGGAGAGGAATCCGGTCTGTTCCGGTCGCGCGTGTTGTTTGGGAGTTAATATATATATGTGAATTAACTCCCATCCTGTTATGTTAAGGGTTGTTTTCCTTCATTGGATTTCGACCTCCCATTAGCTTAGCCAAAGCTTACCTACCCGACCTCCACATCGGGCTAGGAGGGAAATTATGTATAATGTTGGTAGGGTGTTGAAGCCTAAGTTCGCTTCGACTCCCTCTTGTTATGTTATGGTTGTTCTTCCTTCTCGAATTACAACCACCCACAAGCTTAACCAAGGCTTACCTACCTCATCACTATTGGAGCTAGGGGGAAATTGTGTAGGTTGTGTACGGTCCTATATGAGGCCGCCACTCAAGTAAAGAAAGTGTATGTATGTTGTGCTCGGGCTTATATCACCCCGACACTCCCTAAGTAAGTCTTTTGTACTCTAAGAAGGGTGAAATTAAGTTGTGAATGTTATAAAGTTAAGTGTGTGTTATGTTGTGTGTGCTAACCTTTGTGTTGTGCCCTACTAATGGATGTTTGCTTATAAGCATGATATGTGTGAGTTGTGCATGTTTGAAATAAATCAACCGCATGCTAAGACGACAATTAGTTGTGCGTGGCCCGGTAGCATGCGGGCTGCGGGATTACCATACCAGCAAAGGTGCTGACCCCCTTTGGGGGCCCCCATTACTTCTCAGGTACAATGAAGCTGGTAGTCGTTCGAGAGTAGGACGGGGTAGTTATTTGTATGTGGTAGCCATGAGATTTGTGGATGTATTGTAGGTGTAGTAAGACCGAAAGTGTATCGGCGTTAGTTAGAAGATACTCGGTACAGTTGTGATGTAAGTGTACAATGAATGTTGGACATGGTAAGGGTTTATTGTGTAGTTGCTCGGGAATTTAGTCCATCAGACCGGTACGATGTATGTATGTTAGCCTTGTTGGCCACGTGGGTGGCTAACGGCGTGTAACACCAAAGAGTTGAGTTATGTTTTGAGTTATGAATTCCGCTGCGATGTGATATTAAGTATGTTGTTAGTAGTTGGGGTGTTACAAAAAGTGGTATCAGAGCGAAGTATCGCTCTGATGACTGAAGTACCGAGCTTAGGAAGTACCGAGTTAAGATTTTAGTACCTTGGGTTAAGGGTTGAGTGATAGCGTGAGAAGTACGCTAGTTAGGGAAATACCAGTGTGTACTGGATACCTACAGTATCCATCCCGCCCTCCACAAACCCTATTATATAACTTGGAAAGAACGCCAGAGAGATGGAAGTCCTCTCTTACTCGGGAATACCCGATCTGGCTGTTATTAAGTGCCCTAATGAGCACGGAGAACCTGTCATACGGTAGATTCCGAAAGGCGTGAATCCCGAAGACGGTTCCATTTGAACAATATTAACCGCTCTTGTTAGCGAAAAGTGAAGAATCTTATGCATAAGAGAATGGAATTTCCAGCACCCTGGGTCGACATGCGAAGCAGTCGAGGACAACCAGCTTGCAAGCACTAACCGTGCAACAGTGGAGAAGTGAAGTAGTAGAATCCGAGACGAGTGTCTCCGGGACTACAATGTTAACTAATACACCAACGGTACACCGACCGATTAAGGAACTACAACGTAGTACGAGGAGGATACAATACTAAGAAAAAAAAAGGGGTCTCCCAGAATGGGAAACACCCTAGTTAATGGTTATCATGTGAAGACAGTGAGAAGTACTCAGAAGATTGTTGTCAAGAAGGTAAGATCAAGTAAGGGCCAACAAGGCCACTGATGTTAGAGCGGGTGAAAGCAATACCGCAACCAGTGTGTGCTGAATCGATAACCAGTTAGCATGGCGCACTTGCCATGGCAAGTGCTGCTACAACAAGGTTGTACGGGAAATTTTAAACAACTACCGGTACCTAGAAAAGTACCATGAAGTTAAGTGGGATTATCATAACCGTGGAAGGGCTTAATAGCCTGACCTCAGTACTTGGAAATACACCAGTCAGCAGGAAGCTAGACTTGGCTAAGGCAAGGAAACGTTGTAAAACCACGAGAATTTTTCTTCCAACCTAAATTTATTTTCGAACTCTTTTCAAAACCAAATTTTCTTTCAAACCCATCTTATTTCAATTCTTCTTTTCTTTAAAATAAACCAGAAGGCCTACACGGGCCTCAGTGAAAGTTTTACCCAGTTACTTTTAAATAACCGAATGGGAACCAGTAAACCCAAGGGTGACAGCTCGAGGGAATGGAGTGAGTTCATAATAATACAACAGTGGATACACTTCCCTTGATTAAGTTCGGGAAGCATGGAATGCATATCATCATAGGATAATATAAGAGGAGTTGACAACAGAATACTTCACCTAGGCGTGTAACGGACACTACGAGTATACCAACTATAATGTGGGACGACCGCACTCCGATAGGAGCTTGTGGGCCTGACAGACCTACTTATGGGTTAGTCAGGTAAGTAGCAATGTATCAGTAGGATACCCCCCGTATGTATACGAGTGGAGCCTGGAACACGGGAAGTAGTTGGCTCCATACTACGGTCCGAAGTAAAAGTCAGACAAGAGTGATGGATTACATCATGGTTGAAGTAAAGGAACCCAGTTAAGTTAATGGGACTAAAGGGATTAATGAGTTATTTCGAAGAAACGTTTGAGAACCTGGGAGTGTGAAGTGCACTGACTAGTAAGTAAAGACATCGTATATGTCTTAAGAATCCAGAAGGATGAATGTAATAGCTGGAGTAAGTACCCAACCTACATATGGTGAGGCGAATGCCTACAATGGACATGTTCATGTGCAATGATCGGGATGAGACTCCCGAGATATCAATTTCATTAAAGAGGATATTCAACCCAACAAAGAACATAGAGCGAAGTAGTAAATTAAACATACCAATGAGTGCAAGCCAGATGAGATGGCATAACTTAGTAACACCCAGGAACTATCCTTAAAAGGGTGTTTGGATCAACAGTGGTTGAACGGAATAACGTGACAGAAACGCAAGGGTTGAAACTAACCCCAGTTTAAGCATAAGGTGACAGGAGGAAGTCTGACATCCTTGAAGGGGCATACCATGAAAGGAACAACGACCTTGTCAGGGAGCTCAATGCAAATATCGTTCGAAAAGTAAATGGGTGTGGACAGCCTACAGTGAGTAGAACTCGAAGCAATAAGGCCTATAAGCCATAAATGGAATATATTAGGTAAAATGTTGTTGAGTACAGAAGTTTATGTTATATAAGTAAGTAAGCGGATAACGAACCACTGCTTAAAGTGTGGGGACACCTCTTGATATTGTGAGACCGCAACAGCGGTAGTTATGTGAAGTAAATTCAGAGAATGTGTTAAGAGTTGACCATGTTGTTACTACGAAAAGAAGTATTCGTACCAGTGGTGCAGACTGAAAGGGTGATAAGCCTAATGACAACCACCACAGGTGTGTGATACTAAATGTGTAATGAACAACGCTCAGTGAGCACAAAGACTCGAAGAGTAAAGCATTCAGTAATCAGCCAAATAAATGGCGAAACGCTGTGTAGTGGCGAAAGCTAAAATAACAGTGGATGCAGTGTAAGTTAATGTTATGCAATGAGTAAGAGCACGGTGCGCAGTAAGCGACCGTTGTAGAAGTATTGTTAAATAATAATGTGGCAAATAAGACCAGTTATGAGTGAAACTCAATGAACATACAAGTAAGTGATGATAAACAGACTGGGCAATAAGCCAGTAATTAATACTATGTGATAAGGAAAGCAGTGTGAATTCCTATTGCAATCGCATAAGAGATTTACTGTCAAGAGTTTACGCCTCTGCACTCTGTGGGACTGAGTGTTTTGGTATTGCGCTTGCACGGTAATGATCGAGTGAGATAGCTAGGAAATTGGAAATGTTAAATGTGATAGAAGAACAAGACTTATGGTGTGATAAAACCGATGCACAAGACAAGCACGGTCGTACCAATCAAAAGGTACTTGGTTGACATAAGTGACTACTGTAGCACGATTATTAAATATCGGTATGGAATACCTCAAGTGTTGGGAATAACCGACAGAGTACTACATAACAGGTAGTAGCTCAACCGTAACCGACAGTAAGTCGGAAGAAATCAAGTAAGACATTGCGAAACACAGTAAATTACCATGGAAATGAATAGGAAGTTTGTAACTCACCGAATTCGCTCATGGTAAGTGATACCACGCGTCGGTTGAGAACCCGTTATTACCAAGATAAAGGTGATAATCGGGGACGTACAATACAGTAAGAATAATATATGGAGCAAACTAAGCTCTAAGTTACCAAGAGTTGCGCAGCAGAAACCAGTGAGCCAGCAATTCAAGTGTTAAATGTGTGTAGTGAACATGAGTGCATGGCAAATAAATGATGCCTAAAAGCCGCACAGGCCAGAATCGAAACCAGTTAAGAGTTAAAACAAACCCTAGTGAGAATTCTTGGTTAGGGACTAAACCGCCAATATGGCTAAGATCCTCAAACCAGAACATGTTGTATAATAAACTGCATGAAGGTAAAACACTTCACGACGGTAGAATGTTCAAAACCAATGATTAAGTGATTGATTACGTGGGCGTAATCCCTTTTAAGGGGGGTAGAACGCAAAACCGGTTAGTATGTTTTACCGTACAAGTGTACGGGAACTATGGTGTGCATAGCACAAAATGATTTGTTTTGATGATTGTGTTGTGTTACATAAACATACGCATACACTCATGGTTTAATTATGGTAACTGCGCACAGAGATGCGAATACCATTGTGATAAGTATGTTGTTTTGTTAACGGATGTGTGTGAAAGTATAAGTATAGGGGAGTAAGAAACTCCCGGGGAACTAAGACCCCGACTATGTATGTTCATATAATGCTAAATGTAAAACCGTATATTGTATTTTGATAAAAGTATATATATACAGTGTTGTGATTTATGAAGAGGTATGACACCAACGTAGAACCTAGTGAGAATTAAATTCCCTAGGTAACTTGATTTAAAATAAATCTGGAAGATGATTGATGGACATAGTTCCACCCTTGGAGATGTATGATTATGACTAGAGGGATTAAAAGATAGAAAATTGGGAATGAATGTATTATCTGTTGGTTGAAAATGAAGTGGGAGGTGAAACTTGATTATCATGAGATCAAGGGAAGCCAAACACAAATTGGGGTGGAAAGATAGTTCAACTCTGATGCTGATCACATTAGGGTTGGATGATTCTTGGAACTCCCTATAAGTGGTCATAAATAATCACATCAGGAATAGGATGCAGTTAGCAATAATTGGACTTGGAGTTGTATTGAGTTTTCAAAAGAATCTTAAATTGGGTTTCAAATTTTCAATTGGTATTTTCAAGACATCAATTAATATTTTTAAGATTCTTAAACGGTATTTTCAAAGGAAGGACTACTTTTATGTGACCTTGTAAAGGATTTTCGATTAAGATCCTTCCAATAAAGGATTTGGTTATACTTAACCTCGTAGAGGGTATTTTCCTACTACTTGCTCACGAGCTGAGGACGTATGAGCCTTTGTCTTAGGACCGGTGACATGAGAAGTATATTTTAAAGATGTATGCAATTGTTTTGATCTCCCAAAGGAACGGGGACCAGAGTGTCCATCGCGACCGGTTCTGCGGGATCACAGTGTATATGTACTCAACATGGGTCTCGAACCCATGAAGAGATGGAAAAGGAATTTCTGGTTGATATACATGCTATGACATGTTGTGTGGTATGTGTAATAATTATTATTTTGGACCTTGAGCCCTAATGTGATTGAATTCCGGAAGTGTTATGTTATCAAGACCTATGTGTCTAAAGGATGTTGTGTTATCAAGACCACGAGTCTAAATGTTGTTATGTTACCCAGACCAAGAGTCAAAGGGTTGTTATACATGTGCAAATGTTGTTAGGGTAGCCGGATCATCAAGTCCGAGATTACTAAGTAAGTATGTTATATATATGGATGTGGATGTGTTACCCGGACCGTCAAGTCCGAGGTTGTAATGTAAAGTATGTTTGTTATGGAAGTTTATGTTGCAAGTAATCCCGGTGTTCTAATTCAAATGATGCTAGGGAGGTGTGAACTTCGAGGACGAAGTTCTTTTAAGGGGGGTAGATTGAAATACCCCAAAACTTAATATGTTAATTAACTATGTAATTATAATTTTTAAAGGCTAATTAAGTCCTTAAGATTATTGGTGAAGAAATAAAAACAAAAAGAATAATAAAATGCGTAAAAGTCACAAAACGTGAAAACGCGTATTTAATTATTTTAGGAGATATATAACCTCCATAGGGTTATAAATATATTTTTATACCTTAATTACACACTAAGAACGTGTGGGAGAAATTCCGGAAGAAAACGGATCCAAACAATACGTTAAAACGCTAACGGAGTCTAAGGCGCGTTTTTCGAGGAAACCCGAAAACGTGACTTTAAACAGTTAAACGACCCCGTAAAAATAATAGTTGATTTTATAACAATAATTAAACATTAATGGGAGTTTAATAACCATTAAAATTAAAGGAATGAGGAAATTCCGGTAAACAGTCCCGGTTAGTGAATAGTACTAAACCGGGCAATTAAACGAGCGTTTTCTGTCAAAAGACGAAAACGCTCCAGCGTGTTTATATTGGTGGGCCGGTTTTATTTATGTAGACAGCCCACTCACATGTGACTAGTTAACTAATTAATTAAGTCAAGAGAGAGCCAAATAACAAAGGGCACAAATACCCCTCACTCTCTCTCTCTCTTCCTTATTCCTTTTTCCTCTTCCTCTCTTATTTTCCTCTCTTTCTCCTCCCAGCCGGTCTCCCTCCTCTCTCTCTGCCGATGGAACTTCCCAACCAAGCCAACAATGGCTTCCTCCATTCTTCTTCATCCCCAAGCTCCATTTGAGCTCCAATCACAAAAATAAACATATTCTTCTTCCTCTCATCCTCCTCTATCGTCCTCTCTTTTCAAAATTCCAAAAGGATGAAGTTGACCTCCATGGGTTTTCCCCATTTGAAGTGAAAATGGCACCAATGAGAAGCTTGTAGTCTCCTCTTCAATCCAAGGTAAAGATTCCCAAGAAAAACTCATTTTTTCCTTCATCTCTTGGTGTAATCAATTTTTCACCATTTTTGATACTTGGTTTTCTTCTTGTTCTTGAGCTCCAAAATGACCCTTCAATGGTGGAGTGATTTCCTTCTTGATTCAAGGGTGAGAATCCCTCTTGAAAACTTCAAAAGGTAAACCCTAACTTGTGTCCTAGCCCTTTTAATGAATTAAGATATTCCAAGGGTTTAGATGATTGATTAAGTATATTTTGTGTTCTTGGATGTTGGGATGGAGTTTGGAAACTCCATACCCTTGTGACCGATTTTGGAGAAGACGAGGAGCAAGAGTTGAATTTAAGAGGCTTGTGAAATTAAGGTAAGAAAAACTACCTTAAACCTTGTTGTAATTGTTTAAGTTGTTTGGGATGGGTAAACAAATAAATGAACCCAAATGTATGGATTGAAAACCATGTTGCGTTGTGTTTAGTTGTTGTTGGAGGGGTTTGTGAATTAATGTTGAATGGAGGGCCTTAAGAGCCAAATGTTTTGAGGTTGAGTTTATGTTGTGGTTCATTGAGATTTTGGTGATTATGTTGATGTTGATGAGTTTGAGGATTTGTTATGTGCTGTTAGGACCCTTGAAAGGGTGTGGCTAGATTAGGGATGAAAAGGATGGCAAATTGATGGTTTGGATGCATAAGGTTTATGGGGAAGTTATGTCAAAATTTCAATGGGAAATGAGTATTTGATGATGATCTGATGGAGGAGAGAACTAAGGTGTTTAATTGGGTTGTTTAGTGTTGAAATGAGTGAAGTTTTGGCTTTGTAGTGGTGGATGAATAATGGAGTTGATTGAGTGCAAAAATTATAGCAAATGGTGCTAGATGACTTGGGATTTCAAGGAGTGAGTATGGATTTTAGGAAGTGCGATTATAGGTGAAGATTTGCCTCTGTTAGCTGTGTTTTTGGGTACGTCCGAACTTCCGTCCGGACTTGGAAGTTCGGACATGCCCCGTCGTTTTATAAAATTTTCGGAGTTTCAGTTGTGTCCGAACTTCCGTCCGAACTTGGAAGTTCGGACACTCGAAAAATTTTCCCAGGCTATTTAGTCTCGACTTGTGTCCGACCTTCGATGTCCGGACGCAAGTTCGGACGCCTGTAAGTTTTCTTCAGTTTTGGCCTCGACTTGTGTCCGAACTTGGAAGCTCGGACACAAGTTCGGACAGGTTAAAATTTTCCTTGGTTTTTGCCTCGGCTTGTGTCCGAACTTCAAAGCTCGGACACAAGTTCGGACATTCGACAGTTTTCACCCAATTGAGTCTCGACTTGCGTCCGAACTTCAAAGCCCGGACACAAGTTCGGACATAGTGTAATTTTGAGCAAAAAATTTTGTTTAAGGGTAGGAAATGATACCCAATGATGGGGATTGATAAGTAATGATGTTATAAGGTTGTTAAGGATATGTTAAGTAAGTTGTAATGGTAATTAAGTGGTGGAGAGTTGTAGTAAAATGTGAAAGTAAACAAGTTAAAAAATGTAAAGTTATAAAAACTACCGAACGGGGTTAAGCGTGGGCGCATTAGTCGTTAAATAATTATGTTACCCCAACATTAATAAAGATAGTTATAATGTTACCAGTTGTCCAAAGAGTTTCAAGGAACATGTGACGACACATTAGAGTGCACCTTCGGTGACAGGTATGGTTTTCTTGCAACCTGTGTCCTACCGGATTACATCGGCTTGTATGCCAACGTGTTTTTCTGTGTGTTTGCCACCTTGCAAGATAAAGCATGAAATGAGTTTATAGTAATTCATTATTGTCGCGTAATCAATTCCGATACCGCTTAACCTTAGTTATGTGTTAAGTAACAGTTAACCGACCTTAGGTTCACATAACAGATCGGTATTCGGAATAAACGTCCCAACCCTTGGGAGCGTTCTAACTACGGCTATCCGTGCGTTAGTGTATGTTGTGATTATGTGTGATGTATGTGAATTGTTTGGTATGTTGTTGTTGTTATCGGATACAATTATCCATGTTTGTTAAAAAGGGATATTACTCCCCTTTGTGTCTAACCGAGTTAGTAACACTATGTGACGTATGTATGTGATAAGTTCCATAAGGGGACCTCTAACTAATAAGTATGTTATGAATGGAGAGGAATCCGGTCTGTTCCGGTCGCGCGTGTTGTTTGGGAGTTAATATATATATGTGAATTAACTCCCATCCTGTTATGTTAAGGGTTGTTTTCCTTCATTGGATTTCGACCTCCCATTAGCTTAGCCAAAGCTTACCTACCCGACCTCCACATCGGGCTAGGAGGGAAATTATGTATAATGTTGGTAGGGTGTTGAAGCCTAAGTTCGCTTCGACTCCCTCTTGTTATGTTATGGTTGTTCTTCCTTCTCGAATTACAACCACCCACAAGCTTAACCAAGGCTTACCTACCTCATCACTATTGGAACTAGGGGGAAATTGTGTAGGTTGTGTACGGTCCTATATGAGGCCGCCACTCAAGTAAAGAAAGTGTATGTATGTTGTGCTCGGGCTTATATCACCCCGACACTCCCTAAGTAAGTCTTTTGTACTCTAAGAAGGGTGAAATTAAGTTGTGAATGTTATAAAGTTAAGTGTGTGTTATGTTGTGTGCTAACCTTTGTGTTGTGCCCTACTAATGGATGTTTGCTTATAAGCATGATATGTGTGAGTTGTGCATGTTTGAAATAAATCAACCGCATGCTAAGACGACAATTAGTTGTGCGTGGCCCGGTAGCATGCGGGCTGCGGGATTACCATACCAGCAAAGGTGCTGACCCCCTTTGGGGGCCCCCATTACTTCTCAGGTACAATGAAGCTGGTAGTCGTTCGAGAGTAGGACGGGGTAGTTATTTGTATGTGGTAGCCATGAGATTTGTGGATGTATTGTAGGTGTAGTAAGACCGAAAGTGTATCGGCGTTAGTTAGAAGATACTCGGTACAGTTTGATGTAAGTGTACAATGAATGTTGGACATGGTAAGGGTTTATTGTGTAGTTGCTCGGGAATTTAGTCCATCAGACCGGTACGATGTATGTATGTTAGCCTTGTTGGCCACGTGGGTGGCTAACGGCGTGTAACACCAAAGAGTTGAGTTATGTTTTGAGTTATGAATTCCGCTGCGATGTGATATTAAGTATGTTGTTAGTAGTTGGGGTGTTACATCAATAACAATTCTTAAGCACAATACTTTTACTCTTACTTTAGGACATACATCGTGTTATGACCAATGATGGGTTTATCTTAGAATACTATACTATTATATCACAATTTATTGACTGTGTATCTTTATCAATATCTACTAGATGATCCATTATAACTAAGCCTTCCCCCTTAACTTAATTAAGATCTACATCCCATATACTGAAATCGTCGTGTTGTAGATGCATTTTAGTATAACTTATTTGAGCTACTAAACTCAATTATCTTATCTTTAGTTCAGAATGGCCCTTAACTACAACCATCTATTAATCTTGTCATAAGTTGTTAAATTACTTTTCATCTTGAAATAACCATATTATAGTTAATTCAAACTTAACGAACTCTCACATTTAGTATCCACAAGGTATATTATTTACTTAACCATAACTTTATAATAAGGTGTCTTAAGATAACCTTTTATGTACCCTTACTTACATTTAATTCCCTAACTGTTTTTACTTTTACACACATTCTCTCTATAGACCATGTATAATCCTTTTATATTAAACTTCGTTAAACTCAAGTCTTAAATACTTTTTATATTGTTTACAAAACCTAAAGTTTCAAAAGAATAACTTAATAAATCAATTCCCTTTATTGTATTTAGGATGGACATTATATCTTAGCATGAAGTAGAATTTATCAAAGAATTAAATTCTAGTTCGTAAGTGAAATTATCAATTACTTAATAAGATAATATATTCTGAACAATCTCCATACCTTATATTCAAATGACACATTAATATTTCCTGTGACAAAAGGTAAATCAATATAATCTCTTATGTAACCTAGTTTCATCTAATTAAAGGTTTAAAGATTTTAAGTATCTAATTCCTATTTACAAACCTTCTTGTAAATTCTAACTACTAAATACATTACTTAACTATTTACTCACATCCTGAGTATTGGTATTAAATGTATTTATATGGCTTAACTAGTTGTAAGAAACTTAGGGACTATTATTTAGATTAATCTCCTAATCATAGTTTAATATAGTTTTATATCATAATCCTTTTAATGATTTTATCTTAAAATATTAAGTTATTACTCAATACTATAAATATTAAGAAATAATTAAATCTAGACTTATTTATCCTCTTCACATGTAGATGTAAAAGTAACTCATTTATTTTACTATTGTTTATATAATAAGAACATTTAAATGTAAAAGTATTCATTTATTTTATTATTAATTATATAACGAGATCTATTTGTGTAACACTTTATGTAAACTAATTACAAATATTCCCAAATTTCAACTTATTAATTTCTTAACCCAATTATAGATTTACATTGTGGACATTGACTAAATATATACATGTATTTTAATACTGTTTATACTTAGAAATTCAAGAGTAACTAAAAACTCAATTCATAACCATAAATTAATACCACCTCATATAGTATTCTATTATTAGTATTATGTAGAGGTTTTATTTTAACTCATTAATTCCTTCATATTATATTTTCTATAAGGTATTTTATTCCTTTTTTTATTTATTTCGTATATATATATATCCTCCCTATTATATTTCCCACAAGGAATGTTATCCTTTTCTATTTTTATTGTATTTATATACATATATATATATATCCACATATATCAAGATTTATCCAGAACATTCTTTAAGAAATTATATTGTATTTAATTATATTTAATATCTTTTAGACATATCCACAACTGATTTAAGGTTTATAAAATAGAGTATTTTCCCTTAGTTTTAGTTAAACATATTAGCTTCCATATTATATATAATAAATAAAATGTAGTTTAGTTAAATTCCTTGATTGAATATAAGTTTCTATTTATTTCTCATATAAATATATATATAAATATATGTAACAATTTTTACTTCACTTAAAGTTAATACCCAAAATATTTATAACATACTGTATTAAATGTTAATTAGTCTTATTATATTTTCCCCAACCTATAAAGTTCATTAATCAACTATACTTTAATTTTTGATTACATAAAAAACTATATATTATAAGTTATTCTTATGAAAAACTCACAAACACAATTTTTAAAACCTTTTCCCGTTACCCAAAAATTCCCAAACTTAATATACAGTAACTATAACATTTTAGACATATTATAAAATTTTTATTTCATAAAAATATCTTTTTAATTTAGCCAAATAATTCCAGGAAGCCCGTAACTTGTAAAAATCATAACTTATGTTTAAAAACTCCAAAACCTTAATAATTTACATCAAAATAAACTACATTAAATAAGGAACCTATGGTTAAAATTTCAAGTCAAAATACCTTCGGGAAGACCATTAACTAAATTCAACAAGTTAGGGTTAAATTCTGAAATATTATAAAACTTAAACAATCTTTATAACCCACGATCTAATCTCGGCCGTCCAAATCTTTTAAGCCCGATCGGACGGACACTGAACGCCCAGTTCTTCAGCAAATCCCCAATTCGATTCGAGTACTAATTCACCGATTTCTCACAATCCACAGAACCAAATCGAGTGATTCTTGTTCCATTGAATCCGAAATTTAATTGCGGTTCTATTGATACTAATTTCCCCAATTATAATGCAGAGTTCATCCAGTTTCGATTTTGAATTCGAAGGTTAGGGTTAGTTTCGGTTTCGAATTTTAATCTTTCAAATTCTCGTAATCTAATGCATAATAGGGGAAATTTCAACATGGGTTTGGTCGACAATGAAGATTAGTTTAGCATCATCGGAAGAATTTTAGGAAAACTCACCGGGAATTGCAAGAACGGAGCAAAGAGATTTCGGTTTTCTGGAAACGTTTTCGAACCGACCTGTTCGAGTAGTCAACTTCGGGGATCTATAAAATACGTTCTAGATCGAGTTAGGCCATGTTCATGGGCTCATTAGAAAGAAGAAACATAGATCTACACAATGATAGCAAGCACTAAACCTAACTCGCATCACACAAAAAGAAATCGAAGTCACAAAACACGAGTTTACCTCTCTGTTTCGGTATTATTTTATGTCCTGGCAAGACCGAAACTTTAGGCCTCTATATATCCCAAATGGTTACGAATTGGACTTGGGCATAAACACAAAAGTTGTAGAGGGATTAGAGATCTTTACAACGAGCTAAAGAAATCGAATTTTGGTTGAAAGACGAGGAAGTTATGGCAAGACGAACTTTACCTGAAATCGAATGAAAACTGGAATCTGGGTTACGAACTCGAAAGCTGGCAACTTTGGATCAACTTTCCCGTCGATGTAGATTGAGTTAGGGCTTGTATGAGTAATGGTTGGAAAGAGAAATTGTAGGAGAAGAGAGTGGTGAAGACGACATGGAAAAATATTGAGTAATGTGAAAGTTATAGCCGTCTAAAGTTAGGGCTAGGAAGTGAAATCGGTTACGAAAATCAGGGAAGGAAATCGGCTAAGTGTGGGCGACCTACTACAGAGTGACACGTGGCACTTCTTAAAATTTTGATTCAAAACTTCAATCTAGCATAACTTTGGCTAGGATGATCCGTTTTTGACGTTCTTTTTATCGATCTTCATGGTTTTTCATAACCTATTTATTGGTATAGGTTTCATGGCCTGGTTTGACCATTCTCAAAAAGTCAACTCTAGCAAGGCTTAATAAGCTTTAAGGTTTCTAGAATTTTATATTGACTTTTATATTTCAAAACAATGTTCCAACACTTCCCAAAATCTTTATAATATATATGGAGTGTTTAATAATTTTCCCAAGATTTATTGACTTATAAATCTTATTGTTAAATTCATAATACTATACATAATATATAATAATTAGGAGAAAACCCCTAAATAAATTTCACAACCCCTTATATTAATTTAATATTCATAATTCCATATAATAATTTAATATTCATAATTCCATATAATAATTTAATACTTAATAGTATTATTAAAGGTTTAATAAAAGAAATCCCCTAAATTAATTTAAATTAATTTAGGGGTATTTCAATAGTGTGACAGGAATCAAATTAAAAATCAGCCACATATGGCTACATAGGTGGCCATTTTTTTGAGGGATTTTGACATTGTTTTAGCAAAAAAAAATGTCTTATGGAATGGTGACTCATCCCTACATGTGCCATGTGATAATGTCAAATAATTTCAGTCAAATGAGAACCCCATTATCGTAAGACCTGCAAGAAAACAGCTAGATGATTAGCTTTTGAAAAACAATGAAATTAAATACACAAAAGTAGATCTAGGTTCATATAAGATAAGGTTGCAAATAAACAAAGGAAATCTACCCATTCCTAGCATGTGGCTGCCGATAATATGCAAGAGAAAGGGGAGCTTGATTGCTGAATGGTAGTCAAATAAAACATCTACCTAACAATGCACATGCCTATGTTCAATATAAACAAAAATCAAATGGCCTTCTCTAGCCTATGGTTGCCGAATTCAAGAGGGGAAATGTAATGGTATGAAATATACCATGCGGAAGGTTAAAGTGTCTACCGAAGGCCTGCTAGCGGAAGGACTACTATCGGAGACCAATTGTCGGAAGGCCTGCTACCGAAAGGGCCCGGTGCGGAAGGACCTACCAAGAGAGTCTACCGGAGGCCAATTGTCGGAGGCCTATCGATGGAAGCCCTACTACCAGGACCCGCTACCGGAAGGGCTGCCATCTAAAGGATCGCTACCGATAGAGCTACTACCGGAGGGATTATTGTTAAAGTAACGGTCTAGAAGAGTTAGTCCAGTGCGGAGGCAGTGTCTCAGTCCGGAAACCCGTAAAAGGACTGATAGTTGTGTTTATGTAATACTACCACATGTATAGGGGCAAAAGGGTAAACTTAGAGATAGAAAGTCTATAAATAGGAGTAGAGGGGCTCATTTGTAAGGGACTCAAGTTAGAAAAGAGAGGGCTCATCCCCAAAAGCTCTCTAGAGTTGTAAACCAAAGGATGAATAATAACTCTGTCTAGAAGTGGACGTAGGCCGGATTATTGGCCGAACCACTATACATCACGGTGTGGAAATTGTGTTGGGAGAGTAACTTCTGTTACATCTTCATTGGCGCCGTCTGTGGGAAACGAGCAAGCAACCACGATTCATTCACGGTCCGCGATCGCCATCGATTTACGGCTTGGGATCCAGAGATACGACTGAAGGTTAAAGATTGTTCATCGCAATCTGGAAAATGTCTGCACGGATGTTTTGAGGAAAATAAAATGCTTCAATCTGACCTCGAATTCAACGGAATTGTACGACTCATCGGAAGAAAAGAAAGCCGAAGACGTTTGGCGGGATCCATCTGCTAAGTATTAAATCAGCGCAAGGGAGCGATGAATCACACATTCGACAAAAGTAGATTCACGTCAAACTTTGATCGAGAAGAACCGGTGAATCACGTCGATAGCATTTCTCCTCCGACAATTCAAGAAGTCATGCGAGAAGCAATTTCACTTTGTGAAGAGTAAAACATCGTATGAAGATAGATCGATGAAGAAAGCGACATTACTTGAGGATCGCGATCGAAGCGAACGATCTAGGACTACGCGGGCGTAAGAACTTATCCCTATTTGATGGATTCTTCCATTCAAAATCAGAGAATGAGAATTTCGAAGCAGCAAGTAAAGATCAAAGGAGTTAGAGAGAGCGATGTCGGATGCCATAGATCAGGGGTGCTGAACCATTTTTTGCATCACGATAAGAGAACCGACAAGAAACTCAAATGGAGAAGATCAAGAGGATTTTACCGGAAGATTATTAGATGGAGCTACCGGTCGAAGAAATTTGGTCCTCAAAAGTTACCGGAAGAGTGTTACCGGAGTAGCATGTTCGTTTCACAATCAATTAAGTATATTAAACGTGCGACTAGAGCCCCAGGATTTTTGGCTCAAGAAGCGATGAGCAAGTTGACTCAAGAAACGGTTCAAAAGCCGACCAGAGTTTTAAAAAAAAGTTTCATCTATGGAATATGGTGACTTCGTCACAGTTCGAGACGTAAGGAGTAATTAGACTCATGTGCGAGGGATTGGTTCTCGGTCCAGCTGTTGCAAAGATTTCAGAAACAGGTCCCCGACGCGTTCAACCCAGGGCGACAACCTCCGGAGGTCAGTCGGACGAGAGAAAGTCTCCGCAGCTGAATTGTAGATGACTGGCTCAATCACGTCCTAAACAGTATGCAACATGCGGAAGAAAATTATCGTTGTCTAACGACAAAAGCGATGACAAAAGTCCAGTTTGGGGCAGTATGAAAGTTTTATTTCCTCTCCGATAGAAATTTTGATATCTCTCCGGTAGAAATCTTGACGTCCTCTCCGGTAGAAATTTTGAAATCCCCTCCGGTAAAAATCTTGGAATTCCTCTCCGATAGAATTTGAATTCCTCTCCGGTAGCACGACATCAGCCGAGACCGGAGGGACGAATCTATAATCAAAGTTCAGTCTGGGGTTCATAACCAGGCGCTTCAAAGTCCGACGAAGCAAGGCATTGTACAAGAAAGGAAGGGGAATCTGGGATTGCAAGTAGTCAGACCTAGCGGAGGGGAATTCGTTCGCAACCAAAGAATCGCTGACCAAAAGTCTTCAAAAGTCTGTACCACTCAATTCCTTCGCAAACAACAAGGTAAACAATTCTGGAAATCTGTGTCTAGACAGCATCATCTGTCAAAACATGTATGTATCTGATTTGATCTAAGGAACGCGAAGGTCATGCTTTTTTATTCCAAAATTACAACTATTACATAGTAAAGATTCTGATAGATTTTACAGCAACTTCTCCACCTATCTATTGTTGAGTTTGACCTTGGTTTATGCTTACTTATGGACTAGTCTGACGCCGCATACTGCTGCTGTTTTAAGCATTATTGCTGAGATTAAGTCAGAAACTGTAGGGGTCCAATGAGGGATATATGTGATAGATTTTCTTTAAGCAAAAGCATCGGTTTCGGTAAATCAAAGTGTGATATGGTCTGGTTGAGTGGCCAAACGTTGCTGAGTTACTGCACCGAGAAACACTGATCGCAGAATCACACGCGCATAGAGCCACTTAGAAGTTTATTTTCCTTTTTTATCAGTTATACAAAGATTCGATGGTGAACAGATCATAGATTGCAATCCATGATACTCGTTTTATGCATTAAAACGCTGCTACTGTTAAATCGTTTTCAGCAATTTTATATCATCAATCTGTTTTGTTTTTTCATGCTGCTACTGTTTGCTGCCTTTACATATGGTTAATAGTTCCCAAATCTTCAGATTTTGCCTGTTGTCCAAAAATAATCTAGTCAATAAAACAGATCTGAAATCATCAAAGATTAGTTATTTCGCGGCTTAGCAATGTTTTTACTGCGTTTGTAAATTAACTTCAGTTCTTGATAAAGTACTACTCTGAGGATTGTTATGCAGCAATGATATAGACTATTACTGTCACATGGATGGGTGTAAGCTTTTGCTGAAAATTCATGCTTTCCAAACTTGTTCTTTCGTTTTCACTCGCTTTAATTATGGTTTGCTCTTACTTCCTGACAACCTGGTTTTAGCTTCTAAAAAGGACATATTCTGGTTTTAACATTACTGCTGCAGTAAGATTTGTCTTGTCTCTGTTCTAGCTTGGCATCCCAATCTGGCTCATGTGTTGGTGATGAACTCAAGATGTCACGTATAACTAGCACTTTAACTAGCATCAGTAATGTCTATTGCTACTGTTTAAAATACCACACATTGTTACTTGTCGACTATGTTGTTTCCTATGCTACACTTCTTCTATAAACCAGCAGCATTGATTTAAAACTTTCTCTGGCTTTTGACCATGATCAAATGTTGTTTTATAACTTGAGGAACTGCACGACCAAAAGTATGCGAGATTCGGAAGCCTGCCAACGGAGGTGATTCAGACTTCTCTACCGGGGCAAGAACTGTGGCTCGAGACCTCCAAAGTTAAACCAGCAAGGTGCGGGCAGCACCGATAGACCAACTCAGACAGTGGTGGACATATTAGTTGCTGGCAACTTGGCATCATTTACCGGTTGAACTTTGGGTTGCAGCGACATCACTAAGTTAACCAGCCTGGGAGAAACAAAGAGAAATCTTTGTAAAGAGTTTTCTCTAGCAGCTACTAATCGTTGGAGAGCGTCATCATCTTTTGACTGTCACCGGTGGCGAATTGGTATCGGGGGCTCGCATTTTCTAACGACTCACCTCGGAGATAGAATTTTATATCAAAAAGAATTCATTAGATGGAAAAAACGGAAGCTGCAAGAGCTGGTCCGGACGGCAGCGACTGAAAGCTGTGAATAAAAAGATAGAGAAAAGAAAATCAGGCACTTCACCGAAGGCCACTTTTCACTTCTCCGTAGGTAACATCTTCACCGGTGGCAATCTGGAGTCTTCACCAATAGCAGCGTACCCTCATCACCAGCAGCAACTTGTACTCCTGAGAATCAGAGACGGAGACGCTATGCAATCTTTCCCTACGGAGTCCAAATGGAAAGAGAATCAGAGACGGGGACGCTATGCACTCTTTCCCTACGGAGGCCAAAGGGAAAGAAAATCGGAGACGGAGACGCAATACCCTAGCTGTATTCTCCACAGGGAAATCAAGCCATGAAGAATCGAAATGTCGACAGGAGCCTCCGGAGTCCCAAAACTAGAAGACAGGAACGTGTCCACATATTACAACTTCGGTGGAACCGTTTGCAGCCCGGCCAACCTCTTCCAGTAGATTGCGTCGAGTACAAAACCCATAACCAAGTGGTATTCTCGGACAACAGCTCAACTTAATGGAGGCAGAAGCAAAGATCAATTGAAAGGGGGTATAAGTCCAAGACGTAACAGAATGAGGCCCAACCGGTACAAACATTGGGTCGTGAGCACTGGTAGAGGTATTGGATTGCGGACAGCCCCGGTAGGAAATTGCAAGCCTTACTGGAAATTGGAAATTGGAGAGCCTGCTTCCGCAAGTATCTAAGCACGCGTTTACACCCAGAAAAGTCTCGGGCCCTCCAACAATCTAGTCAATCCTACCGGATAATATCATCCAACGGGTAAAAAAGAGGTACCAACTTTTAACATTTTATGTGAATATTCTTTTGTCACTGGAAGTGTACGAAACTTTCTCTAGAGGATTGATCACCCTCTAGTTTTCAAAAAAGAAATTTTTAAAACAATTTCTGATTTACTTAAAACGAAGACCAGCGAGTCCTGAAAGGAAAGAAAAGGAAAGAGAAGAAAAAAAAAGAGAAGAGAAAGAAAGAAAGACAAAAAAAAGAATGTATCCGACGACCTCACCATTGGCCATGGGAGAGTGTTTTGTATCCGACGATCTACCATCACGATGGTAGTGTAATTCATCCGACGATCTCACTGTCAGCGTCCTGGCAGTAGAGTGTTAATCCGACGATCTCACCGGCTCAAAGTCAGAGGTAGAGTGTTAAATCGACGATCTCACCATGTGTACAGTGGTAGAGTGTGAAAGCATAAAGGTGTAACTAAGGGGTTACCAAAAGAGATCTTGGCAAAAAAAAAAACAAAAAAAGCAGTATGAAATTATTCATTATCAGAATTTCCAACTTTTGAGAAGCAATAGAATTTGTAGGAGTTCCTTTTTGTTCAACTCAGACTTGTGTTATCCATGTACTTAGAAAGGCTGCTCTAAAAAACCTATAGGCTGTATATTTGGGTTTTTTATCCCCGTGATTAATATGCTCTAACTAACAAGAAACTTTTGGGAAGTCCGGTCGCTCCGGGCAGCCCAAAAGACAAGTATCTTTTAATCTGTTAAATTTAGGTATGCAGGACCAAGGAAATGAAGTGATTCAAGCAGGAATCTGATTATGAAGTAATATCCCATTATTATTATTATCTCGGACTTCTTGAGATTATTATGGTCTTCTGGAATTATTATGGCCTTCTGGAATTATTACGGTCTTCTGGGATTATTATGGCCCTTCGGAATTCCAGATCTTTTGGATTTCTTGTTATGGCACGGTCAAGGAATGGAGGCCTCCTCAAGGATTACAAGTGGGACTTCATCGCCCCCGGAACCCGTGGGACTTCTTTGTTTCCGGCAGACAAGCTCTTACATAGGCTAAAGTTTTCAAGTTCATTTCCTTTTTTAGGCAAAAGAAAAAGAACTTGTGGGACTAGGAGATATATAGTAGAAAAGAAAAGAGTACAGACTGTAAATTTCATCTTCTTTTTATAAGTTCCACTTTTTAGTGCTAAAAAGTAGAACTTGTGGGACTGATGTAATGGTATGAAATATACCATGCGGAAGGTTAAAGTGTCTACCGAAGGCCTGCTAGCGGAAGGACTACTATCGGAGACCAATTGTCGGAAGGCCTGCTACCGAAAGGGCCCGGGCGGAAGGACCTACCAAGAGAGTCTACCGGAGGCCAATTGTCGGAGGCCTATCGATGGAAGCCCTACTACGGAGGACCCGCTACCGGAAGGGCTGCCATCTAAAGGATCGCTACCGATAGAGCTACTACCGGAGGGATTATTGTTAAAGTAACGGTCTAGAAGAGTTAGTCCAGTGCGGAGGCAGTGTCTCAGTCCGGAAACCCGTAAAAGGACTGATAGTTGTGTTTATGTAATACTACCACATGTATAGGGGCAAAAGGGTAAACTTAGAGATAGAAAGTCTATAAATAGGAGTAGAGGGGCTCATTTGTAAGGGACTCAAGTTAGAAAAGAGAGGGCTCATCCCCAAAAGCTCTCTAGAGTTGTAAACCAAGGATGATAATAACTCTGTCTAGAAGTGGACGTAGGCCGGATTATTGGCCGAACCACTATACATCACGGTGTGGAAATTGTGTTGGAGAGTAACTTCTGTTACATCTTCAGGAAAAACAAGTTTGATTGCTCTATAATTAATCAAATAAGACATCTACCAACTTAGGCATGTTCTCATGTTTCAAAGGACAAAAATCAAAGACTAGCTACAACCCTTAATTACCGTAAATAACAAAGGAAAGAAGACAACAATTGACATGGGAATCATCTTAGAAAATTCAAAAGAAACACTTACCTACCTTAGCTCTTGTCCTCTTGTTCAAATTGACAATCAATGCCTCTTATCTTCCTTGTCATCCAGCCGAAAGTTAGCTTGAAATATGGAGATTTATTGAGCCATGGGTCAAATGAATAAACAAAGAAAAACTAGACAATTTGACATTACTGTGTCAAATGAGAATCTTGCCTTTGCCTTCCTTATTTCCTACGTGAGCTTAGTCATCCTTCCTTTCCCTCATTCAGCCGAATTGGTAAGGCTTCTAACTCCTTTCTTTTCTTTCTTCCTTTGCTAGTTTATTCCTTAGACCTTCAAAGGTTCATTAATGGTGTATTAAGTTCTAACACCATTTCTATGTAATGTTCCTAGTTAAATCTACTAAGTCTTGAAGCAAGAATCATCCTAACAACCTAGCAAGATTTCGCCAAGCTTAAGTGTTCCAAGGAGTCATCTTGATTCAATAACAACACAAGGAACAACAAGATCAAGTTAAGGTATATTTTCACGTTTGAAAATCCTAAGTAAATACCTAATCTATTACCGAAAATTATAAGCTTCTAAACCTATGTTATCTTCATCATTTCATTAAGGAAACTTGGATCTACAATCATCCCAAGGTGTACCAAAAATTCCTTGAAAAATATTTAAGGTAAACTCTTGTAAAACTACTCCAAATCTTATTTATAAATCCTTGTTAGAAGTCTAACACATGGATCTCCTAAATCTATACATGGAGGCCGAAAGTTCTTCATCAAGAAACCATTGGAGGAGCATGGAAATCAAGAAGAAATCAAGTACAAGAAGTATCTTGATTTAAGGAGTAAGTTTCTATAGTTAAGGTTTATTAAGTTTAAGTTTGATTTAAGCTTCAAACTTTGGTATAAAAATTATGTATAAGCCTCAGTAATATTAAGGCCGAAATACCATGGGTTATAATGTCAAGAAAATAATTTATAAAATATAAGGTAAGATTATTTCCTTAAGGTATAAATTTGTGTCACAAAATTTATTTATGATACATATTTAGTTAGGCCGAATTATCTAGGGATGAAATGTTCTATTTTGAGTTTATAATCATCCTAAGTCATTAACATAATTTTTAGAAGTGTTATATGGCTTATATACATTTATATATACTTATTATAAGATATAAATCAAGTTTTAAAACTATATGGTAAATATTTGTTAAAGCCGAAAACAAATTGGGTTATTTGGTGATTTTCGAAATATATAAGTATATTAACTTATATTATAAATTTTGGTTGTTTTGAAAATAGCTACAAGTATTTAAATGGCTAGTTTATTAAGTTATGTGGTTAAAATGTAAATTTTGAAAATTTTGGTGCACTAATAATAATTGTCGAGAGCTTAAGGGTTTGTTTGGCATAGTTATGATATAATATATGGTAGGAATTAATATTATGAATTTTGGTGAATTTAAATAAGTGTATAAGTGTTAAAATAACAATTTATAAAGTGTTGGGGCTATTTTGTAATTTATGGAAAGTATGGGATAAAACCGAAACATATATGATTTTCTGGGTATATTAAAGTATTAATTATGAAATTAAGTCTTGGTCAAAGTGTTGACCAAAAACTTTGGGTTAAAATGATTTATGACATAAAATATTAAGTTTATAAAAGTTTTGGGGTGAATATGTAATTTAAGAAAGTTTAATTACAAAACCGAATTGGTTAAGGGGTGAATTCATAATTTGTAAAATTATAAGGGCCTTTTCGGTATTTTAGGAAATTAAATACTAAAACTATAGTTTATAAGTCAATATGTAACTTATATAAAGTTTTGGGGTTAAATTGTAAATAAAGGAAAGATATATATTGAAACCGAGAATTAAGTGGTTATTTGGTAATTTATACAAATTAATATATTAATTTGTAATTACCGAAAGTTAAGGTGGTCATTTAATAATTTACAAAAGTTAATGTGTACATTATGTAATTACCGAATTTGTAAGGTTGGTTTTGTAACTTAATAAAGGAAGAAATTAAAACTAGGTAATATAATGTATTATGGTATATTATGGAGTATAATGTAAAGTTTATAAAATAATTGTGGTTATAATAAAAATAACCAAATGGTTTTAACATATGGACCAAGTGAAAATAATTATGGGTATATAAATTAATGAGATGAAGATATACCATAAAATGGAAATTCATTATCACATGTAGTTATTACATAAATAACGAACATTTAAACTACCTCGAACCACTGTTAAATAACATGGAAAAGAACATCGGGGTTGGTATACTATGATTAGTTAGGCTGTAGTGACATATGTATACATAGAAATGTTGTATTAACGTTACCCGGTATTGCATGTAAATATACGCGTACGTGGGGAGAACTACTAGAGCATGAATTTTCAAGCTAGCAGTTATCACGGTGAACGGTATGTTAATTGTAGGGCCAATTCATAATTTCTGGAAAATTGGGGTCAAGGCCGAATTTAGGGTCAAACTTAGGGAGACTTAGAAGCCTTGACCAAATTATATAAAAGAAAAGGTCAAAATTGGAATTTAGGAAGAATTTGGGAGTTGATTGTAAAGTTTAGAAAATTTGGGGGTCAAAGTGTAATTACTGGGAAATTTTAGGTCAAGGTAGTGTGTGATGGTCAAAGTTGGGAAAAACTTAGAGTGTTGACCATGCTGGAGAAAGAAATAATGGAAATATGATTAGAGGAAAGTTTAAGTAGTTATTTGTAAGTTTAAAAAAACTTATGGGTCAAAATGTAATTTAGAAAGATTGGTTTAAAAATTAGAATAGACCAATGTGGGGTCTGTTAGGAATATTTGGGAAGCCTTGGGTGGAATTTTAATGTTAAAGTGAAAGATTATAAAAGATATAAGTTAGGAATTAAATGGTAAGGTTTATAAATAATGTGGGTCGCTTTGTAATTTAAGAAAAATGGAGTGAAAGATTAAGGAATGATATTAGAGGTTGTTTGGTAATATTAAAAAATTAGAATAGCACTTTTGAATAAAATAAATAAAGAGTTAGATTTATAAAATATGATTTGTAATGTAATTGTAAGGTTAGAAAACAATTGTGGGTAAAAGTGTAATAATATAAAAGTAAAGGGCTATTTCGCGAATATAAGGAGTTAGGAATGAATATAATATAAGGTTGAAAGATTACATGACATAACATTAAGACTATGGTCATAATGTCATTACATGAAGTTAGTATTAATTATATATAAGAAGTTTATAATTCATATGGAAAATATGAATATATATATATAAGGAGTTATAAATTATATACTAAGGTGGGGAATGTAATAAATTAAGAGTGATGATTATATGGTTGGGAACCATATTAAATAACATTAGATATAAATGTTGGTATGTAAAAATAATACAAACTAAAGGAGTTTGTAACTCACATAAAATAATGGAAGTTAGTATGAGTTGAACGGTTTTATAATTCATATGTGAGAGTATAAATACTTTGGATATTATGAGTTATACAATATGGTGGGAAAATTAAATAGAATTAAGATGGAGTTTGATGTAAAGTAGGGAACTACATTATATAACATTAAATATAAAGACTTAATGTCATAGTATAAAGAGTTATACAAACAATGGAATTATATAATTCAAGAAATTATATTATGAATTATAAAATGGTGTTGACCAAGTCAACCAAATTGACCAAAGAGGGTCAATTTGACCAACTTATATATTAAGTGAGAATTTAAATGCGAAAGACTATTAATACTTAAAGGTCAACTACATGAAATAACATATAGTAAAAGATCATAACTAACATGACGACTGTCAATGATTAAGAGCTAAATAAATGGAACAATTAGACATCATCTAATCATTAGCATGAGACTCAAATAACCCTTGTAAAGTGGAAAACGAACCAAAAAGGACCTTGAAGACCGAATAAATGAGGACCATTCGAATGAAACAATACTCGTATCGTTATCTTATGCACTCGTTATTATTCTACTTGTATGCATGATTACATGTGGAATTGTGTGTATTATTTTGGATGAACTATTGGATGTTTACTTACTGCATTTACCAATTTATTATATACATGTAAAATAGAATAGCATGTAAATGAACCGCATGATAAATCGGCTAATTAACTTAAGGAGTTTAAGGGTTCATGAAGATTACACCTTAGCATATTCAACGGTTGTGTTGAGCCTTTATGGTAAACATATTACATGTGCTTGATCGAGACCGAAGCCGAAGTGTAGGCTGTTTTTGGGGGTAGTTTAGCGGTATACCTTACTACCACACTTGTGGGAACTGTTTCGGATTGGATTATGATTGTATATGGTTTTGGGAATTAAACTGCTCACTAGATTCCAACTTAGTGTAGTATTTATATTTTTATCTCTTGCCATCACAGCGTGTTGGATTATAATTGTGTTTGGATGCTTCACTACTCATATGGGTGAGTAGTGGCAGTAACACCCGGGGTTAGTACGATTGTCTTTTAATTTCCGCTGCGACTCGTTGTTTATTTATGTTGCGAAGGTAGTTAATACGAGATTTACGAGTAGGGGTGTTACAATCAGGAACTAATTTTCATGCCCCAAACATCATTAGCAATAACGATAGCTATAATACATACATATAAGTTTTATTTTGTAGTTTTAAACAATTTGTAAAGGAAAAGTTATTGAGTCTAGAACAACAAAATCAATGAATACAACAAGAATGCAAACTCAATCAAGCGATGGTTCACACTAACTTGCCTTCTCCGTCAAAGTTTCAAGTACGATGAAATCCAACACATTAGGCAAAAGTAGAAGAAAGGGGAAAAGAAGAAGCAAACAAACACACTTATTGATCGGTTAAATGAGAAACGAAAGGCCAAAAGCTCGAATAACAATGTATTGTTTGAAATTTTTCATCAATTGTGGTTGTGTAAGTGGGGGAATACATGACTAATGTGCTGTGGATGAGTAGAGCTTAGAAATTATCATTTTATAGACTGATAATGAGTTCTTATATAGTACAAAAAACATCTGAATGCACAACTAGCCGTTAGAAGTAAAGAAATAGCTGTTTTTTTTTGTAACATGGGCATTCATGAATTTTGCCAAAATAGTATTTCATGAACTTATCGCTAATTTGTGAAAAATAATTGTTGAAGTCAAAATGTAGTTGTTGAACAGTAACCCGGTCATTTAGGGTCAAAATGATCATTTTTTTCGGCTGTTTAATTGAAAACTAACATCCGTTAGCACAAAGTAATATTTCATGTACTTTAGCAAAAATATATTGATATATTTTATCTTTTTGTGAATGACATTTCATGAATTAGTAAAAAAATATAAGGGAAAATTACATTGCCCACCCACGACCTTTGACGAATTTACACCGCCCACCCATGAGCTTTTGAATTTAACAGAGCCCACCCATGTACTAATATAATAATATCATCCGTCACATTTTAACACCTTTCTACCCATTCCGTCATTGACCGTTGACCTCTTCTTTCTACAGCCTTAATTCTTCCAAACAAGCCTTAGTGTTAAACACAGCCTCTATTCACTAATATTCCCGCTCGTATCTATTCTCCTTGTCGCTTTCTGGTAGGTAAACCTCCATGCTCTTGCTGGCTTGCGATTTCTTCCCTGTTTGTCACGATTTCATACTCTATTCTGGTCCTGCTTCACTCCTTGGTTGCGGTGTGCTCTTTGTTCTCCCATTGCTTGTGTTCTTGTTTGCGAGGTTGTTCTGTCACTGGTGCACTAATTACGTTCACAATTTTTCTCTCAATGGGAATCGCCTACTGTGAATCGTGAAACCGGTTGCATATGCGTTGTGGGTGTGTGATTTCTGGTAGAGTACCCTTTCTAGGGTTTGTGGATTTTTAGGGGTTCGATCAAATCCCCCAATTTTTGTCGTGCTCATGTTGATGGATTTCCCCAAATTATGTCGAGCTATAATTTTTGTGGGATTTGCCCCCGATTTCATTTGCCTGCCTTGTTGTCTCTTGTCTTTGTTGTATTTTTCTGATGCTAGTTGAATTAGTTGAGGTTTTATATTAACTGAATCGTGTATGACGCTTCATATGTGTATATGATTGAATTTGATTTTCTGACTTCAGGGATTATTGAATGGAAACTGGTATATGAAGATGGATGTCCACATTATAGAGATCTCCTATAAAGGGTGGAAGTTCTGCCTTCAAGAGTTAGATCCTGATCTTTACTCGACTATAGAGCTGATGAGGGATTATACAGAAGGAATTGCAAAACAGCCCATTCCTCCTCCTATTAATCCCGCATTCTTCTATAGACACCCAAAGAGTGAAAAGTACATTGAGATTTGCAATGACATGACTTTGGTTAACATGTTCAAGGTCTTTTCCTCCATTAAGAAGATAAATATGGTTGTAAGAGAAGTTGTGAATCATTCCTTGTTGATGGACATGTGGATGGAGTATGAGAAAAATCAGGGAGCGACCCCTTTTCAAACAGAAGAGCAAGTTGAAATTGTGTCTTTATCTCCTCCTCTAGCTACCCAATCTAACACTCGATCACCTCCTTCACTCGGGCAACCTTCAGCTGAAAGCACTCTCAATCCCTAAAATTTAGTGTTACCCTCCCAAAGACCAAGTGTAACGAACAGTACTGCTCCTCCTTATAGAAGATATAGGAAGAAAGCACCTAGGGGACTGAACAGTTCGCTGACATTGGCAGTTGTTCCACGCCAAGAAGTGGCTGAGACTCCCTTAACCACATTGGCTAATGAACCAGCAACACAACTCCAATCTGCCCAGACTAGCAACACCACTCCAAGAAGCGTTGATGTACAACCTGGTGCACAAGAGCTAGAGAGAATAGGCAGAAATAATGCACTATCAAATGAGATTTTTTTTTAGCAAGGGGATGGTTCACATGTTGGGGCCGAACATGCTAATGAAGTTCTCAGTCACTATAATTGTCCAACCTACTCGGATGATTCATGGTGTCACATGGATGGTGTCCAAAACATGCAATTCTCAAAAGAATCGTGGAGATGGTCCAAATAGTAGTGCTCAAGGCTCGAGTACTAGCCATCAATCCAAGGGAAAGAGGAAAAGGCAACCTTCGAATGTCAATGTTGGATAGTGATCAACTTTTGTTTTATAGTGATCAACTTTTTTTGGATAGTGATCAGCTTTCATAGACAATGATCGTTTCTTTTGGGGAAACATGGTGATTAGTTTTTTTTTTGATATTTTGGAAGGAATGTAATGATCAGTTTTTTCTGCATATTTTGGGGGAACATAGTGGCCAATATGGGTGTAGAACTACTGCACAACACAGGGTTTACTACTGATCAATTATCACATCTTGCTAAGCTTATTCTATTTAGATCTATATCCTGTTTCACATATTCAGCGATCTTGTTTTTTTGAAGGTTCTGATGTTGTCTAATATGGCTTATTTTTTGTTCTAAGAAGTATACAGCTCAATGTTTCACATATTCAGCTGCATCAGTTTTTTATTCTGTTTTGGTAGTTGCATCAGTTTTGATAGCAGCTGAAACTTGTTCTTTTCAGTTTCTTTACTATGTGTTTTGAAAAGTATACTATACATTTTGATAGCAGCTGAAACTGAATTCAGTTCTTGAAAAGTATACAGCTCTGTAACATATTCAATTCTTGAGAAGTATACAGGTCATTGTTACACATATTCAGTTGTACCAGTTTTTTATTCTGTTTTGGTAGTTGCATCATTGATAGCAGCTGAAACTTGGAGCTTTTGGCAGTTTAGATGGTTTTTCTAGAATATTTTGCCACTGTAATTCTTCTGCTGAAAGTTCTGGTTCCACCAATGGACCCTCATAGTTATAGATAGTTCTGGGCGTTTTGAAAATTTGGAGCTTTTAGCTGAAACTGAATTCAGTTTCTTTACTTTAGCTTGGAGAAGAATTCAGAATCTATGAATCAGTTGTTGAATGCCCTCTGCAAGGAGAACCAAGTTAGACACGTGAAACCTTTTTGGAGCTCAAACCTCATATCCTGGCAAATACAAGAGGCGTATAGTTTCAGCCCTTGTGTAATAAGCTACACCACCGTCATTCAATATTATTGTCTGTAGTCTCACTATGACAGAGAGTACAAAAAATTGTACACATGTAAAAAATACTCCAAATAGTAGTGCTTTCATTGATGATTAAGTAGTAGCATTCAAAATACAAACCGGGACAATCCCCCGTTTTCAGTACATTGTTACAATAATACTACCAAAGTACATACTTTCACCTAATGACTATTATACATAACGGTACAATACTATTCCAAGTACGATTACAATGTAAGACATAAACATCATCTGTATTATGGTAGACCTCAAACGATTGAAATTTGTTTCCAAGCAATTCTTCACACTCTCCGTTTCAGCTTTAGTCACAAGAATGTCATCCACCCTTGCTTTCTCCATAGCCTCTAATCTGGTCACAATATAAATATTCACACTCTTCAACTCATACATCTTTGTTGCAGCAGTGCTTCTGGAGTTGTTGATCATACATTCACCATTTGAGATAACACCTACAGGGGGTGGGTAGATATCCCTCCACCATACAAAGACGCCACATTTGTTGGCTTCACAATTGAAGAATGGTTTCTCATAGTTATTGATAGTACGAGCAACTAACAATCTTACAATCCTGTTACATCTGCATCTCACCTCCCTTAGGGTGTCAAAACCACTACTATTTGCACTTGAAGATGCCATTCTGCACATGATTTGTTCAAAAACAAAATAAAAACTCATATAGTACAAGAAAGAAAATTATCTCAGTTCGGTGTTCATGGCCGTCATCATCGCTCATGTGTTAGGTATGATTACCAATGTGCAAGTACGTATGTGGAGCAACCAACTTATAAACCGCTTCAACGTGTACAACGGAGCAATTAAATAATTGGTCGCTTCTACACAATGTACAACACAGAAAATCATACTCTAATGAAAAGGCCATTAATACAATTCATCATCATCAGCTAATGTAAAACCTCAATAAAATCTAGCAACAACAGACTGCGAAATCTTAATTAGGCTCAATTAGCTCGTCGCAGAGAAGAGTGCTCACTCAACTCAGCTCAGCTCGAATCAGCTCAATTAGGCAACAAGAACAATAATTAGGGAATAACCCCAGTAGAAGCAGCAAGGCAAGCAAATGAAATCGGGGGGAAATCCCACAAAAATTATAGCTCGACATAATTTGGGGAAATCCATCAAATGAGCACGACAGAAATTGGGGAAGTTGATCGAACCCCTAAAAATCCACAAACCCTAGAAAGGGTACTCTACCAGAAATCACACACGCACAACGCATATGCAACCGGTTTCACGATTCACAGTAGGCGAGTCCCATTGGGAGAAAAATCGTGAACATAATTATGGCACCAGTGACGAGAGCAACCTGCAAACAAGAACGCAAGCAACGGAGAACAAAGAGCACACTGCTACCAAGGAGTGGAGCAGGACCAGAATAGAGGATGAAATCGTGACCAACAGGGAAGAATCGCAAGCCAGCAAGAGCATGGAGTTTACATACCAGAATGCGGCGAGCAAGGAGAACAGATACAGCGAGTGTAGAAAATAAGTTTGAGTTTTTTTTCTGAACTTGTTTGGAAGAATTAAGGCTGTAGAAAGAAGAGGTCAACGGCCAATGACGGAATGGGTAGAAAGGTGTTAAAATGTGACGAATGATATTATTATATTAGTATATGGGTGAGCTCTGTTAATTTCAAAAGCTCGTGGGTGTGTGGTGTAAATTCGTCAAAGGTCGTGGGTGGGCAGTGTAATTTATAATGTCATTGAACTTTCCCAGCAGTTGATAAATAAATACTGTCATATGATCATCCCAATTTCTTAGCTACAACCACATGTAGCTATAGATAGCTACATACATGTACATTTGGTCATTGAAAATTGTACATTTGAGCATTCAAAACTGTACTGATGTATATGTACATGTATACAATGAATTGTGATATTTCTGAATTTGTACAAAATGTACATACTAACTTTATAAACTGTACAACAAACTTATAAAACATGTACATTTACTCTATACAAATTGTACCATGAAAAATGTAGCCAAAGATGGCTACATATAATTGTAGCTAAGACTAATTGTATGATCATGCACTTTTTTAGGCAATACAATCAAGCAGTTAATGCATAACCGAATCCTAGAATTTGCCTAACACCACCGGCCACGTGCCCGCGGGTGAGATTGGATTAGAAATTAAGGCGAGAAAGATAACACGCAACACTCAACTCAAACGATGTCGTTCGGCTGATTAAATCATACTAGTATGTCATAATTCTTGTTTTTCCGTTGGTAACCACCCGGAAAACGGCACCCAGCAGTTCGCCGCATCCGCGTCGATACAGTAAGGCTCCTCCTGCCTCCAATTGGATAAAATACCCTTACAATCAGCAAAATATTACCTTCGAACGACTGTTCTCGACTGCAAATAAAAAAACAAACAGGGGTAATTTTGTAACAATCAGTTTATATATATCCTGTGTAACTCCTGATTAAAGCCATTTCATTTGATTTCGAACAAACGAAGAGGAAATAAGCGAAGGAAGAGTTTTTCGTTATCCCTATCTTCTCTGTTGAATTTCAGCAGTTCTGTTTTGTTCTCTCTCTCGCTTTTGAACGGCCAGGAAAAAGAAATTAGGGTTTCTACGACGCAGGGTTTGCAATTCCGATTTTTGTTTGTGGAGCTCGTAGCCATGGTTTCCGATTCAATCATCAATGCTTCGATCCCCAACGCTTCGAAGGATTTTGCAAAGAAAAAAAGGGTGAGCCCCTCACTTTTCCCCCTTCTATCTCTCGTCCATCTGTTCGAATTCTTTCAGTTTCTAACTTGTACCCAAATTCCTCTTCTTTATGTCTGTCTCAACTACTGAATTTCTGAATCCCTAAGTTTTTTCAAATTTTCTTTCTGCCTGATTTTCTCGACTTTGGGCGGCTTTGTTCTATTGTGGTCGCAGGTGAACAGGTCTGCTAAATTGAAGCAATGCAAGCTCGATGCTCGTCGTGAACAGTGGCTTTCTCAAGGTTTTTGTCGATCTCTTAATTTTTTTTTTCATTTCGAATAGAATTCCTTCTTCCCTGATGGTGCCCTTCCGTTTTTGTTATTTGTCAGTCATTCTTGTATTTTTCTTTCAGCTCATCCTTCGGTGAGATTGTGTCATTATCCTTACCGGTCTGATTTTACTTGGCTCTTGTTTAGCTTCCTTATTCTTTTTCTTATGGCTTTCATTTATCTGCGGGAATTCACTTGCAGTTAGAAACAAAATGTGCAAGGAGCAAGCGAGTAGCGAGGGAGGGGGACAGGTTAACCGCACACCAGTTGAAGCGGGTAATAAGTCGAGCCACCCTTTCAAGGATTTAGAAGTGAGGAGGCAGAGAGAGGACAACTATGGATCAATCCACCCTGATAGCGACTCTGAATCTCCCACTTATAGTCCTACCAGTAGTGCTTCCGGCCGAAATGACTCAGGCAATAGTTACAATGGAAGCAGCAGTAGCAGAAGTAGCAGCAGTAGTTCTAGCTTTAGCAGCGGTGGATTTTGCTCAGGAAGCATTACAGAGGAAGAAGAAGGTGGAGGAGGAGATGATGGTTGCTTGGATGACTGGGAGGCTATGGCAGATGAATTGGAAGCCGCATCTTCCCAGGACAAGCCATCACATTGCCAGAGAACTTCAACCACGGAGAAGGAGGTCTTTGATCAATCAGGTTCAAAGAGGGAGTTGACTGATATGTCCGAAGGCATTCTTGGGGCTGTGGGAGATAAACCCGAGTTGGATATCATGTCCGTTGGGGGTAGGCCTGTGGCCAATAGTAGTAAGGCCTGGCGACCAGATGATGCTTTTAGGCCTCAAAGTTTGCCCAACTTATTGAAGCAGAACAGCTTGCCTTTGATGATGAGTTCAGAGATGCATTGTGGCCGTGGGATGAACCCTTGGGGACGAAATCCTTTGGTTCCTGCTCCTACATGCTGTCCTATTTGCTGCGAGGATCTGGATTTTACAGATTCTAACTTTCTTCCATGCCCATGTGGATTTCGGCTTTGCCTCTTCTGTCACAAGAGAATTGTGGAGGAAGATGCTCGTTGTCCTGGTTGCAGGAAACCTTATCAGCTGGAGACAGTGGAGAAGGAGACCAGTGTCTCCAGCGGGAGTCTAACAATACGGCTGGCTCGTTCTTGTAGCATGTTTTCGAGGGCGTAGGAGAGGAATAGACTCTCATATTTTCTGGTTTTGTGGTGTCCTTTTGTGTTTTTGTTGATCCTGGTCTAGTTCCAGTCTGAGTACTTTGTATGGGGCTTGTGGGTTTTGAGTACCCTGTTATTGAGCCGGCTCTTCTTGTGTTCAATTCCTTGCTGCATGAGGCTTCATATGCTCTGATTCTGGAGTGACTGATGTTGGTACTGTGAATAGATAAGTGGTATAGAAATGGCATAAATGAAAGTTCGTTCTTTTTGTGTGTGATCTCTAATGCTAATCCATTGTTCAAACACTTTGTTGAAGTTTAAGTATGCATTAAATTATTCAGTTCTATTGTTACCTTTTACGCTTTTTTTAAGCTCAACCCCAAGGGATCCCCGTATTTCATCCTTATATGTTTCAATCTGACTTATATTCTAACTATTTTCTAACTGCATCTGATATATGATAATTTCCGTCACTGAAGTATACTTATGAAGTTGGAAGCTGTGGACCAGCATCTATGACATTGAGTATATTCATGAATTGTGAATCTGAGTGTAGGACGTATAATCATAATTGAGCTGGACTGATGGCATGGCATCACAGGAGACTTTCGGTAATGCATTGTTTAGCCATAACATTACAATTATAGATGCTCAGCGTATCTCAGGTTTGGTGAAGAAGACGTTGGTTGTTTATTGGTAAACTTATAAAACCTTTAGGATTGTGAGTGATTTCTCTAGTGTGACAATAATAACAGTTTGTTCTGGTTTTTCAGGTTAGAAGTGTTCTCTTTAATTCTGCGCCTAACTTAATTGTGTATTTGGTGCCCTGCATTCTTCCCGACCAATTATAGCTGTTTGGTTGGATTATGTTGGTAGCATTGTCATTTATTTTCATATGTTCCAGCATGAATTATCTGTTTAAGACGGTTGAGGTCAATCATTTCACCAATTGGTGAAGGGAGGAAATGGTAACTGTCTCATCTACTATCAACTTTTACCCACAAGGATAAGCTTTGATTTTTAATATTCTAAGCAGTTTTACCGCACATTCTATTTTATATTTTTATGTTCTGTTATTCGGTCACATGGGTTGGTTTGTTCTGGTTGGAGCTAAATGTTTCTTTGAGCTGAATGTTCCCTCCCACTCGATGGCTGGAAACACGGGGATGCTTTTGTTGAAAACTCTTGTTACCCATCTTATTTCAGCTACCTTCTTTTCTTCAGAAGTACTTTATGAGATTATTGTGACATGTTCTTTATTTGGATCTGAAATTAAGCTCAATCTGACTGGTGAGCATTGTCCGTCCATGTTAGATGTTCACTTGGGCGAGACAGCCTTTTTTCCAGTACTTTTAACACATTCTTCTCGAGATGCACTGATGATAACTGATGTTTGTGTTCATTTATGTTTGCACTGGTGTTAACTAAAATATTATTCTTAATTTATAGCAGGACGTGATGTCTGCACTGATGTTAACTGAAATGCGGTTCTTAATGTATACGGGACATAATGCATGCTTAGAGTAATAAAGAGGCCGCAATTTGAAATATTTATATTTGTTGTAATGTGGTGAACTTGTGGTATGACACAGATTCTGCCCAATTTCAATTGAAGGGATTTTCATCCAAGACACTCAACAAGGCCCGTAATAAATAGGGAGGATTTCCATCTAAGAAACCCAACAATCCCTGTTTATAAGGGAGTGCCTCTGATGTTGTTAACTGTTGGCTTGTAATTGTTGATAGTAAGCCGCCTGCCTGCCTGTCTGGTGACTTTCGATTACAGCTATGTAGTCGGGATTTGAAATGCTATTATGGTTGTAATGTGGTGAACTTGTGGCATGCCACTGATTCGGACCATATTCAATTGTAGGGTCTTCCATGTAAGGTGCCTCTGATGCTTGTTGATTGTCAATCGAGATTGTTGTCTAGTGAATGGTAGCAATTGTTGGTTATAATTGACGATAGTGTCTGGTAAAAGTAACTGTTGTGTTGTAGTTGTTGATAACTCGCTCCTGGTGACCTTTGACTATTACCTGTAGCCGGGATTTGAAATGCTAGTAGATTTGTTGTAATGTGGTAAACTTGTGGTATGACACGGATTCTAACCATATTCGATTGAAAGAATTTTCATCCAAGAAGGCTACGAAGCTTTGTTTGTGAGAGACTGTATCTAATGCTTGTTCATTGTTAACTAAGATTGTTGTCTGGTGAATGGTTCTAATTGTTGTGAGTAGTGTCCGGCTTGGTTTGTGCGCCTATTGCGATGTGATGCTACCACCCCAATGCATGGCAGTGAGGCGCTTTTTGTTAAGATGCGACCATGATGCGCCCGACACGATCCTGATGTATCCCTCTAAGTTTGTGTAAATTTGTGTTTGTCATAACTTCTTTGTCTGATCTCCGCTTTTATTGTTTGTTTCTACATGTTCATATATCAATCTAATCCTATGCACTTATTGTTGGTTTGAGAGCAATATAAAACATAAGAATACTAGAAATGGCCTCAAAGTTTGAATGAGTTTTATGTATATGCTTGATGTCTTGCATGTGTGCAATTGGAGATATAGGATGAGTATGAGACTCATAGGGGTTAATGATCCAATCTAAAAACCTATATCATTAAGAAGGGAAGAGAAAATCCAGAGGAAACATGTTACTTTTGCAGGATTTTAAAGAGGATATTGGTGCTTTCAAAGTTGAAAATGATTTAGTTGATCTTGTGTTGATGACATCCAATAGATTCATGCGGTGATATCTAAATGTAATCTCATATAAGTTTGTTATCTTAAAAGTTGGAGTAAATTACTAGGAACCCCCTTGAGGTTGTGGGATAATACAGGTAATCTTCTTGTGTTTATCATAATGATCGGTAACTACCTTGAAGTTATAGTATCTCTGACTACGAGTCCCCGAACTATAACTCCATTAATAAATCATTAACCCTTTGCTAACCTGTCAGCTTATTCACTGATTGATGCTAGATTGGAGAAAAACAATGTTTAATCAGCATCATCTAAGTCTCATCCACCGATATTTTCCTAAAAATGTCAAACTTGACTCATCAAATATGATCATGCTCTAAATCTTACACATGTTTTTAGGAGGTTGTTTATCTACTACGCAACACTTACGGAATGATTTTTTCTTGGTTGTAGACCATTCCTGGGTGAGGGTTGACACTTTTAGAAAAAGAGTAGTGGGATGAGAGAGACTTAAATGATGCTGATTAAGCAATGTTTTTTGTCCAGTCTAACATCAATTAATGAATAAGCTGACATGTTAGCTCCGAATTAAAAATTTATTAACAGAGCTATACTTCGGGGGTTCAAATTCAGAGATACCGTCACCTCAAGGTGATTATCAATAATTATGATAAATACAAGGTGGTCACTGGTATTATCCCAAAACCTCAAGGGGTTCCCAGTAATTTACTCTAAAAGTTATATTCTCTTGTGTGGATTGATTACTTCATACTTGTGTTTTTGTTCTCTTATGTTTTGTATACTTTAACACTTAATTACTTTAGACTTGTGTTTGAAGGTTTTTATTTCATTGTGTCAAAATATTACTTCATATGTATAAATTGTTGTCTACAAAAATTTAGATGTGATTTTTTAGTAAACATCGCGTCACAAATGGGATGCACTCGAATCGACGTCTCATGCATCACATATTGCTTCTGGAGCCTAATCACATCACGCATTATAAAACTAAGCCCGATGACTTTTGCCTATTAGTTGTGAATAAGATTTTTATTATTAACCTCTAATTGCATACAAGTTTGTGAAACCAAATATATTTAAGACATGTCCTATAAAATGTACATCTCTAAAATCCTTTACATAAATATCTATTAATTCTTAGGTATGTGTTGTATTTTTTTAATGTAGAGTTATGTAAATTTGATATATCTAGTAGCTATTTTGCTAAAGATATATTGGAAAATACATACATGTTGCTTTGAACCCTTTTAGGTCATATTTAGCTGATGTTAGTAGTTAACTTGACGAATTATTATAAGAGAAAAATTAAAAGAATGATGTAATAATTGATTATAAAACAAGTAAAAAGAAAAAAAGAGAAGATCAAATAAATTGTTTAAATAATGTTATATGATTTTTGTACAATTAAGGGTAGAACATCAATGATTAAAGTCTACTTACGTACAAGAACATGTATTCTAAAAGACGGTAGTCTCTTGTGTAATTAATGGCGTTAGCCAATTTCGATCGTGGTAAGTGCAAAATAATTCAAATCAAGACATCGATTAGTAGGTTCCTACTTCAATAATACACATACCCCTCTCAATCCTGTCGTTCTTGCAAATCCTCTAGAATCTTTTTTTGAAACATTCGAATAACTTCATACTAATCAAAAGAGCAATCTACATTACAAGCCCTAACTACTATGCTAGGATTGTTTTCCTCTAGCCAAACTTTAAAAGTAGAAGTAGAATTATACAACTTGAAACTCGAAGATAAAGGTACATTACTTGGGTTGTGATCTAAAGTCACTATTACCTTATCAAAAAGAGATGTCATTGCTAACATCCCATCCGAGTAGTCCATCTCTACCTTGTCAATCGCCTTATGCAAGGTTTTTTGATTTTCTTCCACCTTTAGCACGAAAACCTACCTTCATGTATCCCTTTTCATAAGCCCATTTCATGCCGTAATTCACCAAAGCTTCATCATTGTTACTGATAGCAGAACTGTGTTGAACTTTGTTGAAGATCATAATAGGCTCACCCTTCTAGTTCCTCCACATTCCTGCCAGAATTCGTGTTCTTCCCTTTGACCTGTTGACAAAACAATTCAGTTTGATGCTATCCTGCATAGGAGGTGTCCATTCATGAGAGTTATCAAGTGATATACATCTGTTCCAAGCAGTAATTTGATAGTTATAGGTAAAAACAATGTTGCTTTGAACTAAGGCCATCCAGGATGCTTCCGGGTTATGTCTGGCAAAGTTTTTGCATCATAAAGAGCCCACATTAAGTTTGCCACTTTACATAGTTTATCATTATCCCAATGATTGGCTGCGTTTAGAACCCAAAGTTGAGATCTCTGATCTCCGACTATTGGAATCTCAATAATATGATCAAGTTCGCCTAGTAACCTCTAGACATAGCACACTCAAAGATAGAATGAGCCACAATATCTATAAGGCCACATAGCAGGCATTTAGGAGAACCTCCTATTCTTTAGCTATGTTACAAACACAAGGCATGATATCATTATGGAATTTCTAGAAAAATAGTTTCACACGGGGACTACATTTGGAGCTTTTGATTCTAGACAAGAGATTAGCATTAGTTGTCTTCAAACTGCTAGAGGCAACTTGACCTAAGGCCCACTCTTGATTTAACTTATAAGCCAAGCTTACTATGAAAGTTCCATGCTTAGACTGATGTCAGGACCAGGCATCTTCTTCATTCGTGTCCACAAAAAGACTGATGATGAGGCTAATATCAATTTGAAGGAAAATCTGTTTGATTTTTCAAGGTTCCACAGGTTAGAAGCTGCATCAATCAGGCTGGAAAATGTATCATTGTTGGAAGCTCCAGGGCAAGGGGTTATGGGGGAGAAGAAGTAAGGTCTATGAATCCAAGGAGAAGACCAAATATAAAAGTTTTTTCCATAGCCTATTTTTCTTCTCGCTCCCCTTTTGATGAGGGGGATTGAGGAGACTAAAGATGAACAATTAGGACTAGCATGGACTCATTTCTTAGTCTCTAGTCCATTGCTCTGGGGGTAGTAGATGCCTTTCATAACTTTAGCCAGAAGGGAGAAAGGATTTGAGAGAATGTTCCAAATCTGTTTAGCCAACAGGGCTAGGTTGAAGCTAGAGATTGATATGAAACCCAAACATCCTTTCTTATGTTTACACATTGTGTCCTACTTGGTCCAATGCATACTTTTCTTATCTTTCCCCCTCCCTACCAGAAAGCGGAAAATATGGCATTCATTTTTGTAATAGTTTCTCTTGGGAGGCGGAAAAGGAACATCGTGTAAGTTGGAATGGATTGTAACACACTCAAGATCATAACAGATCTAGCAGCTTGAGACATAGGATTTGCCCAAGAAAAAAAACTCTCTTTTTCACTGCTTATAGGAGGAACTTGTAGTGAAGGTTTTTGTTTCTTCCAACTGACATTGGGAGGCCTAAATATTTTCCAAAAGAGGGTGCTTCTATAACTCCAGAAATCCTACAGATATGTTCTTTAGTTCTAGGATCAAGCCTCTTGCTAAAAACTATATTAGATTTTGTTGGATTGATGATTTGGCTTGAAGAAACCTAGTAACTTTGAAAATATCATTAAAAGTTGTAGCATTTTCAACATTAGCAACCCCCCCCCCAAATAAGATATCATCTGCAAAAGCCAGGTGAGTGATGGAAGGGCAAGTTTTGGCTATTTTAATCCCTGTAAGAAGACCTTCAGATTCTGCTTCATTTATGGCACTAGAGAGTGCTTCTTGCACCAAAATGAAGAGAAAATGAGATAACAGATCTCCTTGTCGAATACCTCTGGTAGGTTTTGTTATAACCCGCATAATTACAACATTATATTATGTCCGGTTTATGATTGTTGTATCTAAGTTGGATTACATTACTTATGTCAGTGGGACTTGATCGGCGTTCTTTCAAATGGCAAGGGCAAGGAAGTCTTTGCTTAAAACAATTAAGGTAATTGTTTTAATTAGGTCAATAAGGAGGGGAACCTTACTTAATTTATTTCTATTCTGATTGTTTTTCTTCACGTCAGTCATTTGTGAGGAGCGTCTCTCATCGTGCTGGAACGACAGTTTTCTCTCTTTTCCTTCTCTCTCAATTCCTCCCTCAGTTGAGAATTCCGGTCCTACTGCTGCAATCAGATTGGCGATCTTCGTTGCGGTGTGGTCCTCTCTTCGTTTTCAGGTTGGTATTGCAGAACCGGGACTTCATTGTTTCATCCGTTCTTTTTTCCAGTTTCTGATTGAGGGTTCTGATTGTGTTCGAATCAGTGGTCGTCGGCTGTGTTCAGATTGGGATTCTACTGCAGAGTAATTCGGCTAGTCTTCGATTTCAGGTTTGGTCTAGTCTAGTGTTGTGGGTACTGATTGGACTTCCTTTTTTTTCCTGTTTCTGATTTGGGGTTTTGATTGTCGGTTCAGTGGCTGTTGGTTTGTGTCGGTTGTGACTCTGCGTGGATTGCGCCTACGGTCTCAGTTCGGTGTCGTTTTTTGCTGATTGAGGTGAGTGGTTGCTTGATTCGGTTTGGAAGATCAGCCATGGGGATATTGCAAGGTTTATTGTCTGATTTGGGTGCGAGTTCTGATTGTGTTGTCTGTTTTATTACGTTTTTGGAATGGTTAAAACCCCATGGTCTTCTGTGTTTATGACTGATTTGGTGTGTGTACTGACTTGGCAATTCGTAGTGTCGAATTGCATTGTTTTTCTGCTCTGTTCGATTTCTGGAAACTGCAGTTTTTGCACTGTCCGAACTTCCGTCCGAGCTTTGAAGTTCGGACAGTGTGTTTTGCCCTTCTGATTTTCAAAGTTCGGGGTATGTCCGAACATCTGTCCGAGCTTTGATGTTCGGACACTCCCTTTGTAAAACCCCTACTCTAATCGGCTCCTAACCATCTTACTTATCATTGTAATCGCAGCGGTAATCTAAACAAATGAACTACTGGTGTCACCGTTCTCACTCGCCCATACGAGTAACAACGTGCTTACTGATATATATATATATATAAATACGAAACAATTTCCCACAGTGACAACAAGAGATAGATCTAACCTTCCCAAACCAATATAAAATACATTCACAGTGAGCATTCTAAGTACCCCAATCCTATACACGTTTCTAAGTTCGTATCAAAATGCAACAGTGCATATTTAATCAACTGTAACTAAACTACCCAGCGCGTCCCGCTCTTTGTCGACACCGGAAGCTGCATACCTGCAAAATGTTTGTTTGTGGTATGGAATCAGCCCCTGCTGAGTATGTTACTACATGACTGTCATGCCCCCTCGGACCCTCAGTTTATTGGTCGAGAGCATGCAATTCATTTTCATGCAAATAGTTTGATGTAAAAACTGTAAAGCAACAATATATATTGCAGTAAACTCAAATAGCAAACAAGCCCCCGACTTCACCCATCGCATCGCAGTATACCACTGAAAGCGTTACAACGCTTTTATGAGTACAGAGACTCCATTCCAACAAACACTTGATAGTTCATAATTGAGTACGACGACTCACTCGACCAAACAATTCACAATGATCCACACACGAGTACAACGAATCGACTCGACCAGTTCACAGCACAGGCATAAGTACAAGACTCAATTAATCCAATTCACAACTCGCATATGAGTACAACGACTCAATTAATCCAAATTACAACACACATATGAGTACCACGACTCGTTTCAACAAATCCACCAATAAACAACACATAACCACAAAGCATAACCAATTAACAACAAGGCGAAACAACGAGAATTATAAACAAGTATAAATTCTCGTCTTTGGCATGCAAGCCCAAATAATGTTCGCCTAATGTACGAGCTAATATAGTCGTTCGTAATTGTTCAGTCACGCCTAATGACAACGTCTCGTTATAACGACGTGTCTCTCAGTTACCCATCTCCTATGGCGGGTCACCCACGGCAGTAGCCACTCCAGCGGTAGAGTCTCCGACCGACGAACCATCTGTAGTCCGTTGGAAATTTATCCTGATATTTACGGATACCCACACGGTATCCTAGTATCGTTAATTGATCACAGTTCATAGCAAGAACCACATCCTCTTGATAAACTTATCTATACCATCGCATCGTTCTATTTTTCCTAACACAGCAGACTAAGGTCGTTAGTCCAATCCTGAGTATGTCGACTCGGGATCCAGTGTTAGATACGAGAGCGGCGTTAAAGAGGCCAGTGCTCCGTATATAAGTCTCGGATATATATATATATATATATATATATATCTTATTATCCTAATGCTACAACGTTTTACTTACATTCCTTATATTACACATATAAGATAGCATCATTGCCGCTAGTTCGTTTTATAATATGTTCATATATACGAACTGTACTGTTATCGTTCAACAGTAATAGAAATAAAGCAGCATTAATACACAACTCAAGCATATTAATTCACTCAAGCAGACATTCAATCTTAACACAGATTTTCGCACAATGCCTGAACTGAGGAAATCCTCAGAGACAATCAAGCCACATAAATAACATACCGTGCACCGGGATTATAAGACCGTGGAGTATGAATCAGCTAAATTCTCTGACGATCCTCGAGGCGCCTCTAACAATCTATTAATATGCATCAGCATCTCATACTAACAATACACTACGGCACCCCGTACCGTTACTAATCCATCCCGGTTTATTCCCCGTTGCTAACTGATAACGTTTGTCGGGTCTCCGGTTTAACTCGGGATTTGGAAAAACGTCATATTTCATGCGTGGTTAGGTCGAGTATATTAATATACTTAACTTTAAACGTTATTATCGCATGTAATTTAATACCCCTTTGTATATCATATAGTTTATCACTATATTGCATGTATAATCTTAATCATAATTATACATCTCACCTTAGTATTTATTTCCTAAGGTTAGTTTCTCCAAGTGTAATGTTGTATAATTCATATTTGAAAATACTTTGAAGTATATAACTCCTTATTATTTCATGAACAACATAACATTAGAATTTCCTTATCCAATGTTTATAATTCTTTTCTTTTTATTCTATATCATTTTAATTATGATATTATGGTTATTTGAACCATATTGTGTTTTCCACTCCTTAACATTTATTTACTTATATATATGTATTATGGGACCATTTATTATATGGTAAATCTTTATAATATATTCATTCTCTTTTAATGAATATTTCTTATATTATAAATGTTATAACTTATAACATTGAAAAACCATAATATAAATTTTTGTTCTAAAATCCCATTATTTCCGAACAGCACCCATGTTCTCTATTATTTACAAAACCCACCACATAACTTATATAATGTTATATTATAGTTATGTAACATATATTATGACATTGTCATTAAAAAATATAACCTATAGTTAAAAATTGTTATAAAATACTAAATGTACCATATAGCATTCTCGGTTTATTTAAATTCCACCATACTTTCAGATTTTACAAATCCACCCCAAATTATATTCCATTGTCACACTTATAATATACACTTATATTATAATCCTTAAACCTTAATATAGTTATAACCTAAGGTTATAAATGTTTATAATTGCCGACAGACCCTAGGCCTGTTTCAAATTAATTTCCAACCCCATCACATATTCCTAAATAACCCCATTTTATAACAATAGTTTCTAATGTCATTAAAACTATATATTAACATAATCTTAATAAAACCTTATAGATAACTCCAAAAATTACCAAACTATACCAAAGGTTATAAACATCATTCCTAACCTATATTTTCAATATTTACGGTTTCCACCATATATGTTACCTATATGTAACAATGATATAAAATATCATATATACTTATATAATCCATATTAACTCTAAATTTAACCAAATAAATTCCTTAAAATTCCTAATGACCCATAGGTGTATAAAATACCATTTTATACCCCAAACTTTTGGTAATATCATATATACCCATATGTTATGTAATTTTTACATTTTAATACATAACTTAATATAATTTGATAATTAAATTAATAATCATCAAATCTGGTCAAAGTCTTTGCTTGGTCAATGTTTGACTTCCAAACATCATTTTGACCCCACTTTCTAGGTAATTACATAGATTACCCCAAACTTTCCAATATTTACAATTTCACCCAAAAACTTTATAAAATCTTATATTTTTATTTAAATACATTTTAAATCCCAATTTTAGGCTATATTCATCTACAACCCTCTAATGTTTGATTAATTAGGCTTGACCCCTTACTTAATAGTAAGTGTATAAAATAAATTAATTAAGCTTTTAAACTTAAATAAAATGGCCTAATGACATGGCCTTATTACAACTTTGCTTATAACATAAATTACAATAAATAGCTCAAAATAAACATAAGCTCTCGGCCTTACTATAGTTTATTTATTTTTCCACATAGTGTCATAATTTGACCATTATGGTTAATTAAATCACTTAAATGACTAGCTTAATTATCTTAGTCATTTTTTCCATACTTAGGTTAAAATAACCCATATAAGTAACTCCACTCTCGGCACATAATATATAGCTAAGAAATCATAATAACATAAGTTTGAGGTGTTTATACCTTGATTTATGTACTTAAAGCCCTTATACCCATTCGGCAGCTTGGAGGAAAAGTCCACAACACTCACACATGTTTAATACACCAAAATAAGATATGGTTCACTCAAGCATGAGCTAACCATAAAGACAATTAAATGTAAGATTTAAGACAAAAATCACCTTAAAAATGCAAGGAAGTTTCCAAAGGGTTTCGGCCTGAATTAAACACACCACATGGTGTTAAATTCACCATATAAACATAGGAAATAGCTATACAACAACAAGCTGCTATGGTAATAAGTTTTACCTTGGCAAAATGCCTTAAGAATGGTATTTCCTTTGATTTTCGGCCACCTTTGCTCCAAATGGTTAACCAACTGAATTAACATGTAAATATGAAGATTATGAGTGAATAAACTCATAGAAATCAGAAGGAGAAAACCGGATGGAGAGTAGAAATCCTTAAGGTATGTTTTTACCTTATAATGTAAATTTTGGCAACCTTGGTCCCTAGACTTGCTTCAGCCAAGATTGATGACTGTTCAAGGTTTAAAACACTGAGAATGAGCCATGGCAAGTGATAGATCATGAGCTCCAAGTGTAGGTAATGAAGAGATGAAGAAAAAGAGCTAAAATAAGCCTTAAACCATTACCTTAGGTGCAAAAGAGATTGATTTGCCTTCCATACTCAAGAACACAGCTTGAGAGGATTTCGAAGTGCTAATGGCTCGGCTGGAATGGGACAAGAACAAAGAGAAAGAAAAGAAATGTGATTTAATGAATGAAAAGTAGAAAATGGAATAGTAAAATGGTGATTCACCAAACTAGCTAGATAGTTAGCACTAAAGTTGAATGTGCTGTCTTCCATTCTCCATGGCTGCCGAATTCTTAAGGGTTAGAGTGGTCATTCATTGACCATTGACCATACTTAGTCAATTTTGCTTAAAAATGCACTATTTGGGTTACTATTCACAAATGAATGCCATATTTTCTTTTTTTTTGAAATCTTGGATTTAGACCTTTTAATGTGGTACATTATAGTACATTAGTATATGAAGGTCTAATCCAATGCTTAACACCACTCAAAACCCACTCAGAAAGTCAATTTTCTCAAAAACATGCTTTAAGGAATTTTAAAGCACATTTTGTGTTGGAACATGTTTTAGAGCTTGGTTTCTTTTGAGAATGGTTTTATAATATTCATTACTTCATTATAATACTTAGGAATCCACTTTGGATCCTATTTGAGGTCATACAATCTCTATGGTGTCTTAAAGCACATTTTTGGCTTTACCGATCTTAAGGCATGTTTTGCCTTGTTGAGATCTTTAGATTGTTCCTCAATGGTATATAGATGTTTATTAACCATCTTAGATCATTGATAGATCATTTAATTATGTTTTTAAGGTTAGAGGTATTTCACCCTTGGTTTCTCCTCTGATTTTAGTTCGACCTGTGTCCGAACTTCGACGTCCGGACACAAGGTCGGACCTTCCGCGTAACTTTTCTCGTAAAACCCGTCCGAACATCTGTCCGTACTTTGATGTTCGGACATTCTGGAATTCTTTGTATGATTTCAAATCGACTTGTTTCCAAACATAGATGTCCGGACACAAGTTCGGACATTTGGCAATTCTGGTTTCTGAGTCTCGACTTGCGTCCGAACTTTGACATTCGGACCCAAGTTCGGACACCGCACTGTTTTCTGCATAACTTCTCCGTCTGAACTCTGATTTGAGTGCCGTTTGTGGCGTTGGACTCCTCTAAGTCTCTACTACTGTATTATAAGTGTTTTGGCATGTTTTCATGCAAGGGTGCTTCTATTTTGCAAACCTTCTGTTTTGGGACACCTTACTTTGTTTCTGAGCCGTGAATGGCTGGGTCGAGCTATTCTGTGGTATACCATGTAGACTTTGTTCTGAGTGTGGGTCATTCCCTTTCTATTCTGTGGGGTTGACGAACCCTTTGGCTCTCGAGTCATTTCTGTGTTACCGAGAGATCTGTTATGATCTATGGGTCTTCGACCCTTCTGAGTGTGTTCATTGTACTGTGTCCCCTTTATGTTTGTGAACTCTAGTTATTTCTGAACTGGGAACTCTAGTGTTCCGTTCTGTACTTGTTTCAGCGATGCTCTGGTTATTTTGAGAACTATGGTTTTGTGCTAACCTCTGCTTCTCTTCTGTTTTCGATTGTTTTAAGCGACCTCACTGATGATGGTCGCTGCTTACTGGGCATAGTTGTGTGCTCATTCCCCTACTCTTATCATTTTTGCAGATTGATCAGCGAGGTTCATCTTAGTATCTGGAGCTTTGACTTATTAGACATTCATTGTTAGACATTCGATTGTATGACTGTAGCCTTCGGGCCTTACTTCCTTTTGACGTTTAATTTCGGTTTTGAGGATTACCTTATGGTTTAATGTATTCAGTACAATTATTTTACGGGTATTAATAGAAGTGTTATTCAGGGCCTTGTTTGCGAATGTTAGCTTTAGAGCCTTGCGTTATTAGGTGCAGACGTTATATTGTGAGTGGTTTAAGTGGTGTAATTATTAAAAGAAAGAAAAGAAATTAAAACCCAAAATAAACGTCGGGCTGCAAACAAATCCCGGTCGCAGTAGTATAGTGAAATGTAAGCGACCGGATATCGAACCACGGGACTAATGTACATATTATAGTACCTAAGCGTGTCACAGGAGGGGGGATTAATTGACTTGTTTATATAAATAAAAGGAAAGATAAAATTAACTAAGTAAGCAAATAAACTAAACGGGACTCTGGTTCAGATTAATATTATCTCCTTCATGCTATTCCTACTGGTTTAATTATAATTGTTTGGCAAAATTCCTTAAATTATCCTAAGGACTAAGTCATAGCCTCATAAGAACTCGTTTACCAGAAATGCTCGGTCTAATCAAGGTTCGAGCACTCTTATGTAAACGGACATTAAATTCCAGGAAATATAATTGCATCTGAAAATACTAACTCATTAAATCATAATAGAGCTTTCTCCAGATTTACGGCTTAATCAACCTATCTATTTATCACCTGGTCTGATCAAAATAGACTTAGCAAGCCATTTAATAAACTCATGACATTTATTAAAAAGGCGAGAGATGAGCTTTAAGCGTAACAGACTTCATTAAATTAAAACCAGTAAAAACATTGCATAATTAATACAGAATATAATAATTATTCCCAAAGCGTACGTAAACTAGCCTAACATATTAAATAGAATAACAGAAACAAGAATGATAGAAATCATCCGTAATCACTCCGTCTCGCTCTGCTATTTTGTATACGTAGGCTAGAGGTGGATTTAGTGGACTGTAAAATAAATAAAAATGGAGAAGGCGGAAGGAGAGAAATGAGATGGTGCGTGAGTTGGAACTCCAGAGGAACCACGGAAGGAGCCTCCGGAAGGACACTCAGTAAGGACGAACGAGGCTGGTATTTATAGAGGAAGAAGAAGCACACAGCTTCATTGATTGAGGTCGATGATTGCAGCTCCCCATTGATTGCAGCTATTGATTGCGCAGGGGACAGAGCTGAAACGCGGGCGTGATTTCTGGTAGGCGCCTTCTCAAGTTGCAGAACGAGTCGGCTAGAAGATAACCCGTTAATTTTTGGACACTTAGCCGTGTCCGCTAGATAAGGAGCGGTCTCCTCTGTTGTGTCCGCCTCGCGGTTACATTAGAGTTGTCCGCCTCTTAAGTGGCGGTCATCTCTGTCTCAACCGCCTCGCGGTTGCGTCTGAGTTGTCCGCCTCTTAAGTGGCGGTACTCTCTATCTCAACCGCCTCGCGGTTGCATTAGAGTTGTCCGCCTCTTAAGGAGGCGGTCGCCTCTTGTTTCTCCTCCTGTGTCTCGTCCGCCTTGTTATGTGGCGGTTCCTCTTTTAATCCTTTATAATGTTTGTGTTTAATTGGTATTTCTCCTACATTTTAACACATATAATACATTAGTTAATATAACAACATAATTATAGGAAAAACCCTAGATAAGTGCGAAACATTACTAAAAATACTGCAATTAATAAGATGATTAAACCCTAAAAAGTCTATATGTTTTGCACTTATCAAACTTCCTCACACTTGACTTTTGCTTGTCCTCAAGCAAATAAGGAAATAATTATCTCTAAGCCTTAATAATAAAACAAGATTAAATAAGTGTAGAAGGGAATTTAGACAAAGTGACAATCGAAAGAATAATTTTGCTCTTAGAAGTAGGTTTTAGCAAACAGTGAAAAAGAACCATTTAATAAAAGCATAGATAAACTAGACTGCAGAAAACAAGTTAGATTAACCTGGGATTTCCAACCAATTTCATTCACTAACCTGGGATGACAAGGGGTGTGAAGTAATGCCTTATTCCGCAATACCTTTCAACACCACGTACTCATGTTCATAAACATAAATTGCAATTTATTTATTCACATTTTTTTTGAATGTGCAAATTGTATATACAAAGCACTTATTATTTATATAATATATTTTTTAAATTGCATTATTTTTCTGTACCCCAGACTTTTCTCTCTATATTGTAGCGGTGTTGGGTCTTCTATCCCAGGTCACGAGACCTTAGGTAGATAGGTGATAAAGCACCCCAAAGAACTTAATAACCAGATAGACGAGGCCTGTTTTGGTTAGAAAAAATTCATAAACAGCGGAGTACCTTGTCTTTATCCTTTCTTTCCTTGACTTTCCACATATTTCCATAATCCCAAGCTAAACTAAATTGATTTTTACAACTAGCAGATCTATCATTTTTGAGCGAAAAATAGAGTATTTTGATGGAAAATAATTTTATACAAACTCCTTGAAATAAAACTACCTTTCAGTTGTCACTTGACATAATTTCAGACACTTCTACAATTATTTTACCTCATTTTTATCAAATTTTTTATATAGGCAGTTTAGAGTAGCAAAAAGTGAGTGTGGCATTATCGAACAACTGTCATAATTTCAGGGAAAGGTCTCTCCTTCCTCATACTTAAGAGGAGCAGTGTCCTCATTGTTCAGAATTAAAGTCAAGAAAATGACCTTTCAAATTATGACAGACTCATAAAGGATTAAACGCAAGTAGGTTGAACATTAATATAAATAAGGAAGAATTGAAACTCCCCTTGTATTGTAGATTGAGGAAGGTATCCTTCCTCACACTTAGAGCTTTGGCAGGGGTGAGACGTTCCTCACACTTGAGTTTGCGCAAGTGTTCAACCGAAGATATTGAAATGCCAAGCAACTGAGGTTGCTTTCCAAAGGTGAGTTCAGCTATATATTCGACATAGAATTTGTTCTGAAAAGAAAATCATATAGCCAGCAGAACTCAAGTGGCACCAAAAAGAAAATAAAAATAAAATATGATAAACATAAATAATTAGGCATAAAAAAACTTTAAGCAAAAATAATACAGTACTACATAAAATAAAAACATGAAGCAAACCGAACAGTATAAGTCTACAAAATGTTAGTACACAACATAATAAAGTACTACATAAAATAAAAACATTAAGAGTTAACAAATATTAATAAACAAAAAGCGACATAAAAACTAATATTAATAGCAACATAAATATTAATATTAAAAACAACATAAAAATTAATATTATTAACAAAGCATTAATATTTGACATAAACATTTTAGTAATATTAACAAAAATAAAAACAAGAAGAACAAATAATATGAAATATGAACAGAATAATTATACAACATAAATTCTGTCGAAAAATCCACAGAACCTCCCCTAAAATCTACGATTCTCCACAATTAATTCAGTCAAACGCAAGGTAATTTAAAACCGTTATCAGCCTAAATCCATATATAACAACCTATAATCATAAATTCATTCGTTTAATAAAACAAGGCATAATACAATTGGAGAATGCTATTTTAACATAGCAAGTCTCGTATCTACATATACCTAAATTTGAAATTCATCCAAAACGACAAATTTAAGTATAATCAGTGTAGATTTAACCTTGTGTATGTATATTATGATTTATAGAAGAGGAATCTGAGACAAAAATCGCATATTTAAGCTCGAATTTTCGAACGGGTCGACCTAGGGTTCGAAAGTTCAGTCCTTAATTTCTCCTAGTGTAGTTCATTATTTGTGGATTTGAAACTATAGAAACGTTAAGAATTGAAAAACAAAGATTTCGGTACTAACCTTGCGTAATTTGGTGGAGAATTGAGGAAGTTGTGTTGAATTGAAGAGGAGGGGAGTTGCGCGGCTTGTTCGTTCCTCTGTACTGGTTCGCTCGAGCTCGAACTGGATGGGGAAGAACGGTGAGTGAAACGCTGAGTTTTTACATTTTTTTTTTCTATTCTGAAGCACGACCGCGAGGCGGTCTCTTGTGTGGCGTCCGCGCGTTATCTGGCGGACAAGAGTGAGTCGACCGCGAGGCGGTCGCGTGTGTAGCGTCCGCGAGTTAAGTGGCGGTCAAGAGTGGGGCGACCGCGAGCAAACGGGGCGGTTGTCCTTGCGGACAACCCCTGTTTTTTTTTTTTCGATTTAACTTGTAACATACGAGCTACAAATAAACAGATAAACATTAGTACACATAAAATAATAATTAGTAGTTAGATTACAAAAATTATAAGTTAGCGGGTTAATTACATTAAATTAAATGTTAAGGACAATGGAAATTAAATGTTAGGGACAATGGAAATAAAATGTTAGAGACAATGGAAATTAAATGTTAATAAGAGTTAGAAGTTAGATATCAGAAGTTAGATGTCCGGAGTTAGATGGCCAAAGTCAGGTGTCCAATTTGTCCAAATGTCCAATTTAATATTAACAGATTATTAGAGGAGTAATATTAACAAAATATAGTAGATAATTAATATTAACAATAAACGAAAATAATATAGAAATATTATTAACATTTTTAAGAGAACAAAATATTTATAATTAAACAGGTGAATAATCCGGAGCTTAGGAACTAGAATAAATCTAGTCCCCGGCAACGGCGCCATTTTGCAGACGTTATATTGTGAGTGGTTTAAGTGGTGTAATTATTAAAAGAAAGAAAAGAAATTAAAACCCAAAATAAACGTCGGGCTGCAAACAAATCCCGGTCGCAGTAGTATAGTGAAATGTAAGCGACCGGATATCGAACCACGGGACTAATGTACATATTATAGTACCTAAGCGTGTCACAGGAGGGGGGATTAATTGACTTGTTTATATAAATAAAAGGAAAGATAAAATTAACTAAGTAAGCAAATAAACTAAACGGGACTCTGGTTCAGATTAATATTATCTGCTCCTTCATGCTATTCCTACTGGTTTAATTATAATTGTTTGGCAAAATTCCTTAAATTATCCTAAGGACTAAGTCATAGCCTCATAAGAACTCGTTTACCAGAAATGCTCGGTCTAATCAAGGTTCGAGCACTCTTATGTAAACGGACATTAAATTCCAGGAAATATAATTGCATCTGAAAATACTAACTCATTAAATCATAATAGAGCTTTCTCCAGATTTACGGCTTAATCAACCTATCTATTTATCACCTGGTCTGATCAAAATAGACTTAGCAAGCCATTTAATAAACTCATGACATTTATTAAAAAGGCGAGAGATGAGCTTTAAGCGTAACAGACTTCATTAAATTAAAACCAGTAAAAACATTGCATAATTAATACAGAATATAATAATTATTCCCAAAGCGTACGTAAACTAGCCTAACATATTAAATAGAATAACAGAAACAAGAATGATAGAAATCATCCGTAATCACTCCTCGCTCTGCTATTTTGTATACGTAGGCTAGAGGTGGATTTAGTGGACTGTAAAATAAATAAAAATGGAGAAGGCGGAAGGAGAGAAATGAGATGGTGCGTGAGTTGGAACTCCAGAGGAACCACGGAAGGAGCCTCCGGAAGGACACTCAGTAAGGACGAACGAGGCTGGTATTTATAGAGGAAGAAGAAGCACACAGCTTCATTGATTGAGGTCGATGATTGCAGCTCCCCATTGATTGCAGCTATTGATTGCGCAGGGGACAAAGCTGAAACGCGGGCGTGATTTCTGGTAGGCGCCTTCTCAAGTTGCAGAACGAGTCGGCTAGAAGATAACCCGTTAATTTTTGGACACTTAGCCGTGTCCGCTAGATAAGGAGCGGTCTCCTCTGTTGTGTCCGCCTCGCGGTTACATTAGAGTTGTCCGCCTCTTAAGTGGCGGTCATCTCTGTCTCAACCGCCTCGCGGTTGCGTCTGAGTTGTCCCTCTTAAGTGGCGGTACTCTCTATCTCAACCGCCTCGCGGTTGCATTAGAGTTGTCCGCCTCTTAAGGAGGCGGTCGCCTCTTGTTTCTCCTCCTGTGTCTCGTCCGCCTTGTTATGTGGCGGTTCCTCTTTTAATCCTTTATAATGTTTGTGTTTAATTGGTATTTCTCCTACATTTTAACACATATAATACATTAGTTAATATAACAACATAATTATAGGAAAAACCCTAGATAAGTGCGAAACATTACTAAAAATACTGCAATTAATAAGATGATTAAACCCTAAAAAGTCTATATGTTTTGCACTTATCATTAGGTAGTAATACGCGGCGTGTAATGCCTTTAACTCTTAGGCCAGTTTTAGGGGCGTTACAGGTTTGAAAAGTTTGCCAGGAGAGCCATTGATTAAGATTGTACACTCAACCGTGGTTACATATTGCATCACTTAAGCAAGCCAGTTCTTTGGAAATCCCATCTTAGACAGGATTTCATAGATGAAATTCCATTCTAGCCGTTCATAGGCCTTGCTAAGATCTGTTTTCAGAGAAAAATGACCTCTTTTTTTTTTTTGCCTTGCTTCTTATCAGGTAATGTTGGATCTCCCCCACAATTATAACATTATTTGTGATATTTATGCCCTTAACAAAACCTGAATGAGAAGTAGAGATAATGTGTGGAAGAATGCCAAAAGGATTTGTAGAAGAAACCATTGAAACCATCGGGACCAGGTGATTTATCAGAGCCAAGTTGTTTTACTGCATTGAAGATTTCTGAGCCAGAATAAGGAGTTTGCAACTCTGATATAAACACATCATTCAAGAAAAAGGGATCACATGGAGGAGAAGAGCTCTAAAAGATTTTAGAAAATGTCTTCTAGAAATCTCTTCAATTCCCTCCCAGGAGTAGACCATAATCTCATTCTGATCAAGCAAGCCATAAATCTTGTTGCTTCTGTTTCTGGCTGTAGGTTTAGCATGGAAAAACTTAGTATTCTTATCCCCTTCTTTTAACCAGCCTATTCTAAATCTTTGTCTCCACCACAATTCCTCTTTATAGTGAAGCAGTTCAATCTTCAGAATAGTTCTCTTTCTGTTACTTGCCATTCCTACGGAGAAGTACTATGATCTATTTTCCAGAGATCTTCTCTTTCCTTTTTCAACTTCCACTTGATCTTAGCTAAAGACCACCCCTTCCAGTTAGAAATCTTCTACGCATAGATAGATAGCTTGCTTTGAATATCACACTCACTGTTACCCCACACCTCCATAATAATTTCCAAACATCTACTTTCATTAGCCCACATGTTCACAAATCTAAAAATTCTCGAAGGTTTCTTCAATATCCCAAAGAACCTAATTAGCAGAGGGTTATGATCATACATTTCCTTCTGCAAGTGTTCTACTGAAATGGAAGGAAAAACTTCAAGACCTTCAAGGCAACAAAAAACTCTATCCAATTTGCTTTAAACTGGTTTTTATTAGTTTAACAGTTAGTATAGGTGAAATCTTCTCCAAAAAAACCTATATCAATTAGATTAGACACTTCAACAGCTTCTCTGAAAGGAGTAAGATGATTCTCCTGTTTGAATTGTCCACCCTTTTTTTATTCATTGTACAAAATTTGACTAAAATTTGCTACAATCACCCACATGATGGAAGTGATATTTTTATGGACTTTGATCAATTTCGAGGACAGATGCTTCTGACTCCAGTTTGCCCAACCGTAGAAACCTGTGAAATTAAACCATGAACCCCTTGGGAATCTTACTTTAGCAGCTGTATGATAATCAATGTAGTTACACACCTTAACTTGAGAGTTGTTATTCCACATCAAAACTAGACCTCCACTTCTGCCCTTACATCCTACCAAAAGTCCTTGGTAACCTTTAAACTTATTAATTAACAGATCCATTTGTGTCTTAGATTCGTGGGTCTCCATAATAAAACCAGCTATGGGTTGAACCTTTTTAACAGTTCTTTAACCCATGCTACTGCCTCTTGGGGTGAGAATTTGAATAATTCGGTAAACCAAAATCCAAATTGATAAAAAAATTGGATTTTGGTTATTTCGGTAAAAAACAAAACTATCCAAATTAAGACCAAAACCAAATTAACCGTTATCCAAATTATCTAATCCAAAGTTTTTAGTGTGAAAAATCAAATACCAAACTAAAATTCAAATTTTAGCTAGTTTGGATTTCAATTAACTGAAATTTAGGGTTTGTGTTTGACTGTTTATCACTAAAGTCTATAATTAGAAAAGAGAATATTCTTTTTTTTTAAAATAATTGGATAATTCGGTTAACCGAATTAGACAAAATCAATACAAAAATCCAAACCAAATTATAATTTGGATCATTTGGTTTACCAAAATTTTAAGTTCGGTTAGAAAATTCGGTAAAAACAATTGGTTAATTCGGTTTTTTGATAAATCCAAAATATCCAAACTGAATGATCACCCCTAACTTCCTTAGGGCGACCTAAAGTCCGAAAGTTCCATCTAATGCAACTCATTTGTTCAGGCACCCTTGTCCAGAGACAAGGTCTGCCTGATCAAGAGAATTTTCCATACACTCAGATTCTTTCGTTATCTTATCCATGGGCTTAGATAATTTAACTGGAGACTGAGCTTTAGAGTTTCCCCTTCGGTGTTTCTTTTTCCCTCCTAGTTTCTTAGTCTTGAAAGAGGAACCTATTTGAAACATAGAAGCTTTACCTTCTTTTGGATTTGGCACTGATCTTCTTTACTCTCCTCATGGGTAGCATTGATTTGCTTTTCATAAACAAGTATCTGTTAAGTCCTCTTCCCTGATACTATCTCCTATCAAGAGCTGAGTGATAGTAAGGTTTTGATTAAAAAGGTTGTCCTTCTGCACTTTCTGTTTCTTGCTCTTCTGTTCTTGAATTTTTTTAACAACTTCAACCCAGTCAAAAGATTGGTAGAACTTCCTTTTCCCTATCTCATCTCTAGCTTCTATAATCCTTTCAAAACCTGGAGGATATTTAGGATTTTCTGCTACTTGTTCATCTTCTTCCTCTGTCCCTTTCTCATTGGCTCCACTAGTAAGTAAAATCATGTTCTGAGTTTACTTGACACAGAACTGCACTAACTGATTCTCCTAGGAGCTTTGTGTTACATCAGCATTATCTTCCATCCATCATTAAATTATTCCTTTCTATTTCCTTTTCCTTGAGGTTGCCTCCTCTTATATTACTAGACTCCCTTTCATGATTATGGCTAGAAACTATAAACTTAATCATCTTGTTTTTTTTTCTTTTACTTTCTTTATTCTATTCAGACAGAAAAAATTCAGAGAGAGCAGTGGGAGAAGCATCAAATTCTGATCTCATCCACTCACCATATCTATTCTTCTCATTTCCATTAATCTTTCCCCAAGGATTTTCAGCCAACAGATGGTTTACTCTTCTACGTCTAAAAAATAATAGTGGTAGATTATCATATGATATCTTACAACATCTATCTTTTCTTCCATCATTCGCCACTAACAATCTACATATAGGTTCATCCACCTCTACTTCTACACATGCCCAAAGGACTTTTGAGGATAGGGGGTTGATCTTCTCGACAGTTGTAACACCCCTACCGCTAATCCAATAATTAACTCCTATTCCGTCTCAATTACCAACATCAAAGCTGAAATACCCCTAGCCTTCAAAAATTAATTAAATGATATATTAATGATCTAAGATGGTTCATAAACATCTAAATACTATTGGGGAACAATCTATAAGATCTCAACAAGGCAAAACACGCCTTAAGATCGGTAAAGCCAAAAATGTGCTTTAAAGCACCATAAAGATTGTATGACCTCAAATAGAATCCAAAGTGGATTCCTAAGTATTATAATGAAGTAAGGAACACAACAAAACCGTTCTCAAAGAAAACCAAGCTCAGAAACACCCTGTGACACAAAAATGTGCGCTAAAACACCTTAAAGCACGTTTTTGGTTATGAGCTCTAAGATAATGACTTTTTGTCATTTTAAAGACTGGATTTTATCATTAAATCATTAATTTGACATGATAGACTATTTTATAAAGTCTAAATCAAAGTTTGAAAATAAAAATCAAAATATGCCATTTTAGTATGAATAGTAACCCAAATAGTGCATTTTTGGACAAATTGACCAAGTTTGGTCAATGGTCAATTAATTGACCCATTTGAACATATGGCTGTCGGCTGGCAAGGAGGTGGGAAGACAGCTCACACATCATTGATTGCTAATTACCACCTAATACCAATTTAGCATAGTAAAAGTAACTTTTTCAAATCAAATAAGCCATTTCAATCATTCCCTTGCCTCTTGTCCCATTCCAGCTGATGCAGCAGCCTTCCTAGAACCTCTCAAGCCTTGTTCTTGAGCATGGAAGACAAATCTAACTCTTAAGCTCCTAAGGTAATGTTTTAAGGCTCATTTTAGCTCTTTTTCTTCATCTCTTCATTACCTACACTTAGATCTCGTGGCTCATCACTTCCTATGGCTCATTCTCAGTGTTTTAAGGTTAGAACAACATCCAAACTTGGCTGAAGCAAGTAGAGGGACCAAGGTTTCCCAAATTTGCATTTTAAGGTAAAAACATACCTTAAGCTTCTCTACTCTCCATCCGATTTGTTGGGACATCGGAGTGTTGCAGAGATAGCCTTTCACCGTGACAGAGTCAATCATCACTTGACAAACAAAAAGAGTGAGCCTCTTCAATAGAGTCCGCGCAACAAAGAAGACTTCATAGACTCTCTCGTGCTGTTGTGGAAAATCAGGAGTCAACTCGGAATACATTAAGCGCCACAACGGTCATGAAGTTCTCCCTCAACATCCGAAGATCGCGGCCCAAGTAAGAAGACCACTCAGAGCCGTTGGAAGTTGCCTACCAAGTTAGTTCCGGTATTTTCGGAACTAACTTCTTCGACCTACCCTTGTACTTAGAGTATAAATAAGATGTGTAATAGTCAGTTTCAAGTGTGCTTTCATTGAGGATTATTTCAGAGCTTAGAGAGAGAAAAGAGAATCGCTTTGTAAGCCAGAAAGAGAGAGAGAATACGTACCAAGTTAGTTAGCGCCTTTAGATAGACTCTACCTAGGAAGATCCTAGTTTCACTACGCTTATCATTGTTCTGATTAGAAAGTGTGTTGGGTGAGTGAGTGAAAGACCGCTAAGTAGATCCTTTCTACTTAGTGGGCATTTGTAAGTTATTTTATTTGACCAGGAAATGAAATAGCTTATTTGTGTATCTTGCTGAGTTCCACAGAGTCCTTCTCTCTTTTCATCGTTTCGCTATAATTACCGTAAAAGTCTTCCGCACCCTTAGTTTAGTTAATTCGATTGAGTGCCTCTACATCACAGAGTGCTTCTCATTTACGAAGGCTGATTGAGTCAAACCAATCCTTAGACTCACACCTTTGATTGGTTTGAGTTAGCCACCCGATCCTACACGATTTTCTTCCTTTGATTTTTATGAGTTTATACACTCATAATCTTCATATTTACATGTTCATTCAGTTGGTTAGCCATTTGGAGCAAGGGTGGCCGAGATCCAAAGGAAATACCCTCTTTTAAGGCATTTTGCCAAGGTAAACCAATTACCATAGCAGCTTGTTGTTGTCTAGCTATTTCCTATGTTGATATGGTGAATTTAACACCATCAGGTGTGCTTTGTACATGCCGAAACCCTCTTGAAGTTCCCTTGCATTTTTAAGGTGATTTTTTGCCTTAAATCTTACATTAATGTTCCTTATGGTTAAGCTCAAGCTTGGAGTATAACCATATCTTATTTTGGTGTATTAAACATGTCTAAATGGTGTGGTGAATTTACCTCTAAGCTGCCGAGCTCATACAAGGAGAAATCAAGGTATAAACACCTTAAAACTTATGATTTTATGATTTCTTAGCATTATATAAATTATGCCGAGAGTGGAGTTTAACATATGGGTTATATTAACCTAGAAATGGAAAAAATGACTAAGATAAATTAAGCTAGTCATTTAAGTGATTTAATTAACATAATGGTCAAATTATGACATTATGTGGAAAAATAAATAAACTAAAGTGAGGCCGTGAGTTTATACTATTTTGAGACATTTAAAGTGTAATTTATTTTGCAAGTTCAAGGTTGTAATAAGGCCATGTCATTAGGCCATTTTAATTTAAGTTTATAAGCTTATTTAGTTAGATTTATGCTTATATAATTAAGTTTGGGGCCAAACCATAATTACTGGAAAATTATAAAGCCGTGGGCTTAATTTAGAGGAATTTAGGATTTTTAAATGAATTTAATAAAAATTATAACCTTTTATAAAGTTTTGTGTCAAAATTGTAAAAATAGAAAAGTATAGGGTATTATTGGTGATTACCGAAAGTTTGGTTCCCTTTTGGCATTAGAAGTCAAAGTTGACTGTATTGGAGACTTTGACCAAGTTTGGAGAATTTAAGAAATTAAAATACTACCTTATATTAAGATAGTTATTAAATTGTAAAAGATTATAAGAGATGGGGCTATAATGTAATTTCCGAAACTTTGGGGTACTAAATGGGATTTAGTACAGTCCTTAAGTTTTAGGAATTTTAGAAGTTTATTTGGTTAAATTTGGAGTTTATATGAATTATATAAGTATAATATATGATATTTTATAACATTGTTACAAATGGGTAACATATGGGTAAAAACCGAGATTTATAGAAAGTATAAGGTTAGGAATAATATTTATAACCTTTTGGTATAGTTTGGAAATTTTTGGAGATATATATAAGGTTTTATAAAGATATATGTATAGTATATAGTTTTAATGGAATTAGAAAACTATGTATTATAAATTGGGAAGATTTGGAATATATACAAAGTTTGGTGGTGAGAATTTAATTAAAACAGTCCTAGGGTCTGTTCGAAAATTATAGCCTTTAAAAACTATAGGTTATAATTATATTAAGGTTTAAGGATTATAATGTGAGATATATATTATAAGTGTAACAATGAAATATAATTTGGGATTGATTTGTGATTTATAGAAGTTTAGTGGTTTATAGTAAAAGGTACGAGCTGAATCGACAAGCATCACGTGCGATATACACTTGCCTGTCCATCCTAGAACAAAGGAGAGTCAATCACTGCAAGTCCACAAATGAGATATGGACACTCCTTCAAGCTACCCACGAAGGAGTCACTGAACTCAAGAAATGCAAAGCTCAAGAACTCCGAATGGACTATGAAAATTTTCTACAAAAACCCGGTGAGTCGCTGGAAGAAGTACTTGATCGTTTCTACTTACTAACTACTACTATGCAGGAAGTTAGCATCTTACCAGATAGAGAGAGTGTCTTGCATAAATTGCTGGACAGTCTCTGAAATACCCCAAACCTTGATATGTGGTTTAAATATCAAATTATGTTATATAAAGGCTAAAAAGTGCCTTAGAAACATCAGTGAACAATTTAAACATAGTAAAGTGCAATAAAGCACTAAGACACAGTTTGAGCAAAAAACATGCTCTAAGCTATGAGTGAACTTGGTTAGGACCCAAAGAGCCTACCAAGACTTGATAACATTTAATTATGATTTAATAAGGCTAAATAAGTCCTTAGGAAACTTTGGCAGACAATGAAACCAAACAAAACACAAGGTAATACCTTAAAGTCAATAAGAGCAAAAATGTGCTCTAAGCTTGGGATAAATTTGTATAAGACCTAATGGTCATACTTATATCTTATAAATATGTTAATGAACATATTAAATCAATTACTAAAGAAAACCAAGCTTGAAAACAAGTTAAAACGCAAAATGTGCTTTAAGAAGTCTTAAAGCACGTTTTTGAAAAATTGTCTTGTAAATGAGTTTTGAATGGCTAAATGTCCATCATTACTCTTTAATTAACATGTGTACTATATAGTATCACATTTGGGTGGCCATATTAGTGGGAAATCAAAAATTTCACTTCTATGTGCCTTGTTATAGGTGAATAGTGATTTTTATAACTAGTTTGTAACATATAATGTTATAAGTGAGTAAGTTGGTCAACAAAGACCAAAACACCCTTCTATTAAAATGGGGGCCGGTTTTTGTGGTGAGGAGTCACCAAGTATGTAACTTGTTAAGTAAATAAATGTGACTCATAGTTACTATTTGCTTTAAGGCTTAAATATCTTCAAAAAGTAAGTTCTATCTCATTCTCTCATTTCCCTTCCTTTCTTCATTCACACGGTTGCTCTCTCCCTCCCTTCTTGCTCTCTCTCACGGTTTGGCTAGCACACCAACACCACCATTGAAACCATCTTTGAGCTCTTGTTAAATCTAGCTCACTTAACCAAATCAAAAACAAACACCACCATTCTCTTAGTTAAGCCAAGCTCTACAATCTTGTCTCTTCAAATCTTCAAGAACTCAATTTTGGTGCCATGAAGATTCACCATTGAAGGAGCTTGAGCTCATCTTTTCACATGTTCTTGTTCTCCTTTGCTTCAAGGTAAGGAAACTCAAGAAAATCCATGTTTCCTCCATGTTTTGTTGTTATCCGAAAATTCACCATTAATGGAGCTCTATATTGCCTTGTTCTAGCTTCATTTGAATCTTCCAAGGGCTAGGAGGAGTCCTCTCTTGATACTTGTTCAAGTTCTCTTCCAATTCCAAGGTAAAACAATTACCTTAATGTGTTAAAACAATATGTGTAACTAGGGTTTACAATGAGATGAAGCATAATGCTTGAATACTCATTATGTTGTTTGTATAATGTTTAGAAGTTGACAACAACCAAACACCCCACCGGTTACAAGGAACCAAGAAAGAATTTGTGAGGAAAAAGAGGTAAACAAACTATCTCAATGTAGTTTAAATGCCTTAGGAAAATGAGCTTGATTTGCTTGATAAAATACCTAAGGAGCCAATGGTGAGTGACCTAGCAAAGTGTTCTCAAGGAGACTAGTAAAAGAACATATGTTTTGGTGTATGTATTTGCAGGTCAAAGGCATATTTATGTGGGAAATTCAGTGTTTATGGTTTATGCAATTTAAGGGCCTAAGAGCCATGTTATTTAAGGGCCTAAGTGCCAAGCAATTTAAGTTATGCACTATATTGTGATGTAGTGCTTAATGTGTGAAGTTTGTGTATAAAGTGTGTTTGATGGATTTTAGGTGTTTTTGAGTGAAATAAGGTAAAAACCTAAGTGGTTGGATGTGAGTATATACTAGAGAAGCTATGGCCAAATTTGGGAAATGTGAAGAAGTTTAAGTGTTTAATGTGAGTTTTGGTGAACTAGAAAGTGTTAAAGGTGAATCAATGTTACTTGAGAAAGAAAACATGTATTAAAGTGATTTGGAGTGATGCAAGGATTTAGGTGTTGTCTTGGAAGTTCTAGGAATTCAATGTGTGTAGTGGATGTGTTTAAGTCTTGGAGGAGTTTGTTTAAGGTTTAGGTAATGTTGATGTTCAAGGAATAAGTGATGTTTGGTATGATGTAAAAAGGAGATTTAGTTAGTAAGAAAATGATGCTTAAGAGATGATGTTAAGATGAGGAGAAAGTGTTTTGGGATAGTAGTTATAATAGGTGAGAAGCACCATTTAGGAACCTAGTACAAATGTTGAAAGTGTTAAGGAATTTTACAAGGAAATAAGTAAAGGCTTAAGGAGTTAGAAAATGAGTTTCATGGATGTTGTATGTGGATGTAAGGTTACCAAATGATGTTAGAACACATTAAAGGCCTTAGGAGAAGTTTGGTGAAGATTGGCAAAGTTTTGGTAAGTTTAGAAGGCGACCGACCCAGGGGCCGACCAGTTTTGTGGGTCGGTCGAGCCTCTGTAAAATGTTGGGAAAATGTTCGGTGATGGTCCGACCCAAAAGGGTGGGTCGGACATGGGTCGGTCGGTCAGTTTTCAAAGGTGGAATAATGTTCGCACATGGACCGACCCAGAATGGTGGGTCGGACGTGGGTCGGACGGGCACGATTATAAGGAAGTAAAAGGGGTCCTGTAATGGACCGACCCAGCTGTGGGTCGGTCGGTGGGTCGGTCGGACCAAAAACATGGTTTAAGGTTATGAAATGATATGTGATGATGGGGATTGGTAGGTAATGATGTTTATAAGGATGTTAAGGACATGTTAGGGGAGTTTTAATGACACCTAAGTGGGTTAAAAGTTGTATTGAAATGTGAGAGTAAACAAGTTAAAAATGTTAAGTTATGTAACTAAGTTAACAGGGAAAAATTAAGCATTGACATTAAATGATCAAGCAAACCCCGATGTTAATGAAAACACGTGTGATGTCAACAGTTGTTCGAGAATTGCTCGAGAACATATATGGACAGGATAAGTGGACTCCGGTGACAGGTATGGTTTTCTTGCAACCTGCGTCCTACCGGATTACACCGGCTTGTATGCCAATGTGTTTTTCTGTATGTTTGCCACGTTGTAAGATAAAACATGTAATGAGTTTACAGTAATTCATAGATGTGGCGTGTTCAACTCCGATACCATTAACTTCGGCAGTGTTAACCTTAGTTAACTGAGTCTAGGATCACTTGAGAGTTCGGTATTCGGAGTATACGACCCGTACCATGGGACGTACTAACCACGGCTATGCGTGTGTGTTAAATGTGTGATATGTGTATGTGAATGTAGGGATCTCCCTTGTATGTTTAACCCAGTTGTAATACTGTATGAGTTGTTATGTGACAGGCTCCATAGTGGAGTTCTAAGTATTGTCTAAAGTAAGTATGTACTAATAGTAGTGAGGAATCCGGTTTGGCCGGTCGCGCGTTGTTTGGGAGAGGGTATCCTTCCTAGCCTTACCCTTCTCTTTGTTATGGTTGTTTCCCTCACGGTTATGATCTCCCATTAGCTTACTCCAAAGCTTACCTATTCTGACTTATGATCGGTTTAGTGGGAACCTGGTTTGTGTGGTGTGTTAGGGCCTCCAAACCCGAACCGCCTTAACTTAAGTTACTCGTCCAACTATTAGGACGGTAATGAGTGTTGGTGTTATTGTATAACGAGCTTATCATGAGACTGGCAACATTCTCTAGGCTCACCAGTGTGTTTTGTGTGTTTGGGTCGGTTCCTAAGCGAACCATTCCCGTTGTGTTATGTGTTTTGTTGTGATGCAGTATTCATTGCGGTATTGTGATGTGTACGTAGAACGTGCAAAGTGTTGTTAAGTGTTGTATGTAGTGTATGTCGTAGGTTGTATAATGTAGATTGTGTGGATCATGGATATGACTCCCAGTTTGTGATAAGAGGCGTTTAAGGATAACCCGATTTAAGGGTATGTGTCGTCTATTAAGGAAGTAGCTCCGTTGGAGGAGAAACACTCTAGGGATGATGAAAACCATGGGTGACTTGTTAAGTAGGATGTGTTATCCGATTGTTGAGCCTATTGAGGCGAAATGTTAAGTGTTGTGTGTTTATTGTCACATGCATGATTTAAATATAATCAACTGCATGCTAAGACGACAATTAGTTGTGCGTGGCCCGGTAGCATGTGGGCTGCGGGATTACCATACCAGCAAAGGTGCTGAGCCCCTTGGGGCCACCCCTTTCTCTTCTTTTCCTATTTCAGGTACGAAGTGCTGGAAGCCGTTCGAGAGTAGGACGGGTAGTCATTGTACGTGGGTAAACAATTAAGTGTATGTATACAGTAGGTGTAGTAAGACCGAAATTGTTGTCGGCATCAGTTTATAAGTACTCGGTATAGTTGTTAAGGTGTATGTTGTTGTTATTGTTAATGAAAAGGAATAATAATGTATAGTTGCTCGGGAATTTAGCCCATCAGACCGGTACATTGTGTATGTATTAGCCTTGTTAGCCACGTGGGTGGCTAACGGCGTGTAACACCAACAAGTTAAGTAATGTGATGAGGTTGTTCTTCCGCTGCAGTCTGTTGTGAGTATGTTAATGTTGGATGGGGTGTTACAGTCTCAGAGAAGAATGGGCAGAGACAGTAATCTCCACCAAAGCATGCAAGGACTTATCCAAATGGAGCTGTCAAGACCTAGGTTCCTATCTACAATCCGTAGATAAATACAAGAAGAATGTTCGAAAGAAGTGTGGTAATACTTCTTCTCCCTCTTCTAGTAAGACTACTACTTTGAATGACCAAGCCTTGCAGGTTAATTCGACTCAGTTAACTCAAGAAGGAGCCTATGTTGCTGATACTCAAATCAGACAAGCAAGGCTGAGCTGGTGGACATTATTGTTGAGGAAAGTGAGGCTGAGACTATGGAGGACTTTGTCTTCATAGTCAAGAACTTCCGAAAATTCATGCGTAACCAACCTAATCGACAGAGTCGGTCGTTCTCGAACACCTCTAAACAAGTTTTCAATTCTGTCACTTGTTTCAACTGCAATAAACCCGGTCACTTCAAGAAGGACTGTCCTTTACTCAAGAGCCAGTATGGAAAATCTCAAGGGAGATCGCTGATGGCAGCTGTTGGATGGGGCGATTCAGACTCCGACGATCCAGACACAGAGTAGCGGCCTGGTATGCCTCATGGCACATGACACAACAATCCATTCCAGACAATGAGGTAACTCGTTCTCACCTTGAAACAGACCTTTACCGTATTTCTCCTATGGGATTTATGACTTTAATTGCTAAAATTGTCTCCGAGAACAACTCCCTCAAAGCAAGTCTTACCAGCAAGATAACCGAGCTATCTGAGGAACTCGAAATCTCAAAAGGTCTTATGTATGCCCTAAGAGATGAAGCTGAGGAACACAAAACCATCTCTTGTTCTCTCAGGTTAGATCTACAAGATTCAAGGCGTCATGTTGATTCCCTTCAAAAGGAACTTCATGATACCTTAGAACAAACTCAATTTAGACAGGGTGACCAGAAAGAGTCTCTCACCCTGATCGACTCTCAAACAAGACCTCACCATCTTTACTGATAAGTGTTGTTCTCTTCAAAATGATCTTAATGCTTCTGAATCCAAAAACATATCCCTGAACACCACTATCAAAAACCTCACTCAAAACTGAAAGAAAAGGAACACGCTCTTTCCCTTAAGCCAGTCAAGTTTATCAAACAAGTCACCTCCTCCGAACTACCTGAGTGGGCCAACTCCAAAATCAAAGAAATTAGCCAAGATCGAGATGCTCTTCGCTCTAAAGTAGAACAACTCTCTCAACAGATTGTGAATCTACAATCCGGAGTTCGATCCACTCAATCCACACCCAAGTGGCACAAAGGTAAGTTCGACATTCCAAAGAATATGTCCAAATCCGACAACAGAGCCAAACGATATCAAGAAAAGAAAAATTCGACTCCTGGTGGAAAGGACAACAGAAATACGTCAATCTTCCACCAACCAAAATTTGTGGCTACTGCGGGAGTCTTGGACATCGAGACAGTGCATGTGATAAATTGAATAGAGATCTCTCTTTTAATGTCAAACGTGTTAAATTGATACTTGAAGCACGAGAAAATTGAAAAGTCTGGCTCGAAAAGGGAACCCAAGTACATCTGGGTTCCCAAATCTAACAAATGATCTGTTCTTTTGTAGGTGAAGGCGAATGGAGACAGCTGGTACTTGGACAGTGGATGCTCTCGTCACATGACTGGAGATCCAAATCAATTCAATTCGCTTTCATCCTACCAAGGAGGTAAGGTTACTTTTGGAAACAACAACCAGGGTGAAATCGTGGGAGTTGGATCCGTAGGTAACCCCTCAAAATTTAAAATTGATGGAGTCCATCTGGTCACTGGACTCCAACACAGTTTACTAAGTATTTCTCAAATTTGTGATAGATTCAATTTGGTACTTTTCTCCTCTTCGGATTGTAAGGTTTATGATGAGCGTACAGGTTCATTAAAAGCTGTGGGACGTAGAGAAGGAAATCTCTACAAAATGTGCTTAAACTCCATTAATCCAGACGATCAAGTCTGTCTCAACGTGCATTCCAAAAACTCACTGCTGTGGCACTCCAGACTTGGTCACGCAAATCATAGGCTGTTGAACAAACTCAAAAGCAAGGACTTGGTGATTGGTTTACCCGACACAACCTTTGACACAGACTCTGTCTGTGAAGCATGTGTAAAAGGTAAACACACCCGGTCCTCCTTCAAAAGTAAGCCTACTCTCTCTACTAGCTCTCCGCTAGAACTGCTACACATGGATCTTGTTGGCCCCATGTGTACACAAAGCAGAAGTGGTAAGAGGTACATCCTGGTCATAGTCGATGACTATTCCAGGTGGATCTGGGTCATTTTTTATCTACTAAGGATGAAACTTTTACGGAGTTCGTCAAACTCCATAAAATGCTTGTCAACAAATTTTCATTTACTCTAAAAACCCTGAGAACGGACCAGGGTACTGAATTTTGCAACAAGTCGTTTGATGAGTTTTGCAGGGACAACGGAGTTGATCACCAAATATCATCCGCACGTACTCCAGAACAAAACGGAGTAGTTGAACGCAAGAATAGAACTTTGGTAGAAATGGCTCGCACCATGCTCATTGACAGTCAACTCACTCCATCTTACTGGGCAGAAGCTGTTAACACAGCATGCTATGTGTTAAACCGTGCGTTGATTCATCCATTCCTTCACAAGACACCCTATGAACTACTCCGTCAACGTAAACCAAGTCTTATACATCTCAGGCGTTTCGGATGTAAGTGCTTTATCCACAATAATGGTAAGGACAACTTGGGTAAGTTCTCTCCTAAAAGTGATGAAGGTATCTTTCTTGGCTATTCTTCTAAAAGCAAAGCTTATCGTGTTATCAATCTGAGAACTCAATGTTTAGAAAAGCCACATGTCAAGTTCGATGAGTCCCACAACGTTGGCTCATCTTCTGATCAACTTGACTTTGCCCCTGATGATTTTCTCACCGATCCACACTTCATCACTGTACCAATAGGAAGACTCCCTGAGTCCCATCCATCACTCCTCATGATTCTCCAGCAAACAAAAACAATCATCAGAATCTACTGACTCTGACCATAACCCGGAGACACCCTTACCACAAAACTTGACTTTTGACTCCTCTGACAGAGACACCCCCTCCTGCTTCACGTCGACAGTTCCAGCAAAAATCAGCTCACCCTCCTGAAAACATCATTACAGACCCAAACTCCGGTGTTCAAACACGCCTACAAGCTATGCAAAACCTCTGTGCCTTTGGTGCTTTTCTGTCTAGCACTGAACCAAGAAACGTCAAAGAAGCACTCCTTGATAGTGATTGGGTTACTGCTATGCAGGAGGAACTCAATTCTCCCAGCGACATGCTGTCTGGGAGTTAGTTCCTCGCCCCACGCATCAACAAACAATTGGTACACGTTGGGTCTTTCGTAATAAACTTGATGATGCAGGACAAGTTTTCAGGAATAAAGCTCGATTGGTCGTTCAGGGCTACAATCAAGAAGAAGGGATTGATTATGATGAAACCTTCGCTCCGTAGCTCGTCTTGAAGCAATTCGCATGCTAATTGCGTTTGCTGCTTCAAAGGTTTCCAATTATATCAAATGGATGTTAAGACAGCCTTCCTCCACGGCTACATTGATAGAGAAGTCTACGTCGAGCAACCACCAGGGTTCACAGACTCCGTCCATCCCGACTACGTCTACAAACTGTGTAAGGCCCTTTACGGACTGAAACAGGCTCCACGTGCCTGGTATGAAAGACTGTCTACATATCTATTGCAAAATGGTTTCTCTCGAGGTAACGTAGATAAAACGCTCTTCATTCTACACTCATCACATGACTTACTTCTAGTACAGATCTATGTTGATGATATCATTTATGGTTCTACAAGTAACACCCTCTGTGACCATTTTGCTAACCTTATGAAGCAAGAGTTTTCCATGAATGAGTTAGGTGAGCTCAAGTTCTTCTTAGGATTACAAATTCAACAGGAAAGGGAAGGGATCAAGATCCATCAACAAAAGTACATCAAGGAACTCCTTGATAAGTACAACCTAAAAATGCCAAGAGTATGTCCACACCAAGCTGTACATCTGCCAAACTGCATCCTGATGATGACGGAGTCGGCGTCAATGCCACCGAATATAGAGGAATGATAGGGTCCCTCTTGTACCTGACTGCCAGTCGCCCAGACATTCTTCACGCAGTCTGTCTTTGTGCTCGCTTCCAAGCAGCACCAAAACAGTCTCACCTCAAAGCAGTCAAGCGTATCTTCCGCTATCTTAAAGGTACAAGTACACTCTATCTATGGTATCCACGATCTCCTACTTTTACTTTATCTGGATATAGTGACTCTGATTGGGCTGGTTCTCTCCAAGATCGAAAGAGTACTTCAGGTAATGCACAGTTCTTGGGTCTTTGCCTTGTTTCATGGTCCTCCAAAAAACAGAATTCTGTAGCACTCTCTACAGCAGAGGCAGAGTATGTTTCTGCTGCAGCCTGTTGCTCCCAACTCCTTTGGATGAAACAACAACTTCAAGACTATCATGTCACCCAAGAACAGATCCCAATCTTTTATGACAACAAAAGCACAATCAAAATATTAGAAAACCCAGTCCAACACTCAAGAACCAAACATATCAAAATTCGCTTTCACTTCTTGAAAGACTGTGTCGAGAAAAAGCTTATCCAACTTGACTTTGTGCCCACAGAAGATCAACTTGTAGATATTTTTACTAAACCCTTGTCTACAGCAAGATTCAAAGCACTGCGATCAGCAATCGGATTGACTCCGTCTACCTAGACGGTTGCATCTCCTTGCCCCTACCGCAATCTTCAGCAGGTACTCCCTCGTGTCTCATAGAGTCTGTCTTTGTTTACACTTGAATCAGTGAAATGTGTTTTATTACTTAGCACGCCTATTACTCTAGCGCTACCATCCATGTCATCTATCCGAACCCAACCCGCCTAAATCGTCGCCCTTAATCTCGCCCTACCCTGACGTCGTCGCATTTATCTCACCTAACACACACCATCTCTGCAACTTCCAGCCTTTATATCTATCACCCGTCCACTCCATCTCTCTCACTTCCACTCCCTTTACACCCAAGCATCCTTCAATTTCCAAATGGCCTGCATCAACTTCAACGGAATCAACATCCCAGCCGACATTTTCGCCGATCCCATTCGCCTTCAGGCGTACCTCCAATCGATGGCAAACCCTAATCCATCTCCACTCACCACCACCACCACTCCCCCACTAAAACCACCGCTACTTCGTCTCCCACACACTCCTCCACACCACCACCTCAAACCCGCGACCCATCCACTCATCAAACACCGCCATCCGCTGCAAAAACAGATATTCTTTAAACGGACATTGAGGATGTCACCCCAATCCAAACCCTACCACCATTTTTAACACCACAAGCTACAAACCCTCCTGCCGAAAACCATCCTCCCGATCAACCACAAGCCCAAACCAACAAATCCCCCAACAAATCCCCTACACCAACCCCACAAGCATCACCCGCTAAATCCGCAACACCACCACAACAACCTCCACCCAAAACCCGCAAGAGAAAAGCCCACACCTCTACCCGACCCACAGCCCGAAGAATCCTTCGTTCTTCTGTCAAGGCACAACCTGTCTCCTCTAGTTCCGGTGAATCGTCTCCAGTCCAAGAACTGCCCACGGCCAGTCACGACGCCTCTACTGGTGCTACCTCTGCCAAAGATCAAAAACCTCCGAAGCCGCATCGACAGAGTGTGAAGGTCGACCCATTCACTCAACGTTACATGCTCGGGGACCCTGCCTCCGAACGGAATATCGTCAGGGGTAAGTTCCTCGACTTTTCTTGGGCTCTATCTTCCAACCTAGGGGAGTTAGTTACTATGCTAGAAGTTCAGGGGTGGAAACACCTCTTCTGTGAGATTACGGAGTGGTATCCCACAGAGTCTGTCGACTTCTTTCAAAATCTTGTCATCAGAAACGGTGCTGCACAGTCCGTTGTTAATTCCACCCCAATCTTCTTCGATCTTGCAAAATTGTCCCAAATCCTTGGCGTCCCTGCTACTGGCCTGTCATTTTATGAGAAAGGAATCCTACCTGAGATCCCCGGGGTCCCACAAAATAAAATCTATCGCCTTTTCTCCTCCAAGAAAAAGATTGGCTCCCCCATACCCCGTGGCGATCTCTTCATTTTACACCAACTCCTCCACATTCTGGTTATCAAAAACATTGTCCCGAGGAAGGAAGGAAATCTCATGGTCAACTACTTGGACCTCACCATAGTGTACTGTATCATCAATCGTCACTCTATCAATCTGGCACATATAATTCTCCATCACCTAGCCCAGTCGGTCGACACCCCGAAACACTCCTTGGGGTACGTGTTCTGGTTGCCTCGCATATTCCAATTCTTTCAGGTACCCCTGGCGACTTTGACGCCAGAGTCCATCGACGAGGCAGACACCATCAACATGCGATATCTGAATCGGCTGACTTCTATCGACAAATCAAAGCTGCTGCCCCCACCATCTACTCCAACGACGGCGGAGACATCCACTTCTCAAGAGGCAGTCCCTCAAGCTTCACTCCTACCTCTCCTGGAGAAAGTGGAGCGACTTATTGCGCACGCAGCCGAGCTGATTCAGGGCCAAACGCGGATGATGGACCGACTCGCTGGGATAGAGACGACAGTGGCGGCCTTGCAGGACCAACTCCTTGACATCCAATCCACCTTAACCCCAAACCCTTAGAATGACGTGTGTGTAGTGTTAGGACTTAGGCAGTTTTTAAGTTCTAAACACTTTTTGCTAGTTTTTTGTGTGAATACTTTGACTGACTTTGTGATACTGTGGGCTTCCCTCTGATGAAAGCAAAAGGGGGAAGCGGTGAATCCCGTCTGGTGTACGGGTTATTCTGCTGCTGTTTTAAACTGCTTTTGGATTTGCGCTGCTGGACCACGTGGTCTAGTGATTTAACTGCTTTATATACTATCCTGCCTATTACACTGCTTATTTATCGTTTGCTTGCCTGGAGTCCCTCTCCGATCAAGGGGGAACCTAAATGGAGTCCTTGAACTCAGTTGCTACTGCTGCTATTAAGGGGGAACTTTGACAGGGTCGGTTCCCCTAGTCCTTGTGTTTTTATTTTCAGGATTGACTCCATCGGGATTCATGAAGGTTTGCTATCATCAGCAACAAGGGGGAAACTGTTGGGACATCGGAGTGTTGCAGAGATAGCCTTTCACCGCGACAGAGTCAATCATCACTTGACAGACACAAAGAGTGAGCCTCTTCAATAGAGTCCGCGCAACAAAGAAGACTTCATAGACTCTCTCGTGCTGTTGCGGAAAATCAGGAGTCAACTCGGAATACATTAAGTGCCACAACGTTCATGAAGTTCTCCCTCAACATCCGAAGATCGCGGCCCAAGTAAGAAGACCACTCAGAGCCGTTGGAAGTTGCCTACCAAGTTAGTTCCGGTATTTTCGGAACTAACTCCTTCGACCTACCCTTGTACTTAGAGTATAAATAAGATGTGTAATAGTCAGTTTCAAGTGTGCTTTCATTGAGGATTATTTCAGAGCTTAGAAAGAGAAAAGAGAATCGCTTTGTAAGCCAGAAAGAGAGAGAGAATACATACCAAGTTAGTTAGCGCCTTTAGATAGACTCTACCTAGGAAGATCCTAGTTTCACTACGCTTATCATTGTTCTAATTAGAAAGTGTGTTGGGTGAGTGAGTGAAAGACCGCTAAGTAGATCCTTTCTACTTAGTGGGCATTTGTAAGTTATTTTATTTGACCAGGAAATGAAATAGCTTATTTGTGTATCTTGCTGAGTTCCACAGAGTCCTTCTCTCTTTTCATCGTTTCGCTACAATTACCGCAAAAGTCTTCCGCACCCTTAGTTTAGTTAATTCGATTGAGTGCCTCTACATCACAGAGTGCTTCTCATTTACGAAGGCTGATTGAGTCAAACCAATCCTTTGACTCACACCTTTGATTGGTTTGAATTAGCCACCCGATCCTACACGATTTTCTTCCTTTGATTTTTATGAGTTTATACACTCATAATCTTCATATTTACATGTTCATTCAGTTGGTTAGCCATTTGGAGCAAGGGTGGCCGAGATCCAAAGGAAATACCCTCTTTTAAGGCATTTTGCCAAGGTAAAACCAATTACCATAGCAGCTTGTTGTTGTCTAGCTATTTCCTATGTTGATATGGTGAATTTAACACCATTAGGTGTGCTTTGTACAGGCCGAAACCCTCTTGAAGTTCCCTTGCATTTTAAGGTGATTTTTTGCCTTAAATCTTACATTAATTGTTCCTTATGGTTAAGCTCAAGCTTGGAGTATAACCATATCTTATTTTGGTGTATTAAACATGTCTAAATGGTGTGGTGAATTTACCTCTAAGCTGCCGAGCTCATACAAGGAGAAATCAAGGTATAAACACCTTAAAACTTATGATTTTATGATTTCTTAGCATATATATAAATTATGCCGAGAGTGGAGTTTAACATATGGGTTATATTAACCTAGAAATGGAAAAAAATGACTAAGATAAATTAAGCTAGTCATTTAAGTGATTTAATTAACATAATGGTCAAATTATGACATTATGTGGAAAAATAAATAAACTAAAGTGAGGCCATGAGTTTATACTATATTTTGAGACATTTAAAGTGTAATTTATTTTGCAAGTTCAAGGTTGTAATAAGGCCATGTCATTAGGCCATTTTAATTTAAGTTTATAAGCTTATTTAGTTAGATTTATGCTTATATAATTAAGTTTGGGGCCAAACCGTAATTACTGGAAAATTATAAAGCCGTGGGCTTAATTTAGAGGAATTTAGGGTTTTTAAATGAATTTAATAAAAATTATAACCTTTTATAAAGTTTTGTGTCAAAATTGTAAAAATAGAAAAGTATAGGGTATTATTGGTGATTACCGAAAGTTTGGTTCCCTTTTGGCATTAGAAGTCAAAGTTGACTATATAGGAGACTTTGACCAAGTTTGGAGAATTTAAGAAATTAAAATACTACCTTATATTAAGATAGTTAAAATTGTAAAAGATTTATAAGAGATGGGGCTATAATGTAATTTCCGAAACTTTGGGGTACTAAATGGGATTTAGTACAGTCCTTAAGTTATTAGGAATTTTTAGAAGTTTATTTGGTTAAATTTAGAGTTCGTATGAATTATATAAGTATAATATATGATTATAACATTGTTACAAATGGGTAACATATGGGTAAAAACCGAGATTTATAGAAAGTATAAGGTTAGGAATAAATTTATAACCTTTTGGTATAGTTTGGAAATTTTTGGAGATATATAAGGTTTTATAAAGATATATGTATAGTATATAGTTTTAATGGAATTAGAAAACTATGTACTGTAAATTGGGAAGATTTGGAATATACAAAGTTTGGTGGTGAGAATTTAATTAAAACAGTCCTAGGGTCTGTTCGAAAATTATAGCCTTTAAAAACTATAGGTTATAATTATATTAAGGTTTAAGGATTATAATGTGAGATATATATTATAAGTGTAACAATGAAATATAATTTGGGATTGATTTGTGATTTATAGAAGTTTAGTGGTTTATAGTAAAAGCCGAGAATATAAGGGGCTGTTTGGTATTTTATAAACAAAATATAACTATAGGTTATAATTGTTTTAATGACTTAAATGTCATAATATATGTTATATAACTATAATGTAACATTATATTAATTATGTGGTGGATTTTGTAAATATTTGAAAAAATAGGTGCTGTTCGGAAATATTAACATTTTTAAATGAAATTTATAATATGGTTTCAATGTTATAAGAGTTATAACATTTATAATATAAGAGGTATTCAATAAAAAGAATGAATATATATTTTAAGACTTACCATATAATAAATAGTTCCATAATACATGTATATAAATAAATATATGTTATGGTGTAGAAAATGTAATATGGTTCAATAACTATAAATTATCATAATTAAAATGATAATAGATAAAGAGAAAAGAATTATAAACATTAAATATGGAATCCTAATGTTAAGAGTATACATGGAATAATAAGGATTTATATAATTCAAAGTATTGTTTACATATGAATTATACAACATTAAACTTGGAAAAACAAACCTTCGAAAAATAAATACTAAGGTGAGATGTATAATTAATGATGAGGAATTATACATGCAATGTAGAAACAAACTATATGATATACAAGGGTATATTAAGTTACATGCGATAACAAAGTTCAACAATAAGTATATTAATATACGAGATAGGACTACACATGTAATATAACATTTTTCCAATCTCGAGTTAAGCCTAAAACCCGACAAACGTTGACAGTTAATAACGGGGGATTAACCGGGAGGTATTAGTGATGGTACGGGGTACCGTAGAGTTGTGTTGTTATACGGGTTGCTAATCAGTAGCGTTATGTATTGTTTAGACTGTTAGAGACGACACACGGAGCATAGGATCTTGCTGATTCATACTCCACCGTAATCAATAAGGGGGAACGGTATGTTGTTATGTGTCTCTGAGGGCTTCCTCAGTTCAGACTTCTGTGTGATCTGTGATAAGATGTTTGTCTAAATGTTTAAATAAATATGCATGAACTGTGTATTTATAGCTGCTTATTATTTACTGTTGTTGAGTTAACAGTATCGGTTCGTATATGGACCTATATAATAAAACGAACTAGCGGCTATGGTGCTATCTTATATGTAAATATAAGGATCGTCAGAAAAACGTTGTAGCACTAGGATAATAAGATATACATATTATCCAAGACTTTTATACGGAGCATTGGCCTTTTAAACGCCGCTCTCGTATCTAACACTGGATCTCGAGTTTACAGACTCCGGATTGGACTAATGACCTTAGTCTGCTGTGTTAGAAAATTTGGTAATGCGATGCGATGATATAATTAATTAATGAAAGGTAATAAAGCCAAGAGGCACTAGTAGAAAAAAGATTTTTAATGACGGCGTTTAAACCACGGTTAAATGGGAAACCGTGGTTTAAAGTTTATAAACCACGGTTATGATAGAAACTGTCATTTAAAATACACACCAGAGTGCATATACCACGATTTTTGGAGAACCGTCGTATATAGGTTACTTATATACCACGGTTTTCAGGCCAACCGTGGTATATAGTACACGCCAGAGTGAATATACCACAGTTCTTGGAGAACCGTCGTATATAGGGTTTCTATATACCACGGTTTTGTTCAAACCGTCATTTTTAGTCATGGTCAAAAAACTTTAAATGACGGTTCCTTGTTAGAACCGTGGTATATATTCTAAGCGGGAATTCAAATTTTCGCCGAAAATTAACGTGGCTCTTTCTCTTTTCTCTTATTATATATACTTTCTCCTCACTCTTTTACAACCTACACTGTCGAACAAGGATGCTCTGCAACTCTTCTCCTTCTTCTTCTTCTTCTTCCGCGCCTCTGTAATTTTTTCAACCCACCGGCGAACAAGCATGCTCTTCGCCATACTGGAAAACAAGGAACACATGCTGCGCCTCTATAATTTTTGCAAACCTAACTGGCGAACAAAGACATGCTCTGCGCCTCTGTAATTTTTGTAAATCGCCGGTGAATAATGACATGCTCTGCGCCTCTTGTTTTTCACAGTAATTTTTGCAACCCACACTAGCGAACAATGACATGCTCTGCGCCTCTTGTTTTCACGGTAATTTTGTGCAACCCTAACCGGCGCTTCGCCCTCTCTCATTCTCTTTCACGGTAATTTTGCAACCTACCGACGAACAAGGAACATAATGTAAAAACTTCACTCATTATTTAGCAACCCTAATACACAAACAAGTAACATACATGTTCTGGCCTGTTCATTCTCTTCTGTTTGCGCTCTCTGTTGAGAAATTACATTGAAGGCGGCAGCGCTAAGTCGCTGGCGAACTGGGAAAAAAATCACAGACTATAAACCACGGTTTTACATATAACCGTGGTTTATTGTTGATTTTTATAGACTTTATACCACGGTTCTAAGTAAAACCGTCGTTTATAATGCACTATATACCACGGTTCTAAGTAAAACCGTCATTTATAATGCACTATATACCACGGTTCAGACTCCCAACCGTGGTATAAACTCAGTGAATGTTCGTGGGAGAAGGGGTCTTAAACGACGGTTTCGACAAACCGTGGTTTTTTCACTTACTTTAAACCACGGTTATGAACCGTCGTTTATCTCAATTTGTGAATATACGACGCGAGCGTAAACCACGGTTCCTAACCGTGGTATATAGGCAAAATAACCGTGGTTAAAAACATTTTTTCCACTAGTGAGGATGTGGCTCTTGGTGCGCGTTGTGATCACAAAAACGATACCAGGATGTCCGCGTACGGGTCCGTAAGTATCAAGAAAATTTCCCGTGAGCTAGAATGGCTCGTTGGTCGGAGACTCTACCGCTGGAGTGGCTACTGCCGTGGGTGACCCGCCATAATATATGGGTAATTAGAGACATGTCGTTTTAATGAGACATTGTCACTAGTTATAACTAAACAATTAATATAGTTGAGACTTGTACAGTGGCGAATGATATTGGTTCCTACACCATGGATGAGAATTAATACTTGTTTATTATTCTCGTTGTTTCGCTTTGTTGTTCATTGGTTATACTTGTGGTATATTATGTGTTGATGGTTGTGTTATTGTATGGATATTACTGTTAATTGTTTTACAGTTTAAATATTAAAACGGTATTGCATGTAATGAATCCCATGCTCTCGACCAATAATTGGGGGGTTTGAGGAGGCATGACGGGGCATGTGATAACATACTCAGCAGGGGCTGATTCCATACCACAAACCATTTTTATTGCAGGAGACTAGCTGGTGGGTCGACGCGGGGCGCGACTATTGTGTTACTGTTGGTTAGACTTGGTACGGTGTGATACTAGGGTTGTTTTGGACTCGGGTTGTGTAAACCGAGGTGTATTTTGGTTAGATGCTCACGGTCTGTAATAATTGGTTGTTGTTGGATTTGTTTTAAATTGTTTAAGTACTACTATCTATCTCTTGTGGTCACTGCGGGAATACGTTTCGCAGTTGATTATCAGGTAATTCGTTATCACCCGTATGGGCGAGTGATAACAGTGACACCATTAGAGCGACAGTCTGTTATTTACCGTTGCGATTTATTTATTATGTGCGAGATTTATAGGATAATTAGGAGCCGATTTAGTAGGGTGTTACAAAAGTGGTATCAGAGCGGAGTACCGCTCTGATTACAAGAGATAGTAGTTTAAGTACCGTGAGCTTAGGTTTTCACACACTAGTACCAAGGAGATAGTTGTAAATGATTTGAGTTAGGAGATTGTCGGGGACAATGTGTTTTATGCCTTTCAAGGCTATGTGAACTTATGGTTGAAATAAGTACGGTATTTATACCGAGAGATGACTTTGATTCTGAATTCTTCAGATGTCTTATGGGAGGCGTTCGACTGGCAGAGGAAGAGGAGGTGGTGGAAGAGGCGGCGGGCCTGGAGGAGGTCCTCCGGAGGCCCCAGCCGTGGGCGTGGCTGAGGCGGTAGCTGCCGTCTTCGCTCAGCTAGCCCAGTTGGGAGGTGTCCATATAGGTGCACCACCGGTAGTCCCACCCGTACCCGCACCTAGAGAGCCGAATTGGCTAAAGAACGTAGCTGACACGCGAGTACCTACCTATGACGGAGTTGCTGACCCCACCGTCCTGGAGAGATACATTGTTGAGCACGAGAAGGCCTTTGATGCCATATATGTGCCTGCTGAGCACCGGGTCGGTATAACAGCCTTTCATCTGAAGGACGCTGCCAGCACTTGGTGGAGGTCCGTGAAGGCACATTACCTTGCTATAGAGGGTTTTGGGTGGACGAGTTTTGTCGAATTGCTGAGAGAGAAGTACTATCCTGCTCATTTGAAGCAGAGGAAGATGGAAGAGTTTGAGGCCCTGAGGCAGGGTAGTATGACAGTAGATCAGTACTACTCCTTGTTCATTGGGCTCTTGGACTTTGTCCCAGGAGTTGTTTATTCTGATGCGGTCAAAGTGGAGAAATTTAGAGGCGGGTTGCAATATGCTATCAAGGCCGCCATGGGTGCTACCTTGTACCCTACGGTCCAGGTAAAATTAATTGACAGTTTATACCTTATAACTTAGTTTGATTCATTACAAGTTCAGGGAACTCATTGATGCATTACAGGAGTGTTATGACGCTGCTTCTTGGACTGAGATGACGGTGAACAGCCGGGAAGACGGCCAGGGACAGAAGCGTAAGGCCCCCGAAAAGGAGGCGGAGGTTGAGGCTGGAAGCGGAGGCAGTAAGGGCTGGAAGTAAGAACCACCTTAAGTTATTTAATCCATTTAAATTACTTACTTACTGCCTGCTTTTATTCCTGCTATTCCTGACACTTTGACGATCACAGGAAGAAAAAGTTCTCCTGGAGGGAGAAGAAGAAGGAGCAGGCCAGCCAAAAGGGCAAGGACAAGGTCCCGATGCTGACCGGGCCTACCTACGATGTGCAGCCTCTTAGATCTGCACCCCCTAAGGGTAAGCGATCTAACCTTGTGAATGAGTTGTGTATTATACTATCCATTACCATCCTTGTACTAATCAGAGTGTGATATGATAACAGGATCTGCACCCCAGCGCCACTTTCACTGCAAGCGTTGTGGTAAGGACCACCCGGGTGTTGATTGCACCGGGCAAGCGGTGGACTGCCACCATTGTGGAAAGAAAGGCCACAGGTCGTTCGAGTGCTTTGCTAATCCAGAGAGCCGAGCGTACCGCCCGTCGAAGGGGACTCAGAGCGCACCTACTCGAGGAGGTGGAGCTCGAGGTGGCCAGAGGGGGCCGGCGCCCCAAGCCCAGAGGGGGCAGCAGCATCAACAGCCACAGCAGCAGAACCAGAACCAGAGGAACCCGCCGGGCAACCATATGCTGAATGCAGCGGGAGCTTCGGGCGCTGGCACTAGCACCCAGCGCGGTGAAGGTTAGCATTTGAAACCTTAACCATTGTATGAGAGAGCATGACTAAGTGTTAAACGCTTTACCTTAGCATGAATGTGTGTTTGATTACCGCTTTAGATAAACAACTTATCTAGGAAACCTTTTACCTCTTAGGAGTCTTCGATATCTGCTATCCCACACTTACAAGACAGAGATCACCTAGACCCGTGGAAGAAAGACGGGAGTACCCTAGCGAGTTGTGTCATGTGGTCAGACCGGGCATGATACTTCTCAGAGAGTTCCTAACCCTAGATGAGCAAATCACCATAGTGAATGAGTGTAGAGCTTTGGGTAAGGGCATAGGAGGATTTTATACCCCTGTATTTAATAGTGTTCTAAAATGAAACTGCACATGATGGGCTTAGGGAAAGATTGGGATCCACAAACTAGGGTTTATCGAGAGGTGAGGATGGTAGGTGGCGTACCTATACCTAGCATACCTGAGAGTTTCCTTACCTTAGTGAGATACGCAATGGATATTGCTCAAGACTGTGAGACTTATCCATTACCCGACATGACACCTGACGTTAGGGGTGTTCATACCCGGTTAACCGGCTTTTCGGTTAACCGGATTGTCGGTTAGTCAAATTTGATAACCGTAACCGGTTCATTTAGAAGCGGTTAACCGGGACCGGTTAACCGTCGGTTTCGGTGCGGTTTTACCGGTTTAACGGTTAACCGAAATGATGTAGATTTATGTGTTTTTTCTTATAATTAGTAAACAATGTGTGGTTTTTCCGGTTTTGGTGCGATATTAAACCGGTTAACCGCCGATTTTGATAAGATTTTATTGGTTTTGGTATAATTCTAACCATTAACTATATAATTGTATATTTATTTTTGGTAAATCTAATAATTAACCATATAGTTTTATACTTATACTTAAAAAAATTTAAAAAATAAATAAAATAAATATCTAAACGGTTTTTTCGGTTAACCGGATTCGTCAAAATCAATAACCGTAACCGGAACCGGAACCGGGAAACTAAACGGTTCGGTTAACCGAACCGGCAAACGACTTCGGTTAACCGGGTTTCCGGTTTCGGTTTCACCGGTTACGGTCCGGTTTGGCGGTTCCGGTTTTCCATGAACACCCCTACCTGACGTTTGCATCAACTACTATGAGCAGGGAGGAAAACTTGGGATGCACCAGGACCGTGATGAGACGACTGAGTCCATCACCAGAGGAATACCGGTTGTGTCATTCTCCATCGGCGATGATGCTGAGTTCATCTATGGAGACCAGAAGAGGATGGATCTAGCAAGCAAGATCATCCTCAAGTCTGGGGATGTGTTGGTATTTGGTGGAGAGTCGAGGCTTGTATATCATGGTATTAAGAGCATTAAGCCCAATACTGCACCGCCAGCGCTTGTGAATGATACCCACATCCGACCTGGCCGTTTAAATTTGACTTTCAGACAGTACTGATGTAATAGCAGTAGCTAAGTGTGTAACCTTGTATAATACAGTGGATGAATGAAATAAGAGTTTTGTACCTTCAAGTATATGTGTTCAGTTTGTTTACACCGTTAATTCATAACTTCAGGCTACGAAAATGGAAAGGAGGGTACCATCTGCATCTTAGATATGGCGCAAGCCAAGGAGTCCGGTAATGTCATCACAGGTATGACAATTACAAACAACAGTAAATTAGTGATTTATTGGGACTCGATGCTAATACGAGAGGTGATCTCAGGTACCTTTCCTGTTGATGGTATTAGTGCTTCCGTATTGTTCGACTTAGGGGCTTCACATTCTTTTATTTCCTCGGCATTTGCTAAGAAGCTGGGGGCCACCCCCGAACAGCTTTCAGACTTTTCAGTCACCCTTCCTTCGAAGGAGAAAGTAGGTTGCACCAGACAGTATACAGGTTAGAGATCAGCATTATGACTGAGACCTTTCCCATCGATCTGATCGAGTTTAAGAACTTGGGCTTTGACATTATAGTGGGCATGGATTGGTTGCAGAAACATAGGGGTCGCCTTCATTGTGCAGAGCACCGACTACTACTGAAGGGGCCGAGCGGCAAGACAGTGTCATACCGCAGTGTGAGGAGAGAGCCGACTGTCAAGATCGTGTCAGCATTGTCCCTGATGAAGGATTAGGAAGGGCCGACAAGCCTTCCTCTGTTATGTACAGGACACGAGACAGAGCGACGTGATGGACGTAGACATTCCAGTCGTGGTAGATTTTCCGACTTATTTCCTGATGAGCTGCTAGGCATGCCGCCTGTGCGCGAGGTTGAGTTCGCCGTCGACTTGTTGCCAGGTACGGGCCCTATTGCTAAGGCACCCTACCGTATGGCGCCGGCTGAGATGAGAGAGCTGAAGCTACAGCTGGAGGACCTCCTCGACAAGGGATTCATTCGACCTAGTGTTTCTCCTTGGGGTGCTCCAGTACTGTTCGTCAAGAAAAAGGACGGCAGTATGCGACTCTGCATCGACTACCGCGAGCTTAATGCGGTTACAGTCAAGAACAAGTACCCATTGCCACGAATAGATGATTTATTTGATCAGCTGAGAGGGGCCAGTGTGTTCTCGAAGATAGATCTCAGATCTGGCTACCATCAGATTAGGATTGCAGAGGGTGACATTGAGAAGACAGCTTTTAGGACACGGTATGGACACTACGAGTTCACCGTTATGCCATTCGGATTGACGAATGCGCCAGCCATATTCATGGATTTGATGAACCGTCTCTTTAGAGAGCAGCTTGATAGTTCAGTTGTAGTCTTCATCGACGATATTCTGATCTATTCAAAGACCAAGGAAGATCATGAGTTACATTTGAGACAGGTGTTGAATATTATGAGAGAGAACCAGCTGTATGCCAAACTCTCTAAGTGTGAGTTCTGGTTGGACAGCGTGTCATTTCTAGGACACATTATATCAGCTAGCGGCATATCTGTAGATCCTGCTAAGATTGAGGCAGTGAAGAGTTGGCCGAGGCCGAAGACAGTCACAGACGTCCGTAGCTTTCTGGGTTTGGCCGGTTATTATCGAAGGTTCGTGAAGGACTTCTCCAAGGTGGCCAAACCGATGACGAGTCTAATGAAGAAGGAGTCCCAGTTCTTATGGTCTGCAGAGTGTGAGCAGTCCTTTCAGACGCTGAAGGATCTCCTGACATCGGCGCCCGTTCTCACTATCCCTGAGGGCACCGATGGGTTCGAGGTATATTGTGATGCCTCTGGAACCGGTCTAGGCTGTGTGCTTATGCAGCACGGGAAGGTAGTTGCCTACGCATCCCGACAGCTGAAGAAGCATGAGGTGAATTACCCCACACACGACCTTGAGTTAGGCGCAGTAGTCTTCGCTTTGAAGATCTGGCGACATTATCTATACGGTGTGACAGTCACTATCTACTCTGATCACAAGAGCCTACAACATCTCTTCTCTCAGAAGGAGCTGAACATGCTACAGAGAAGATGGGTCGAGTTCTTGAAGGACTATGACATAGACCTGAGGTACAAAGAGGGCAAAGCGAATGTAGTTGCCGACGCCCTGAGCCGCAGAGCTCATTCATTGTTTACACTACTAGCGAACAGCAGTATGGTTGATGAGATACGAGCTACACAGGAGAGTGATCAGTATATGCAGAGTATTAGACAGAAGATGTCAGAGGGTTGTTTTGAAAGATAGAAGTATGATTTCGAACTGTGTAATGATGACATGATACGACTGAATGGCCGATTATGTATTCCGGAGTCTCTCCTGACCTGAAGGAGAAGATACTCCAGGAGGCTCATTGCTCGTCCTTATCCGTCCACCCTGGTTCTTCGAAGATGTATAAGGATTTGAAGGTTCATTTCTGGTGGAGCGGGATGAAGAAGGATGTAGCTGAGTACGTGGCTAGATGCTTGACCTGTCAGAAGGTTAAGTTTGAGCATAGGAGACCCGGAGGTTTAGTGCAGTCTATGCCTATTCCTTGCTGGAAGTTCGAGGACATCTCGATGGATTTCGTTGTCGGTCTCCCACCGACTAAGGGAGGACTGAACACGATTTGGGTCATTGTGGACCGTCTGACGAAGGTGGCGAAGTTTGTTGCTATGAAGGATACCTGGAAGGTCCCGAAGTTAGCGGACTTGTTCCAGAAGGAGGTGATCCGGCACCATGGTGTGCCAAAGACTATTGTTTCTGATAGGGACCCTCGATTTTTGTCCAGATTCTGGGGACAGGTTCAGGAAGCCTTGGGTACGAAGTTGAAGCTTAGTACGGCGTTCCATCCACAGACCGACGGTCAGAGTGAGAGGACCATCCAGACACTGGAGGACATGCTGAGAGCATGTGCCTTAGATTTTCAGGGGAGCTGGTTAGAGCGTCTACATTTGATAGAGTTCGCCTACAACAACAGCTACCACTCCTCGATACAGATGCCACCGTTTCAGGCACTTTATGGTAGACCGTGTAGGACTCCTTTATGCTGGGATGAGGCCAGCGAGACTACGCTTCTAGGACCAGAGTACCTAGAGCAGATTAAGGAGGATGTCCTACAGATTCGCAAGAACATGAGGGCAGCTCAGGACCGGCAGAAATCTTATGCAGACACCAGAAGGAGGGACATTGAGTTCACTACCGACGATATGGTATTCCTTAGAGTGTCACCCATGAAGGGGATATTCCGGTTCGGGCAGAAGGGCAAGTTGAGCCCGAAGTATGTTGGACCTTATGCGATTAGGGAGCGAGTGGGCCCGTTAGCCTACAGACTGGATTTACCAGCAGAGCTCGGGAGGGTGCACGACGTCTTTCACGTTTCACAGTTGAAGAGGTATGTGCCCCATCCATCGCACGTTTTACAGCCAGAGACTTTAGAGTTGGACCCCGCTCTACGATATGAGGAAGTACCACTCCGCATTCTCGATACGAAGACGAGGCAGACTAGGAACAAGACCGTTAGCATGGTCAAGGTTCTCTGGTCGAACCATGAGGTGGAGGAGGCTACATGGGAGTTAGAGGACTCCATGAGAGCGAAGTACCCAGCACTCTTCGAGTAGTAGCTGTGATACTTGTACGGGTTCATGGTCAAACCCTTTTTAAGGGGGGTAGACACCACTTGGCTTGCGCATATGTTATGCATTAGGTTTTGTTTTGTGGTGTGTTTTGTTGGTATGCTGCGTCATACATGTTGTTTGGATGATTGGTTGATACATTTATGTATGTGCCTTAGTGCACCTGTTTGATATATATATATAGTACCACTGAGTACTTTTGTTGATGAGTTGGATGTGCACCTTGTTTAGTGCTGTGATGAATGAGTTTATACCATGAGTTTGGCTATTTGATATATGCTGTATGTATAGACTAGGTCTGAACCTAGTGGGAGTTACTCCCTAGCGATGGACTGTTTGGTTACTTAGTGGAACTTGATTCCTTAGGTGAACTGTGATGAGTAAGGACTTCGGGACGAAGCCTTTTTAAGGGGGGTAGACTGAAATACCCCTAACCTTAAAATTAATTAAATGATCTATTAATGATCTAAGATGGTTAATAAACATCTAAATACTATTGGGGAACAATCTAAAGATCTCAACAAGGCAAAACACGCCTTAAGATCGGTAAAGCCAAAAATGTGCTTTAAAGCACCATAAAGATTGTATGACCTCAAATAGGATCCAAAGTGGATTCCTAAGTATTATAATGAAGTAAGGAACACACAAAAAACCGTTCTCAAAGAAAACTAAGCTCAGAAAACCTGTGACACAAAAATGTGCACTAAAACACCTTAAAGCACGTTTTTGTGTATGAGCTCTAAGATAATGACTTTTTGTCATTTAAAGACTGGAGTTATCATTAAATCATTAATTTGACATATAGACTATTTTATAAAGTCTAAATCAAAGTTTGAAAATAAAAATCAAAATATGCCATTTAGTATGAATAGTAACCCAAATAGTGCATTTTTGGACAAATTGACCAAGTTTGGTCAATGGTCAATTAATTGACCCTTTGAACCATGGCTGTCGGCAGGCAAGGAGGGGGAAGACAGCTCACACATCATTGATTGCTAATTACACCTTACCAATTTACATAGTAAAAGTAACTTTTCAATCATAAGCCATTTCAATCATTTTGCCTCTTGTCCCATTCCAGCCGAAGCAGCCCTTCCAAACCTCTCAAGCTTGTTCTTGAGCATGGAAGACAATCTAACTCTTAAGCTCCTAAGGTAATGTTTTAAGGCTATTTTAGCTCTTTTTTCATCTCTTACCTACACTTAGATCTCGTGGCTCATCACTTCCTATGGCTCATTCTCAGTGTTTTAAGGTTAGAACAAATCCAAACTCGGCTGAAGCAAGTAGAGGGACCAAGGTTTCCCAAATTTGCATTTTAAGGTAAAAACATACCTTAAGCTTCTCTCTCCATCCGATTTTCTTCCTTGATTTTTATGAGTTTATACACTCATAATCTTCATATTTACATGTTCATTCAGTTGGTTAGCCATTTGGAGCAAGGGTGGCCGAGATCCAAAGGAAATACCCTCTTTTAAGGCATTTTGCCAAGGTAAAACCAATTACCATAGCAGCTTGTTGTTGTCTAGCTATTTCCTATGTTGATATGGTGAATTTAACACCATTAGGTGTGTTTTACAGGCCGAAACCTCTTGAAGTTCCCTTGCATTTTTAAGGTGATTTTTGCCTTAAATCTTACATTAATTGTTCCTTATGGTTAAGCTCAAGCTTGGAGTATAACCATATCTTATTTTGGTGTATTAAACATGTCTAAATGTGTGGTGAATTTTCCTCTAAGCTGCCGAGCTCATACAAGGAGAAATCAAGGTATAAACACCTTAAAACTTATGATTTTATGATTTCTTAGCATATATAAATTATGCCGAGAGTGGAGTTTAACATATGGGTTATATTAACCTAGAAATGGAAAAAAATGACTAAGATAAATTAAGCTAGTCATTTAAGTGATTTAATTAACATAATGGTCAAATTATGACATTATGTGGAAAAAAAATAAACTAAAGTGAGGCCGTGAGTTTATACTATATTTGAGACATTTAAAGTGTAATTTATTTTGCAAGTTCAAGGTTGTAATAAGGCCATGTCATTAGGCCATTTTAATTTAAGTTTATAAGCTTATTTAGTTAGATTTATGCTTATATAATTAAGTTTGGGGCCAAACCGTAATTACTGGAAAATATAAAGCCGTGGGCTTAATTTAGAGGAATTTAGGGTTTTTAAATGAATTTAATAAAAATTATAACTTTTATAAAGTTTTGTGTCAAAATTGTAAAAATAGAAAAGTATAGGGTATATTGGTGATTACCGAAAGTTTGGTTCCCATTTGGTATTAGAAGTCAAAGTTGACTATATAGGAGACTTTGACCAAGTTTGGAGAATTTAAGAAATTAAAATACTACCTTATATTAAGATAGTTATTAAATTGTAAAAGATTTATAAGAGATGGGGTTATATGTGATTTCCGAAACTTGGGGTACTAAATGGGATTTAGTACAGTCCTTAAGTTATTAGGAATTTTTAGAAGTTTATTTGGTTAAATTTGGAGTTTATATGAATTATATAAGTATATATGATATTTTATAACATTGTTACAAATGGGTAACATATGGGTAAAAACCGAGATTTATAGAAAGTATAAGGTTAGGAATAATATTTATAACCTTTTGGTATAGTTTGGTAATTTTTGGAGATATATAAGGTTTTATAAAGATATATGTATATATATAGTTTTAATGGAATTAGAAAACTATGTATTATAAATTGGGAAGATTTGGAATATATACAAAGTTTGGTGGTGGAATTTAATTAAAACAGTCCTAGGGTCTGTTCGAAAATTATAGCCTTTAAAAACTATAGGTTATAATTATATTAAGGTTTAAGGATTATAATATAAGGTATATATTATAAGTGTAACAATGAAATATAATTTGGGATTGATTTGTGATTTATAGAAGTTTAGTGGTTATAGTGAAAGCCGAGAATATAAGGGGTTTGGTATTTTATAACAAAATATAACTATAGGTTATAATTGTTTTAATGACTTAAATGTCATAATATATGTTATATAACTATAATAACATTATATTAATTATGTGGTGGATTTTGTAAATATTTAAAAATAGGTGCTGTTCGGAAATATTAACATTTTTAAATGAAATTTATAATATGGTTTAATGTTATAAGAGTTATAACATTTATAATATAAGAGGTATTCATTAAAAAGAATGAATATATATTATAAGACTTACCATATAATAAATAGTTCCATAATACATGTATATAAATAAATATATGTTATGGTGTAGAAAATGTAATATGGTTCAATAACTATAAATTATCATAATTAAAATGATAATAGATAAAGAGAAAAGAATTATAAACATTAGATATGGAATTCTAATGTTAAGAGTATACATGGATAATAAGGATTTATATAATTCAAAGTATTTTACATATGAATTATACCCATTAAATTGGAAAAACAAACCTTAAAAATAAATACTAAGGTGATGTATAATAATGATAAAGAATTATACATGCAATGTAGAAACAAACTATATGATATACAAGGGTATATTAAGTTACATGCGATAACAAAGTTCAACAATAAGTATATTAATATACGAGACAAGACTACGCATGTAATATAACATTTTTCCAATCTCGAGTTAAGCCGAAAACCCGACAAACATTGACAGTTAATAACGGGGGATTAACCGGGAGGTATTAGTGACGGTACGGGGTACCGTAGAGTTGTGTTGTTATACGGGATGCTAATCAGTAGCGTTATGTATTGTTTAGACTGTTAGAGACGACACACGGAGCATAGGATCTTGCTGATTCATACTCCACCGTAATACAATCAGGGTGAACGGTATGTTGTTATGTGTCTCTGAGGGCTTCCTCAGTTCAGACTTCTGTGTGATCTGTGATAAGATTGTTTGTCTGAATGTTTAAAATATGCATGAACTGTATTTATAGCTGCTTATTATTTACTGTTGTTGAGTTAACAGTATCGGTTCGTATATATGGACCTATATATTAAAACGAACTAGCGGCTATGGTGCTATCTTATATGTAAATATAAGGATCGTCAGAAAAACGTTGTAGCACTAGGATAATAAGATATACATATTATCCGAGACTTTTATACGGAGCATTGGCCTTTTAAACGCCGCTCTCGTATCTAACACTGGATCTTGAGTTTACAGACTCCGGATTGGACTAATGACCTTAGTCTGCTGTGTTAGAAAATTTGGTAATGCGATGCGATGATATAATTAATTAATGAAAGGTAATAAAGCCAAGAGGATGTGGCTCTTGGTGCGCGCTGTGATCACAAAAACGATACCAGGATGTCCGCGTACGGGTCCGTAAGTATCAAGAAAATTTCCCGTGAGCTAGAATGGCTCGTTGGTCGGAGACTCTACCGCTGGAGTGGCTACTGCCGTGGGTGACCCGCCATAATATATGGGTAATTAGAGACATGTCGTTTTAACGAGACATTGTCACTAGTTATAACTGAACAATTAATACAGTTGAGACTTGTACAGTGGCGAACATATTGGTTTCTACACCATGGACGAGAATTAATACTTGTTTATTATTCTCGTTGTTTCGCTTTGTTGTTCATTGGTTATACTTGTGGTATATTATGTGTGTTGATGGTTGTGTTATTGTATGGATATTACTGTTAATTGTTTTACAGTTTAAATATTAAAACGGTATTGCATGTAACGAATCCATGCTCTCGACCAATTAATTGGGGGTTTGAGGAGGCATGACGGGGCATGTGATAACATACTCAGCAGGGGCTGATTCCATACCACAAACCATTTTTATTGCAGGAGACTAGCTGGTGGGTGACGCGGGGCGCGACTATTGTGTTACTGTTGGTTAGACTTGGTACGATGTGATACTAGGTTGTTTTGGACTCGGGTTGCGTAAACCGAGGTGTATTTTGGTTAGATGCTCACGGTCTGTAATAATTGGTTGTTGTTGGATTTGTTTTTTAAATTGTTTAAGTACTACTCCCTCCGTTCATTAATATCTGTCGTTTTAGGGGTGACTCTTGTTCAAAAATATCTGTCATTTTAGCTTTTTGACACACTCCCTTCCACTTTTACCCCTACTATTCAATATAAAAGTAATTAATAGCTAAATGGAAAAGTAAAAAAGTAGGGGCACATGCGTCATTGTCCTATTTCTTAATAAGTGTGCAAGTTTCTAAAATGACAGATATTGTTGAACGGAGGGAGTACTATCTATCTCTTGTGGTCACTGCGGGAATACGTTTCGCAAGTTGATTATCAGGTAATTCGTTATCTCCCGTATGGGCGTGTGATAACAGTGACACCATTAGAGCGACAGTCTGTTATTTACCGCTGCGATTTATTTATTATGTGCGACATTTATAGGATAATTAGGAGCCGAATTAGTAGGGGTGTTACAAAAGTAGCGGAAATTCATACTCCAACGGTGGGTGATACAACGCCGTTAGTCACCCAAGTGACTAACAAGGCCAAATCCAATCCAAATAATCAATACAAATACAATATCAGTCTGATGGGTTATTATACCGAGTACTCAACAACTACAAATGCCTTCCATTTCTTAATCAATCCAAATACAATATAAATACAACTTCAATTCGATTCTATACCGAGTTTACTACAAATTCCCAAACTTGTCAATATCATATCGATCTTACAATTCCACAATACAACAAATACAATCCTTAAACAACTACCCATGCTTAATGACAACCCCGTCCTACTCTCGAACGGTGATCAGCTTCCATGTACCTGGAAAATAAAAACGGTGCCCCTAGGGGCTCAGCAAATTGCTGCATATGAAATTCGCATACCCCGCGTGCTAACAGGGGTACGCCGACTACTTTGGTCGAGAACATGCGGTTCATTTTAATTCAGACAGCATGCAAGGCAATAATACATTATATATGTATATTGGCACAATCAAGGTTCAACATCGAACACAGACACTAACACACACATCAAGAGGTTAGTTCGATATATCCTATACATAGGCTTTGAGGGTTCTACCTCACTATGCCTTAATCCATTCTTCATTGTCTTACCCACTCTCTTGGGTTACACTCACTCAAGCCCTCATTTACTCAATGTCAATTCAAGTCCTATAATACTCAAACTTAATCCTCAACTCTCAAGCTCTCAAGTTTCAACTCAATACTCAAATTCTCAAATCCATTCTCAAAATACTCAAATGTCAACTCAAGTTCTCAATTCAAATTCTGAAGTACTCAAAGGCATCTTTTAAGTCATTGCCCATGACCTCCGGGCAGAGTCATACAAGAGACTCACCACCGGGCTTACAAATACAAACGGTGCTATACACTTAGCACCTCAAATTCTCAAATGTCCGGTTCTCTACCGGACTACTCAAATTCCCAAAACTCCTCTCTTAGAGTCATAATGCAATCTCATGGATTAGCCTAGAAGTATCTCTCTCGATATCCTCTATTAGCTTAGGGAATTCTCAATGTCTAGCATTCTCAGATTTAAGGTTTTACCTAACTTATCGAATACTCTCATGTTCGGGACATTGTTTATATTAGTCGAATCCTCTCGTTATGGGTCGACTATCATTCTAAGGGGTTTGGAGATTCCTTACCATTCTTTACTTTTCTCAAGGTTCATGTTTTGAACAATCATCAATCCTCTAAATAGAGGTTCCTTATATACTTTCACTATTAATTGTTTTGTGGATTAGATCAATTCAGTTCTCTAACCGTTATCGGGAGTTTACTAGTCCCCGTACAATTCTCTCACGTTCTAGTGAGTTTATAGATTTGCGTTATCGTTTCTTGGTTCGATAGGTTTAGTGTGGTCCCGCGTTTTCATTAATTCACAACAAGACTGTTTCTACGAGTCACTACTCAAACAAGACTCATCTATGAGTCGAACTACAGTGCACATTCAACATCAAGCACTTCATCCACAACACACATTTCATGAATTATACAAACTTCAATTTAATAAACAATCCAACAAGGGCAATACAAAAAGCACAAGGAAGTGCAAACAATCCGATTCGTGCATTTATCTTGTTAAGGTGATCACACAATCAAACAAGCACACAAATCAGAGTAACCAAAGTAGCATACGGGGCATGAGAAAATTATACCTTTCACCATGGGTTACTTTACCACATCACTCTATATTCCTCGGTTTACTCTTGGTCACTGATGACATTTCAAGTGTATCCATTAATAACAAGTACTACGGTATGTGACAATTAATACTCCCGTAATTTAACCCCGTTAATCGTAGGTTCTTATGTGCATATTATTTTATTTTATTTTTTTCTTACCATCATTATTCCCCCATGGTCTACTGCTTAAGCCCATATATATTTTGACCGGACCTCCCCTGTGGGGCGGTCCCCTGGGGCGGTCCGAGACAGAAGCCATCCCGTCTTGAAATTTCAACTGGACCTCCCCACTGGGGCGGTCCCTTGGGGTGGTCCAAGACAGAACCAATTTTTCAAAGTGTTTAACTCCTCATTTTGACTTCCAAATACACCTCAATTCTCACCCAATCCTTCCCTAACCTTTCCACATGTTTTCTACATGTTTAAACACCCTAAAACACTCCTTAAACCTCTTCAAATCATTGGTCACATTCACTACCCAATTCTTGTTCAAATTCACAAATATCAATCCTCACATTTTTGCATTTTGCACACTTGTGCATTTCTACTTCCTTTTGATAGTTTCTACCTCCCACCAACCTTACCAAATCACTTAATGACCATTCCAATTCATTCCTAGGTAATGAACTTCTAAAACCCAAGTCCAACTCTCATCTTCCTAAGTCTTGCACACTAACTCACTTCTAGAATTTCCAAGGTCCTCACAGTCACTTTGCTACAGTTTTTTACCCTTCTCTTTCTAGTTCTCCAAATATCATATCAAGGTTATTAATCAACTCTAATCAACCCAAATGAACACCTAGGTTCTCCAATTTACAAAGTCACCTAAAACACTTATATTTCTACCAAACTTTTGCCATGGTTTCCCCACAAACCTAACATATCCCAATCCATCAACTCTCACCAATTTTTCACTTAAATCGATCCTAAACTAGCCACACCCATAAGGGTTCTACCAGAACATAATATTTCCTCAAAATCCCATCAACAACAATATAGCTCCAAATCTCAAATGCAATGGCACTTAGGCCCTTAAATCAAAATAGTTCTCAATTCTCTCTAATATCAACTAAACACATTTTCCAACATAGATTTCAATTTGTAATCTGGGTTCATTAATTTATTTACCCATCCCAAATTCTAAAACAATTAAAACAAGTATTAAGGTAAGCTTTTTACCTTAATCTTCCAAGTTTCTTTTCAATTCTTCTTCCTCTTCCTCTTCTCAAATTCGGTCAAGTGGGAAATGGAGTTTCCAAACTCCACCCCAACATCCAAGGAACACAAAATGAGTATAATCAAACTTCTAAACCCTTAGGAAAATTCTAATTCAATGGAAGGGCATAAGGCACAAGAGCTAGGAGGTTTTTAACCCTTGAATCAAGAAGGGAGCTCCACCACTATTGGAAGGTTGAAACAAAGCTCAACAAAGAGAGAAAAACAAGGCATTACCAAAAGGGGGAAAAATCGGCCAACACAAGAAGATGAGGGAAAAGTGAGTTTTTCTTAGAGATTTTTACCTTAAATGAAAGAGGAGACTCCAAGCTTCAAGTTGATGCCATTTTCTCTTCAAATGGGCTAAACCCATGGAGATGAAGTTCATCATTTTCGGATTTTGAAAAGAGAGAAATGTAGAGCTTGGTGAGGGGAGTTCAAATATGTAATTTATTTTACATTTGGAGCATGGATGAAGCTTGGGCAAGCAAGAGAAGGTGGGCTGCCATGGAAGGATGCAAATCGCCAGAAAATGCAGAAGGGAGGAGGAAGGTGACGGTGGGGAAGAAGGAGAATGGGAGAGAGAGAAAAAAGTGAGGAAAGAGAGGGCTTTTTCTTACTTTTGTACTTTTTCTTCTTTTACTTTTTCTCCTTCTTTTCTTTTCTAGTTTAATGTGTGTGAGGGGAGGATGATTACTTGCTAAAAACCGGCCCCACATATGTATATAAGCTGGAGCGTTTTTTGTCTTTTACAGAAAACACTCGTTAATTTACCCGGTTTTAGCACTATTTACTAACCAGGCCCGTTTTCCAGATTTTTCTCGTTTCTTTAATTTTAATGGTTCTTAAGCTTCAATTAATGTTTAATTATAGTTATTTGGTGAACTATAATTTTTATGGATACATTTGACCACTCAAAGTCACGTTTTTGGGTTTTCTCGAAAAACGTGCGCTAAAGCTTTATTAGAGTTTTTAATTCATTTTATGGATCCGTTTTCTTCGGGAATTGTTCCCGTATTTCAATTAGGCATTATTATGGCTTGGAAAGTCATCTAAGACACTTGTCGAGGTCGTATACCTCCTATGGTCACATAACGCTCATTTTAGCGTTTGTTGCTTTTTAAGCGTTTTCTCTTTTCTTTTGGATTTATTTTCTTTACCAAAATTCATTAGGCACTAATAGGCCCTCAAATATCATATTAGAGTAATTTAATCACCCTAATTAAGTTCGGGGTATTTCAACAGTCTTGATGAAAGAACCTATCATATTTCCTAGAGCGATAACTGAACTTTTGTTGAAGAAGATCATCGGTAAATTGTGGATGCCATCCTAAATAATCACTTTGCTAGGATCATGTTCATCTATGTGCAGAGAGGGGTCGATGGCCATGAGGACAAGGAGTCTATTTTGTATATGCCAACGACCATTGGTGAAGATGTTCTTAATGTCAACTCTCGAGGATAATAGAAAGGTAAACCTATTGTAACCTACCTCATTAACTTTGAGATACGATCTTAGTTTCCAAATTTGGCTGGCAAGGGTTTGCACTACTTTAGGAGAGAGTTAGATTGGATGCCACACTCTTCCAAACAGAGCATTTTTTATGTCTTGATTAGGAGATCCTAAGTTGAGGATGTCTCCTTCCACCTTCTCCAACTTTGCTGGATGAATCTTGAGCTTCTTCCAATTTGCCATAAATTCTTCCATGTAACTTATTCCTTTGATTGTAGTAGAGCACCTTGTAATTTATGGAGAAAAGAGGGGATGACCGTACAAGAACTTCCAAGATTTCACTCGTACTAAAATGCTGGTGACGACGATCATTTAACTAAAAAACATTCATTTTCCTCATTATGCTGGTAGTTGGACTCAATATTAACCCCTGATGTGATTGCTAATATGTTGCTAGTCTCTCCCTCATTCGTTCGTGCAAGATTCCAGCTTAACTCCCGCCTGAACTTTCGGTTGAAAAGAAGGAAAAACCTTCCTATGCTGTTCCCATTGATTACGTCCGTACTCATGTCAACTCCATTTCCTTTCTACTGAAATCATTACCTAGCTCACCAAACAGCTCCTTAGACACTTGTTAAGTCAAGATCCTTTAGTTTTGATGATAGCAAACCTGTGTTATTTATCTAATATGTTTGTTGAGCTTTTAATTCAGATAAACAGGTAGAGGAGTGGCTTAGCACGCAAGGTTGCAAGCACACTCTGTTTATGACATGTGCCCAACCAGTCAGGCACCTATATGGAGAGCTTCGATAGAACTTCTAGTACACACAAGAGGTTAAACACTACACAACTACTTCTCTCACGCATCAGACGGAATAAAAGGACAAAATACATCAAGTGGTTAGACAAACTCATGCAGACTTATACATCCACACAAGCAACTATATCACGACAAAAGCACAGCTCATTAATGTGCAAGATAACAAGATAAGTCAGAGCTATTAAGAAGCATTCATTACGTAGCCATAATGAAGACTTAGAGAGCATTTATGGTGCATTTATGAAGCAAACAAGATCAGACAAGTGAAGAGTGCAAGTGGTGACCGACCACCTGAATGCTTGCCTCCGACGTGTCCAATTACAAGGTGACACGTGTCTTGATGGCTCCAGATCAAGTTGAAGATAAACCTATATTCTAGCGTAGCTATTTTGCTAGGGATGAAGAAGCAAACGACTCCTAGAGTCTAGGAGATTGTAGGCTGTTTGTTATCCATCTTAACTTACTTGTATAAATACGAAGTATAATGTCTTATGTATTTGTACTTGGTCATACATGAAAAAGAGAGATAAATAGAGCAAGTATAAATCAGACTAAGTGTGTGTAAGCACTAGGAAGTTGGTGAGCTAGGTAGGACTGGGTTGGTGAATGAATACTGTGTGTATTTGGTAGAATGATTAGTCGGGGAACGGTTGGGGAACTGTTGGCCTAGTGTCAGGAGAGGGTAGAGGACTTTGGGATAAAGTCCTAAACTGACCTAGAGTTCGTAGGTAGGGCGAGGGAGATTGAGTGAATTTCTGTGTGTAAATTCTCAATCAAAAAAGAGTTTCCAGTTTGAGTTTATCAAGTGCCTTCCTCATCTATCAAGTAGATCACATAGGATAATGATACGTCCGCGATCGGTCGGGGACACATTAGGAGCACCAGCCAGTTTCAGTTGGTATCAGAGTAGGTCTCTTCTAGAAAGCTAACTGCTTTGGAAGACGATCAAAATGTCTCATCAAACCTACTAGCGTCAGAATCAGGTTCTGGACCAAATCGATCACCACTTTTCAATGGGGACAACTACACTCACTGGAAGAATAAGATGGAGTTTCATATCAAGTCTGATGATCCAAGGATGTGAAGGGTTGTATCACGAGGTGAATACACCTTCCAAGACGCTCAAGGACAAGACACATCAGTCGACAACATGACTGATGATCAAATCAAGAAGCTGACATTCAATGCTCGAGCAGTAAGAATCCTACATTGTGCATTACTACCTGAGCAATACTCTATAGTGGCCTCAGCCAAAACAGCCCAGGAAATCTGGGAAACTCTTGAAGTTACCTATGAAGGAAATGATGAGATCAAGAAGACTCACATTGAACTATTGCTTACTCACTGGGAGTTGTTCAAGAAGGAAGAGAAGGAGAGCATCTCTGAAATGCACACTAGGTTCACCAAGCTGACCAATGAAATGCTCGTGCTTGGAAGAACTTTCTCAAATGAGGATCAAATTCGAAAATTCCTCAGATCACTTCCCGCATCCTTTGACAACAAAGTCAATGCCATGCAAGAAGTCCATGATCTCTCTAAAATGTCTTTGGCAGACATGTTAGGATCATTAATGGCATTCGAATTAAAATTACAACAAAGAGGCTCAAAAAGCTCAATAAGGGAGAGAAGAAAAGACATAGCTCTTCAGGTAGCTGAGAATGAATACTATGAGTCAGGGGAAGACGATGATGAGATGGTCCTCTATGCTAAGAGGTACTTTCTAAAGTTCTTTAGAAACAACATAAGAAAAGGTAAGGAGTCAAAGGAATCTGACGATCACCAAAGGAAGAGCAATGACAAGTGCTTTGGGTGTTCAAAAAGTGGGAATCACATCAAAGGCTGCCCACAACGACCCTGAGAGGACAACGACAGGATCAGGAAACCTGCCCATAGATCATTCAACAAAGGGCCAAAGAAAGAAGCCTTCGTTGCTGCATGGGGAGACTCATAACTAAGTGACAACAACCAAACATCCGACAACGATCTCTCAGGGATGAAAAGGCTCACCTTTTCCTTGAGGAAGTTTGCTTGATGGCTCAAGATAAGAAAATGTCAAAATCAGAGGAAGAAGAGGCACAAAACAAGGTAAACTACTCTCGACTAAGAAAGAAAATTCAAACAGCAAAACTTCTAGGACTCAGAAAGTTTTCTCTCATATTGGTTGATCAAAACGATGGAAAATGAAAATAAAGAGCTCTTAGAGAAAAATTAAAAATTGGAAAAACATTTAGATAAGGATAAGGTAGTGAGTCTTACAAATGCACTCAAAAAACTACAAACCGACTATAATAAAATTCTTGATGTCCATGAAAAAATGAAGTTAGGAAAACAACATGAAATCAATGAATTGACTGTTGCACTTGATAAAAAGGAAAAAAAACTAGCGTTCATCAAAGAAAAACATGCAAAACTAGAAACTAATGCTATCACACCCATGTGGAAAAACAAACGACCAGTTGGGTATCAATCAAAAACCCACCATAGAGATGTCTGCCACCTATGCAGACAACCCGGTCACCACGAAGCCAAATGCTATAAGACACGATTCATGTGGCATTGGCAACTTAAGAAAATTGGACTAAGACGGGTTGTCAAGGATGATCATAGAACAATGTTTTCGGTGGAAATGGGTCCAAACATTCTTGGGACCCTTACTCCACACTACTAACTTGTTAAGCGCAGAATCGAGTGGGAAGGGACCCCTGCTGGTACATCAACAGTAGGTGCTCTAAAACATATGACACGAGACAAGTGAAAATTCTTCTCACTCGAACCAGGAAGCCAAGGAATCGTCTCCTTTGGCGACAACAAAAAGAGAAAAGTCATCGGTGTAGGTAAGGTTGGTTTCACTTCAGATTATGTCATCGATAATGTCAATATAGTTGATGGTTTAAAATGTAATTTGCTCAATGTATCTCAAATTTGTGACAAAGACAACTCAGTCCACTTCTATTTTACACATTGTAGCATAGTAAGTCTTAGTAATGGAAAGGAGTTGTTAAGGGGTAAAAGATGGAAAAATATATACGTAAACCTTCCATACTTGACTGCATCAATAGATGACTCCAAACTATGGCAAAAAGACTAGGGCAAGTTAGTATATCCTTGCTAAAGAAAACTAGTCAGGAATCAGTTGGTTAAAGGTCTCCCTGAGATTAAGAAATATGAGACCAATCTTTGTGATGCCTGTGTAAGAAGCAAACAAACTAAAACTTCTTCAAATCAAAGAACATGGTAAGCACATTCAAACCACTCGAACTACTTCATATGGACTTATGTGGACCAATGAGAATCAGTCCACAATAGTGAAAAGAATTCCCTAGGAAAGTTTAACGCCAGAAGTGATATGGCCATCTTCCTTGGGTACTCAGAAAGGAACAGGGCATACAAAATCTACAACAAAAGGACTCTAAAAGTAGAAGAGAGTGTATATGTGGTCTTTGACGAGGCTGAAATCCATAAGATCAAAGAACCTGAAGAAGATGAAACCCTTAGGTTTGATCTAGCTGGACAAGATCACACAGACAATCCCAAAGATGAATCACCGACTAAGGAAAACCTGCCCGACAGGTCAGCAACAGGTCAGTAACATGTCAACAAAGGAAACAATGATGTCAAAGATCCTCTATCACCATCAACCATGCATCCATCTCGAGTTCTACAAAAAGATCACCCATTGGAGAACATCATATCGGATATCTCTAAAGGAATTCAAACAAAAGCACAAACTCATGATCTCCTAGCCTTTTCCACTACAGTTTCACCCATCGAACCCAAAAACATCAAAGAAGCTCTACAAGTGTGACAACCCTGCCTAATCAGCCCACATGTGTGATATTGTCCACTTTGGCACGCAGGCCGCACAGATTTGTTCCTGGGGTTTCCTAGCCCCAACCGATGTGGGAGGAACACCACGCCGGGTGTTACAACAAGACTTAGACTGGATTAAAGCAATGCAAGAGGAATTAAACTAGTTTGAAAGATGCAAAGTCTGGCATCTTGTGCCTCGCCCCACACATCAAGAGGTATTTGGCATGAAGTGGGTCTTTAGAAACAAGCTAAATGAAATGGGAGAAGTCATTAGGAACAAGGCTCAGTTGGTAGCACAAGGATATCGTCAACAAGAAGGGATAGATTTCCAAGAAACCTTTGCCCCAGTAGCAAGGATGGGGTCCATTCGATTACTTATTGCTTTTGCCCCACACAAAGGAGTCAAACTCTTTCAACTTGACATCAAAAGCGCCTTTCTTAACGGGTATGTCAAGGAAGAAGTGTATGTAGAACAACCTCCAGGTTTTGAGACACTAGAAGGGAAAGACATGGTGCTCAAGCTTGACAAAGCTCTCTATGGGCTCAAACAAGCTCCAAGATCATGGTATGATCGCCTGTCATCCTATCTATTGGAAAACCATTTCAAAAGAGGAAAGGTTGACAAAACCTTGTTTGTATACAACAACAAAAAGGATTTCCTGATAGTGCAAGTGTATGTTGACGACATAATGTTTGGAGCTTCTGATGAGAAGTATTGCAAGAAATTTGAAGCATTGATGAAAAGAGAGTCTGAGATGAGTGACCTAGGAGCATTGAAGTTTTTTTAGGACTTCAAGTCAAGTAGGATAATGAAGGGATCATCATATCCCAGTAAAAGTATGTAAAGGATTTATTGAAAATATTTCGAGTGGAGACATGTAAACCTTTTGACATACCAATGGCAGTTGGCACAAAGATGGGCATCACGACTGGTGACCAACCGGTCGACCAATGATCGTACAGAGAAATGATTGGTTATCTACTACATCTCACTACTAGTAGACCTGACATTATGTATAGTGTTTGCTTATGTGCCAAGTTCTCAAGTAGATCCAAGAGAGAGACATCTCACAACTGTGAAAAGAATCCTACGTTATCTTAAAGGGTCCATGAACCTTGGTCTCTTTTATCCAAAATTCACTAACTGCAATATTGTAGGATTTTCAGATGCAGACTATGGCGGTTCTATAACTGATCGAAAGAGCACGTCAGGAACAACATTCTTCGCTGGATCATGTTTGATCGCATGGGGATCAAAGAAACAACAAAGCGTAGCAATCTCAACTGCTGAATCAGAATACATAGCTGCGACAAGCTGTTGTGCTCAACTCTTGTGGCTCAAACAAAAAATTGGTGACTATGGTGTCAAAACAGGTACACTACCTATTATATATGATAATACCAGTGTCATATATATCTCCAAACATCCTGTACACCATTCTCGTACTAATCATTTTGACATTAGACATCATTTTCTTAGAGATTGTTGTGAAAAGGAATTAGTTGGTATAAAATAGTTTTCAACTGAAAACCAACTAGTAGACATCTTTACCAAGACACTAAGTAGAGAAAGGTTCAAAAAGATTATTCATGATCTTGGAATGATATTCATTAATCACGATTAGGCTATCTTTGACTCTCATGATCGGTCACCGACGGGTGAGCAACACCTCAAGTATGTCGTTCAATGGTCTGTGTACAGTTTAATGCAAAAACGTTATATCAAAATGACTACTTGAAACAGATATGTCAACAATTTCACAAAAGTAAGGTTAGAATAGGAAGAGTGCAACGGATAGAAACGGGAAACCTACAATAGATCGATGACTGTCAGTCACGACCGCTACCCATTATGAATAGTACCATTATGACATGTCAGCGAGCGGATGAGGAACAGTAGCTGACCGTTACTCGATATCTATAAAAGGGAGATGAGAGTTTCACTCTCGTTACACTATTGCCCTCACTCTCTCTAAATCTCTGAACATACAATCAACTTCTTTTCTCTCTTACAAACACTCTAGTGAGCTTTGTGCTAAAAATCCTCACCTTACAGCCTCGCTAAGAACTCTCAATCGAAAAGTACTAAACTCCAGAAATCCTTGATCAACCATGGCACCTAAGATTGTAAAGCTCTCAAAGACCAAGGCCATCATAAGGGACATTAGCCTAGAGAAAAGCGCCGACACCCGGCCGACAAGTCCCATCACAGCACCGTCGCCTGCTTGCTTGTTCAAAAAGGAGGAAGATCAACTTGTTCTTCGAGTCATGGACGAGGGCGAACTACAAGCCGAGGAGGTAAACTATATAAACGCCTACCTACCCAAACTTTCTAATCTCATTCACTCCGGGAATCTTAAGCCCATAATTCTTACTACCACTCTACCGACTAACCACTACCACTACCCAACGCACTCCACAGAAACTACCACACATACCATCCTCTTCCATTCCATCTCCCAAAACCTCAAAATTGCCACAAAACAATCAAAGCCAAGAATCCCAAAATTCCAAAAAAGCAAAAGCCTCACACATGCCTTCACCAGCCGCGCAACTCGCGCCTCGAAGCGTATTCAAACCAAACAGGAAACACCCAAGAAAGCCCATTCCACGCTTGAACCAGCAATTCGTAGGCTTCACTTCACCGACGAAGATGAAGCAACTCCAATTAATCTTGTCAAGCCAATCACTCACGAAGTGAAGAAGAGGAGGTACAGAGTGACAAAAAGTCACTCAAAGCACAATCAACTGAAGAAGAAGCTTAAGAAAAGAGTCTGACTGCACCAGACTCTGAGGAACACGAAGAAGCCTCCACTCAACCTGCGCTACGAGTCACCGAGCGGTCACCGACACCTCCCCGATCCAGTCAAAAAGGAGAAAGCGACACACAATCTCTCTCACCAGTCATTCTGACGCTTGAGGAGCGTGAACATCTGAAGCTGGCCAAAGGAAAGCAACCCTTGCTCACATCACCATACACTCAAGAGCTCAAGGAGCTCTTCCAGAAAAAACAAGCAGTCGCAAAGCCTCAGCCTCAACAATCGCTCAAGCGATTGAAAGGTTAAATCAGTTGCAGCCAACCCTCATCAAAGCTTCAAATATCGACGATAAGTCCTATCCCGTCTTACCAAAGGCGTTGGACATGGAATGGATGGAGAAGATGGGTCTTGAAGAGATTGTGGAGCTGCTTGAGTTAAAAGGATGGGTCGACGACTTCCAGGAGCCTATCTCCTGCAACACCGAGCTGCTGAAGGAGCACATGAGGCATATAGGTCCTCTCCAAAGTGAAGATGATGAGGACTACATCATCTCAGAAGTCCAAGGAATCCTCATCAACATCACCAAGTCTTGGATTTGCAGGACCTTCAATCTAGAGCCCGAATGACTAGTTGTTCCCAAGGATACGACATGGAATGACTTGGGGTATCAAGGAGGAAAGATGCCCAACCTCTTCAGCAAGGGGGAAACCATGAAAAAATTTCAAGCAATTCAAATGTCAATCCCCAACAGAGTCCTCCACATCATTCTCACCCATAATATCACCCCACGAAACCAACGAACCCACATCGTCAACGCCAGAGATGTGAGGATTATGTATGCCCTAAGGATGAAGGAGAAGATTGATCTACCAGCCATGATCCTCCTCACCCTTGACGAAAGCAGACATGTCAACCAAGGGTTAGTACACGAGGGAGTAGTCACCGCGGCACTAAAAGAATTTGGAGTAGACACCAACCGCTTCCGCGAGTGCTCGCGGACTGCCCAGGACAACATTTGCTCAAAAATGTTGTCCAAGGTGGGAATCAAGACCCAAGGGAAGAAGCTCACAGTCCTACAGAATCCCTCGAAAAATGAAGACTCACGGTCGGAGCCTCACCAAATAGCCAGAACCGCTTCATACAAAAGAAAGACAGTCGCTCACTGGTCCATGACAGGTCGGGAACTAGTCTGAATACTTCATCTTCAAACGCTCTTCAGCGAGTAAGAGTAACCCTTACAGCTGTGCAGGCTGTCTCTGAACAACCTAGTGTTCAACACATGGTTCAAGGAGCAATAGACTTCATAGATAAACACTTATAGCCTGAGAGTTCTATGTCTCTTAAACACTCGAGTGAAGTTTGTGTAAAATTGTAGTTTTAATATAGACTTTTTTTCCTGCCATTGACTATCTGTTTCAAATGTCAACATTTGATATCAACTGCAGTACAACTATTACATTTCTACGTTGAATACAAATCTTGTTTACAAATGACTTTATTGCATTGGCTGCTTCTTCTTTGATTAAAAATTACAATATGATCAGAGACATTCCAATCACTCCACTAATCAAATCTCATCACTTGACACCTAACAGGCCTACCACATAGACTGCAAGACGTGGCACCTCATTTATTACCCCTCACCAATCAGTCGATGAACATATCTCCAAGCAGTCTATAAATTCCTTGATTAAATCTTTACCACTCATAATGATTCATGAACATGGAACACGAGCCAGAAAGTTCATCCAACTCAAATGAGCAAACCATCCACCCCACCATCCGCAAGTTCATGTTCACCAAACACCGGAGGAAGTACGTTGCACAAAACTATATACAACCAGACTCAGACTCTATCACAACCTGGTCAGTCAACACAAGTGCTACTCAATCCCACACTCGCACTCCACATTGCATTAGTTGTTTCGTAGATAGTGATCAATCAAACACCTCTACCACCGCTGAATCACCACTCATCAAGGGATTTTCTGATGATGAAACTCATGGCTTAGACGTCTCCACCTGGGACTCACCCAACCGCCACTCCATCTAGTCTGTCTCTATCAAACATGTAGTTTATAATCTATGGAATGTTATGGCCCTTTCAATAACGTGAGTCATATAGTTGCTCCCTATTTTGCTATATGGCAAAGGGGGAAAAGAAAGATATGTACTTGTGAACTTATGTCTATCATCCTTGCGTTATGTAATTAAATCTTAATGAAAGACTCTTTACTATGGCCTGGTATAAGGCTGTTGTGTTGTTATCATCTTATCATTCATCATTTGGTTATTTTCTAACTCTTAACGAACTCAGGGGGAATCCCTCTTAGGGGGAATATTCTCACTTCTATAAGCTGTCAAGTACATATGATCAAATTAATTTTGTATCGGTTGCCATCATCAAAAAGGGGAAATGGTTAAGTCAAGATCCTTTAGTTTTGATGATAGCGAACCTGTGTTGTTTATCTAATATGTTTGTTGAGCTTTTAATTCAGATAAACAGGTAGAGGAGTGGCTTAGCACGCAAGGTTGCAATCGCACTTTGTTTATGACATGTGCCCAACCAGTCGGGCACCTGTCTAGAGAGCTTCGATAGAACTTCTAGTACACACAAGAGGTTAAACACTACACAACTACATTTCTCATGCATCAGAAGGAATAAAAGGACAAAATACATCAAGTGGTTCGACAAACTCATGCAGACTTATACATCCACACAAGCAACTAGCTCACGACAAAAGCATAGCTCATTAATGTGCAAGATAACAAGATAAGGCAAGGCTATTAAGAAGCATTCATTACGTAGCCATAATGAAGACTTAGAGAGAATTTATGGAGCATTTATGAAGCATATAAGATCAGGCAAGTGGAGAGTGCAAGTGTGACCGACCACCTGAATGCTTGCCTCCGACGTGTCCAATTATAAGGCGACATGTGTCTTGATGGCTGTTATACCCAAAATTTTAATCCCCCAGAAGAGAGTCTCTAGAGATACAGGTGCTAAAAGGTAGTTTGGTCAAGTAACAAGGATTCCCAGTTCGATCGGCACATTCCGGAGTGCTAGGGACAGCTTAGTCATCTTCAGGGGCGTTTTCGTTATTTTTCAAGGCCTCTAAGCCCTCTATAAGATTTCTCTCCCCTCTACAAGTGGGCTTAAATCAATTCAAATTGCTTTGAGATTTTAACCCATGATAGAGGATTCCATTTTGGGTACAATGGCTTTGGAATTTTGATTTTTTGAATTTCCAATAATTTCCTAGTAATTTCTGATTGAATCTGACGAGAAATTGAATTTACAAGTATTCCAATATCCAAAAAATTAGATTCCACCTTGGAAAAATCAGAAATATCATCCTTTACACGTGGTTAAAATTTTATTGTCAAATACCTTTTGGAAACCCTTGAGCTAAAGTGTCGGTAAATCTCAGTTTTTACTAGATTTTTCTATCTTTAAGAAAGCCTATATAAGGAACCTTAACCCTTGATCGAATCAGAACTCCAAGAACCCTAAGCAACCAGGAAACACAGCCGTATCAAACCTCCCTCGTTTTGCAATACTCAAGAACCGAAAACTCATCAAAATTCACCGAAATCACCCCTTAAACTCAATTTCCAACTCCCATCACTTCAACAATCATCAAAACAGCCCCAAACCACCTCAAAAACGTGAAGAACACCACTAATATTCAAGGGTCAGAAGCTGGTCTCGAACCCAAGCTGGAACCGATTCCGACGAAGCACCGAAAAACTCCCGACGTGAAGAATCATCGTAGATTCGAAGGTAAAACAGGTGGAAATTTTACTTTTCTAACTCCCCACGACTTTGTTAGCCTCCTCTCTAAATTCGGGTTCAAACCGACTGTTTTCGGCTTCTAAATTGTTATTCGTTTTCGTTTCTGCCTTGTTACTTGTTCAATAAGTTTCGACTTTAATTCATATTCAATTTGAATTATTTTTATTACTAACGTGTTTATAATCTTCTAGGCTACCTACCCTTAAAATGTGAGAAGAAAACACCGCCGGGAACCACCATAACGCCGCCGTGCGAGGGTGGTCCATGCCTGCGGACAACCTGTCCGGGGTCCCAGACGGCCTGTCCGAGGTCACGGACACCCCGCGGACCGCGGCGGGGATTAATTTTTTGAATGTTTTAGGGTTTCTCAACTCATGTCCGGGCCCACGGACGTCCTGTCCGTGGCCCCGAACATTTCAAAATTGCGTTTTCAGTTCAATTCGACTTTTATTTTCACATAGGTTAACTAGGGTCCGTGGGTTCGGACATTAAGTCTGTGGCTACGGACGGAAACAAAATTTGACCTAATTCTGCCTTCGAAACCCTAGTTTAGGTAACTTCGGTTTTCACTTTAATTTTCTGTCAAAAAATGATAAAAAAATCCAAAAAAATATGAAACATGCGCATTTAAGTAAAACAAACTCGTAAAAAGCCGTAAATAACCTAAGTAGAGGAAAAACGACCTCGGAGGGGTAATGGAAGTAATTTGAACCCTGAATAAGTCGAATACCAATCCCCCGAACCCGAACTCTACCTTTCCTAATTTACCCTAGGTTAAAATTATGTGGCGACTCATAATAGGTTCCAGTGAGCTAACTTAGGATTAATAATTAGTGTTATATGACATAATTATTAATCTTAGGTTATAAGTGGACCTAGAACACGATCAGATCCTAATCAATCTAATAAACATAGGATAGTGGTTCAAAAATTGAGGCTCACAGAATGGCGACTCTACTGGGGACAAACTCTTAATTTTAAACTTGTTTAATTTTAAGAAAGAGGGCTTAACTCGAAATTGTTTATTTATGGCTTTTATTACATTGTTTGTTAACTTTCGTGCGCAATTTAAATTTCTGCACCTTTGCATCGTATGAGAGCGAGGGTCCACGCAAACCGATCTCACCCCGGGACCCGCTTTAGGGTCCCTTGTCAGGGACTCACACCTTTTAAGGTGATGTGAATAAGTGGGGGGAAAAGAGGAGGATGTCGTCTAACCACATCCCCTTAATACCTGGGCTTTAGCCTCAAGCATTTTCCTGGCAGTGCCCTTACCTAGCCCTGTTTGCTCATTCAAAGACCCGACCGTAGACGCACACCTTTAGGTGATGTGAAAAAAAGTGGGGACGCCTAAAGAGAATAGCGTGCAAGCCCTACTCCTTTGTGGTAACCTGGGCCCACGCCCCAAGCACCTCTCCGGATCGATCCATACCTATTGGACTGAACCGTTTTGTGAGGACATCTACATAACCTTCTTTGTATGGTCTTTGTTTGTGTGTACCCTTTATGGGCCTCAGGCCCAATGACTGTATCAAGTCTTCAATTACTTTCAGCCCAAATGAGATCCCTTATGGCCCAAACGACTTCACTTCCACAAAGTCATCTCCTCAAAATGAACCTGAAAATCCTAGATTCAAAATGGACTCCTCTGAAATTATTGACCCAATCGATGTGTCAAAATTTCTAGCCCTCTCGGCCCGGATAATAAAAAAAGAGAAAGATACCCCCTGTGACTAGAGCATAATGTCCTTAAAAAAATAATCTTTTCATGTCCATGAAAACCCATGACCTAACATTTCCTGCTTTGTATTCTGAAACAGAGGAAAGACAAAAATTCAGAAAGGCGTTGGGACAGAAGTTCCGGCCGCTTATTTTGACTACCTACTTCCCTTCCTTCACCGCTCCCAGTTGAGACCGCGTCTGTTTCATCCGATATGTCGGTCGAGACCCATAATGATGTCCCTCAGGAAAACCAGCAATCAGAAGGAGAATTCGGAGGTGCTGCTTCCGTTGAGGAGCTCATGAAGGCTTTTGACTTAAAACATAAAGAGGTGGTCCAGGCACTCAAAAACAAGTATGTGGATACAATTGCTAAGCTGGAGGAAAAGTTGGCCACACTGGAAATGGCAGCTCAAAGTGGGACCACCAAAGCTCCGGTAGGGGGACAAGACCAGATAGCTAGCCTGGTATAGAAACACCAGGCTGATATTAAAGCCGTGGAGGCTTGCCACGTGGCAGCTACGGACGAACTCCATGAGAAGATTGGATCCCTAGAGGCGGCAAGATGGGAGAGACCCCTGCAGAGATTTGTCAATCCTTTATACAACATGGACAACGCCTCCTTGGAAGGGCACGACACTCAAGGCGGGTATGGAGGGGATGCCCCTGGAAATAAACTAGCCGCAGAAGTCCAGAGGGTTCTAAAACGTGTCGAGCATATGGCAAAAGCTGGTAAACCTGCTGGTTTTGACTACTTCTCCATGGGATCCTATCCTGACGTCGAGCTACCCTCGAAGCTGAAGCTCCCAACCCTAGCTCTCTACAAGGGTTCAACCGATCCTCAAATCCATTTGGCTATGTTCGATCGAGAGATGTCTATCTTGAGACTCAATGACATGCAAAAGGCTAAGGTTTTGCCAGGTACCTGGACGAGATCCCCCAATGGTGGTACCTAACTCAAAGGATGAACACTAAGGCATATGTGCAAACGGGAAATTTAACCTACTAAAAACTATGAAATTAATCCTAGAAATTAATAAAGTAAATCCTTACGGGTTGCAAAATAAATCCTGGTCAATGAGTATAGTGAACTATAAGGGTCGAATCCACGGGGACTTTGTGATTAAATATAATCCTAGGGAAACAGCAAAATGGAAGGGTTTTCGGTTGTTTTGGTTTTGTAAATGAAAAAAAAACGAGAAAACTAGTAAATTTTTGAGCAAATAAATTCAATGAAAACTATGTGTGAAATGGAACTCCGAGTCAGGTTATCTTTTTCGACTATCAGATTATGCATTCCTATTGGTTAGTTTGAGATGTCGAATGGAAAAATTCCTAAAACATTTCTAGTAACGCCCCTATTTAAACTAAAACAGTAGACTAAAAATCTCTAATGGCGATTACAGATCATTGGGTTCCAAATACCCGAAACAAAACCTCACCAATTACTACTTACATGTTACAGTCTGAACTTGAGAAAACAATGTAAACATAACTTAAAACAAACAAAGCAACTCTCCATAATTCCTCATTCCCATCCCAATCACTCATACTCTTCGTGGCCACCTGTACGAACAATTTCTTACCTGCAAGATGAAACCAAGCAGCCCACCCCGGGAGGGGTGAGTCAGTTCCCTGGAATGGAACTAGTACAATTCTCTAAAACAATAAATTAAAATATAATTCTTCAAATAAAATGGTAACATGAAAACGAACTCTTAAAAGTAAAACAGAGGAAAAGCACTTCAACACAATCAAGTTATAGAGAAAATAGAACAAGACAAAGATAGAGATAAAGAACTTTTAAACCAAGTCAATCACTTAAGAAGTCACCATATAGTTAGTAAGCATCCATTGTTGATGTTAGAACCAATTCTGGTTAAGAAGAGAAAGACTCAGGTAGTCACGAAGGACTATGAATGATATGAATATCCATAACCCGTGGTAGACAGTTTATGTCCCCACCATTTCAGAAAGTTGATTCCCATAGACAAATATACTCAAGAGTGGAATAAAATCAATTAGGAGAGATGGACCCCACCGCCAGTCAAACGTCCATATGGACAAGGGATATACAGCCCTTCGCTATTAACAACGTCCTTTCGGACAAGGGATATACAACCCTTCACTGTTGCCGACCCGTTCTCAGTCATCGGTGAAGACGCGCGCACATCACAACAAAAAAACTCAGCTCATGGATGAAACGATACCCAGAGTCAAAGGAAGAATTAACTAAGATTGACATTTTCCCATATTCCCACTAGATTATTAACTGCACAAGTGCAATACCAAACACTCAGTCCTACAGAGTGCAGAGGCGTAAACCCTCGGCAGTTAATATCTAATGAAACAACCAGATAGGAGGAACCAATAATCATGTAAGTTGTACATTCAAGGCTCGGTTAGTCACATCAAGCTGAGTTAGACACACAAACAGTTTCCTTTTGAAATTCATTTCAGCTTAGTTAACGTTTTTCGAAAATGTCTCTTAAGTCGGTTAACAAAGTATCTGAGTACAAGAAATCGTAACTGATTAATGTTGTAGCAGTCCTAGTAGACTCGTGCAAACATTCAACAAATCTACAAATTATCTCTTTCGGTCAGAGTAATGCCGTTTACATCACCTTTGAGTGTGGCCTCACGGGAGCCATGCAAAATATGCTTGTTCACACATGGGCTTTCCACTCAAGATGTTCTCTTGAATTTTTCACTCAGAAAATTGTCCACATGTTTAAACGAGAGTTTTAAAGTCAACGAATGTAAACTCAGATTGCCCCCAGTATTGATTTAAGGTTTTTTGAAAAACCTTTGATGATTTTGTGTTGTTTGATTGGTTACTTTGGGTGGTGGTGGCAACAACTTAAAAGTGTGTGCTTCGAACCGCTTTGTGAGTTGTGTGAGATTCTGGGATGAATAATGGTATTAGGCAAATCATGTTCACCCTTTCAGAAACAAGATACAAGTCATGGTGTTCCAAAAACTTTCTTTCTTATTAATGAATAATGATATGCATCAAAATTATATGCTGAGTGAAAACTCTGTTTTGGTTCATGAAAAAAATGACATTGATGACTACAAACTCAAAAGATTATGAAGCTATCTAAGGAAACAAGTTGTACGAGAAATTGAAAGAAAGAAGAAAAAACATTCGAATTGAACTACTCCTAATAATGCTGAGGCATGGAATTCCTACTCGGAGAATTGAAACCCTTGATCGATAAGACCTTGAATATGTTGCTTTAGAATCTTCCAATTGTTGGTATCATGGCCGGGAAACTGGTGATACTGACAGAACTGGCTCATATTCCTTCCCTTTTGAGGGTCTCCATGTCGAGGGGTGAGAGGTTATAGAATGATTTGCTCCTAGAGATCTTTGAGTGTGTGGCTCAAGGTCGGCCGATATCTATAAATTTACTGTGCCAAAAGTCTTGGTGAGGTGGTGATGTCATTCTGTGGTTCTGACCATGTTCCTTTGGTTTTTGAACGATGTTTACCTCTCACTGCCTGAAGCTACTCTTGGTATATTGTGCTGCTTTTAACCCGCACACGGAACCCCTTGGGTATCCAGGTTCTCCCTTGTTAATCTTCTCCTCTAGGATTCTAACTTGTCCTATCAGCATCTTGGGATTTGGGAAGTATACGTACTTCAACTCATCATTGCACTGTTTTCGCATTTTTCCACTATCATGCGGATTTGCTCCGGCTCGTCCATTTTGGTAGGCATAGTGACGGCCTTCCTCCTCTAACGCTTGATGAAGTCGGACATAGACTCACTGTCTTTCTTTCGAGTGCTTGCAAGATCAGCCCTGGTGACCTCAAGATTTGTAGCATCCTCGAAGCGGTGTAGAAAAGCTTCACAAACCTCCTCATAGATCTTGTTATTCAGTCTCTGGGTTGAGTACCAATGTTGAGGTATTTCATCGAGGTAATAGGCAAAAACCTTGGCCTTCTGCATGTCATTCAACCCGAGGATACATCTCTCTATCGCACATTGCCAAATCGATCTGCGGGTCTGAAGAACCTTTGTACAAAGCAAGTGTGAGCAGCTTCTACTTTGAAGGGAGATCAACCACGGGGTACGACGCCAAAGAAAAGTAATTGAGGCCAGCTGGCTTGTCAGCTTTCTCCATGCGCTCGATCCTCTTCAAAGCCCTCTAGAATTCTACATCTAGTTGGTTACCCGGAGCATCTTCCCCTATATGTACTTGAGAACCCTGGGCTCTGACGGAGTCAATGCAACCATGGCTAACATTTTCACCCGTAGGTTTCTCCAGAGTTTGGTGATCTGTTTCTTGAAGATTAACCTTACTTTTCAATTCCTCGATGATTGACTCCAAGGCCTTACATTATCGCTCCATAGCGGCTAACTGGCATCCATGCTCACCTGTTTTCGAAGTGACAACCATTAGTAGAGACTAGAATCAAGAGAGAGGGTTGAACCAAAGTTCTAGATTGGGGAATGGACACTTGATCTGAAATGCAGTGATATTTGGACCGAGTAGTATTCTAAGCTAAAGATGAATCATGTGGGCCAAAGTATTATAAGAATGGGGCCACCTCAGCCTGAATGTGTTTGGGTTGAAAGTAAAGCACATTATTCGGAGTACTTGGAGGACTGAGGATAGGCACTTAGGCCTAGATATTATGGAAACATGGCACGTGGGCCGATGCTGTGAATTGGCCTATGGGCCGAAATGAGTTGTAAGTGTGGCACTTGGGGCGGAAAGTTTTGAGAATGTGGAACTTGGACCAGAATGTGTTTAAGAATGTGGCACTGGGGTTGGAATGTGTTTGAGCTAGAATTGAGGCACATGAGCCAAAAGAGATTATATGAACAGGGTGTTAGGTCGAAAAAGATTTCAAGGGAAAATGCCTTATCTCGAATGATTGATTTTCAAGTCTTGTAAGTTATTTCAAATTCAAGTGGGTTCTCTTTTGTCGTGGTCCTAAACCTGTACGAATAATTTAGATTTGGCTGAAAGGAAAACCACCTAGACCTAGGTTTTTGGGTCGAATCCAAAGTGACTTTCTCATTTAAACCGAACTAGGCATTTAGACCGCAAACAATAAAGTCGAAATTTCGGATCAGGTGTAAGGGAAGCTTCTATCAATTTCTAGGGTCATAATGGGTCGTTCGAGCAAACAAGGCTTTCACACAAGTTTAACATGTCCTCTCTAGACACTTAAATCAAGTTGGGTAAGGATCTGAAATACCCCGAACTTAATTATATTGATTAAATTATTCTAATATGATATTTAAGGGCCTAATAGTGCCTAAGTAATTTTGGTAAGGAAAAATAAATCCAAAAGAAATGAAGAAACACTTAAAAAGCGAAAAACGCTAAATAAGTGTTATATAACCATAGGAGGTACGAGACCTCGATTAGAGTATTATGTGGATTATTAAGGCTTAATAAGGTCTAAATAATATAAGGGAACAACTCCCGAAGAAAACGGATCCAAATAATGTATTAAAACGCTAATAAAGCTTTAGCGCATGTTTTTCGAGAAAACCCGAAAACGTGACTTTGAGTGGTCAAACGAACCCTTAAAAATTATGGTTCATTAAATAACTATAATTAAGCACTAATGGAAGCTTAATAACCAATAAAATTAAAGAAACGAGAAAATTCTGGAAAACAGGCCCGGTTAGTGAATAGTACCAAAACCGGGTAAATTAACGAGAGTTTTCTGTAAAAGACGAAAAACACTCCAACTAGTAATATTGTAGGGGGCCGGTTTTTAAGAGTCAAATAACTCCCCACACACACATGTAACTAGCTAATTAAATAAAGAAGTCAAAAGCAAAAAGAGATAAAGTAAAAAGCATCCACCTTTTTCTCTCACCTCTCATTTCTCTCTTCTCTCTCCCATTTCTTTTCTCCCAGACGATCTCCCCCCTTCTTCTTCTCCTCTGGTTAGGCGATTTTGAAGCTCCCAAAGAAACTCCAATGGCTTTCTCCCTTCTCCTTCATGCTCTAGCCTCATGTGAACTCTAAATGCAAAAATAAGTATATATTCTTGCTCCTCTCTCCAAGCTCTACCTTTCTATCTTTTCAAAATCTCAAAATGAGGAAGTTCATCTCCATGGGTTTTCCCCATTTGAAGAGAAAATGGCATCAATGTGTAGCTTGGAGTCTCCTCTCTCCATTAAGGTAAAAATCTCCATGTAAGACTCATGTTTCCTCCATTCTCCTTTGTAGCCGATTTTCCCCATTAGTAATGCTCTATTTTTCTCTCTCTTTTGAGCATCATTCCAACGTTCCAATGGTGGTGGGATCACCTTCTTGAACCAAGGGCTAAAACCCCTCTTAAAAGACTCCAAAGGTAAACCCTAGATTTGGTTTTTTAAGCATTTCAATGAATTAGTATTATTCTAAGGGTTAGTATTTTAATTACACTTATTTTGTGTTCTTTGGGTGATGGGAATGGAGTTTGGAAACTCCATTACCCACTTGATCGATTTTGTGCAAGAAAGAGAGAAGGAGGAGAATTGGAAAAGAAAAGAAGGAATTATGAGCTTAAGGTAAGAGCTCCTTCTTAATGCTAAATTTTAATGCATTATAGTAATGGGAATGGGTAAAGTAATAATGAACCCAAATATTGTACTAGTATTGTGGTTGATGGAAGTTTGGGAGTATTTGTGAATTGATGTTTGAATTGAAGACCTTAGAGCCAAGTAAATTGTGTATGTGTATTAGTATGGTTGTTTGAGGAAGTATTGATGGATTGGTATTGCTTTGATTGCTGGTAGGACCCTTGTATGGGTGTGGCTAGTTTAGGAATTAATTTGGTGAGAATGGATGAATGTGGATAAGTTGAAATTGTAGGTAAACTATGGCAAAATTTTAGTAGGACATATGCATTTTTGGATGACTTGGTAAATGGGAGAACCAAGGTGTGTATTGGGTTGAGTAGAGATGCTTAGTAACCATGGAGTGGTATTTGTAGTATGAGAATAAAAGGGTGTAAAATCTGTAGCAAGAAGTGTAGTAATGCATTGGGAAATCTAGGAAGAACTAGTGTGTAAGATTTAGTAAAATGAGTGTTGGACTTGGGTATAGATAGTGTATTTGCTTGGAAATGAATTGGGATGGTAAAATAGAATTAGGACAAATGAAAAATGCAAAGAGAAGTGTAGGAATGCACAAGTGTGCAAAGTGTGAAAATGAGAATGGAAATTTGTAGAAATTGAGCAAGTTGAGTAAGTTTTGGACCATGGATTTAAGGAGTTTTAAGGAGTGTTTTAGTGTGTTTAAACATGTATAAAACATGTGGAAAGATTATGGAATAATTGAATGTGGATTAAGGGTTGATTTGGGGTTGAAAAATCAACCTAGTAGCAGTTTTTAGCAGGGTCCGGGACCTAGGATATGTACCAAGTCCCGGACCGCTTCAAAAATTAAGTCGAGAGTGAAATCTGTAGGTGGTCCGGGACCTAGGTCCAGGACCAAGTCCCGACCAATAGTTAAAATCAGCCGAGAGTGTTTTCCATGAATGGTCCGGGACCTTGGGTCCGGACCAAGTCCCGGACCACCCCCAAAAAGTTGCAGAAAGTGGTTTTTAGGGTTTAAACCATGGGGGATTGATTGGTAATGGTTTTAGAAGTTGTTAAGGCCTTGTTTGGTGACCTTTAAAGGTCCCAAGAAGTGTGAACAAGTTTGAGGAGTGATTAAGGAAGTTGTGAATTTAAGAACATTAAGTTAAACCGAAATAACGGGATAACGGGGTATGTACGGGAGTAGCAATATGTGTATACCGTAATGCTTAGTATTAATAGAACCATTTGGCATGTAGTTAGTGGCTCGAGAGTAAGACTCGAGGAACAAGTGTGAACCAAGGAACAAGGGAACACCCGGTAAAGTAAATCCCGGTGAAAGGTACGATTTCCTCATGCTCTATATCCTAACCTGGTTACCCCGATTTGTGTGCTTATTTGATCACCTAAATAAGATAAATGCACGAATCTGATTTTAATGCACTTACTTGTGCTTGCTTTATATTGTTCTCGTTATATTGTCTTGAACGTTTAGTTTGCATAACTCATGAAATGAATGGGTGAGAATGATGTGTATGTGTATCTCGTGGTGTACTTGTGTAATGTATTAATCATTGGTATGGATGTGATGACTTCTACTAATTCCTAACCATCTAACTCCTAACTTGAGTAATGAATAAATGGAATGAGTAGAAGTCCGATATAGTTTTGGCCACGCGTGAGGAGGCGGAGACACGAGAGGTTGGATCCAAATCCTGGCTTTAATCTTTTCCACGGCCTAAACCCTTAAATGGGTAGCATCCTGGATTAGTGAGCCAAGTAAAGCCCGGTGGTGGGACGGTGTAGTCCCTGCCCGGAGGTCACAACGACTTAACTTGAGTAAGTAAGTAAGTAAGTATAATTTGTATGAGTAATGGTCTTGGCTAGTGTAAGTCATTGACCTTGAGTAAAAGATTAATGTACACCCGATTAACCCGGGTGTGTAAAGAAGCTAACAAGTACTGTGTATGTATTGGAGAAGTGTATCTCCGGAATGGTAAGTATGAATGGTTGACTTGTAATGTCTTCCTTGCATGTATTGAAATGTATGTGTGTATGCTTTGTGATGTATTGTAGTATTATGAATAAAGCATGTATGTATGTATGAGTAATGAATGAATCGCATGTATTCGACCTAAGTAGTCGGTGTACCCTCGCTAGTACACGGGGTATGCAGATTTCATATGCAGCGTAAGCTGAGCCCCTTGGGGCACTGTTTTTATTCCACAGGTACCCGAAGCTGATAAGGTCGTAGTAAGAGACCGGCGGCTATGCTTAGATAGCTAGGGATGAATGGTAGTTAGTAAAGAATTGTATAAGGCTTGTAGCCTTTGAAGTGTCGGTGTACCTACTGAGGGGTACACCATTAAGTATTTGGAAAGTATGTAGTTCGTGAGGAATGGGTAGATGCTAGACTGTTAATGAGTATGTATAAACTTGAAAGAATTGTTGTATTTGGATTCGGATTTTAGTAAACTCGGTATATTGTATTGTAAGTATGGAGTATTGTATTGAATGAAGAATTGTAGTACTCGGGTTGGTAATTGGAATAAGGATTGTAATTGTGTAGTACTCGGGTATTCCGGTCCATCAGACCGATGTTGTAAGTAGTAGTAGGCCTTGGTAGTCACGTGGGTGGCTAACGACATTGTATCACCCTCCGTTGTGTAAGGAAGTATCCGCTGCGTAAGTATGGAAGTATAAGGCGATTAGACGGTAATGACGGTATTAGCGGTAGGGGTGTTACAGGATCGGTCAGGAGAGGTGATACTGCTTGGGGCTTGGGCCCAGGTTACTGCAAAGGGATAAGGTTTGCACGCTATCCTCTTTGGGCTTCCCCACTTTTTTCACATCATCGTAAGGTGCGCGTCTACGATCGGGTCTTTGACTGACCAAACATTGAGCTCGGTAAGGATACTGTTAGGAAAATGCTTAGGGCCAAATCCTAAGTATTAAGAGGATGTGGTTAGACGACATCCTCCTCTTTTCCCCCACTTATTCACATCACCTAAGAAGGTGTGAGTCTTTGACAGGGGTCGCCTAGTGGTGGTCCCGGGTGAGATCGGTTTACATGAACCCTCGCTCATGCAAGATGCATGTGCAAAAATTTAAAATGAGCACAAAAGTAAACAAACAACATAATAAAAGTCATAAATAACAATTTCAAGTTAAGCCCAAATTATAAAAAAAACAATTTCAAGTTAAGTCCTCTTATATTAAAATTAAACAAGTTAAAATTAAGATTAAAGTCTTCGGCAGAATTGCCAGTCTGCGAGCCTCAGTTTTCGAACCTTATCCTATATTGATCGGGTTGATTAGGATCTGATCGGGTTTTAGGTCCACTTATAACCTAAGCTTATAATTACGTTATAAAACAATAATTATTAAAAACCTAAGCTAGCTCACTGGAACCTATTACGAGTCACCACCTAATTTATACCTACGGTAAATTAGGATAGGTTAGAGTTTGGGTTCGGGGTCTTGGTATATACATTATCTTGGTTCAATTTACTTTCACTACCCTTCTAAGTTATTTTCCTCTACTTATGTCATTTACAGCTTATTATATAGTCGGTTTATCCTAAGTGCGCAACTTTCTGTATTTTTGGGTTTTTTTAAATAATTTTTGATAGTATTGAAAAGTGAAAATTGAAATAACCTAAACTAGGGTTTCAGGAGCCTAATTAGGTCAAATTTTGAAATATTTGTAACCACATACCTAATGTTCATACCCACGGACCCTTATTTTAACTAGTTATACAGAAAAACCAAATTTACAGAAAAACCAAATTTTAAAGAGTTTGGGGCCACAGACAGGGTGTCCGTGGGCCCGAACATAGTGTAAACCCTAAATTTTAAAAATTAAAAATGTCATGCCACCGTTCGAGGGCGTTCGGATGTTTTCCAGTGGTGTTTTGGCTAAATATTTATTGGTGTGTCCTGAAAGATTCTAAAAAAAGTTATTGATCAAAAGAATTCAACTGAGTTCAAACTCAATGTGAAACTTAGCAAACAAGTAAGAGAGCAGAAATGCAAACAAAACCTAATTCAGAAACTGAAAAAAGTCGGTTCGTTCCTAAAATTGAACAGATAATGTATTAAACTCAGTAGAGTTAAAAAGTTTGATTCCTGGCCTGTTTTGCCTCGGGATTCAGAGTTCCTTCACTTTCAGATTCGTCGGAAGCTTTATCGGTGGCGGACCCGATTGGATTTCGACCCAGACTTCTGACTCCTTGTTGTTGGTGGTGTTCTTCATGTATTGGTGGTGATTTGTGGGTGTTTGATGATTTATGTGGTGATGGGAGATCGAAAACTCGTTTGTGAATTTCAGTGATATTTCGGTACAGATTTTAGACTCGGGAGTGAAAAAACGTGGAGAATTGGTGGACGATTGAGTTTTCTAACTTCTTAGGTTCGTGTAACTCTATCTAGTCAGTAAGAAAGATCCTTTATATAGACATCGATTAAGATAAAGCAATCTCGATATAGGATCCAAGTTTATCGGGATTTGATAGGGTAACTTCTGAAAGAAATCTGATCTTGAGATTTTGCCAGCATGTAAAAGGAGAGTATACATGATTTTTCCAATGGAAAATTAAAATTTTAGATAAAGGAATATTTTTAAAATCAATTTTTCATCATATATGCTCAGAAATTAATAAGAAATTATTAGAAATTCTAAAATTTGAAATTCCAAAGCCATTATGCTCTAAATGTCATTCTTTATCATGTGTTAAAATTTCAAGGCATTTCGAGTTGATCTGAGTCATTTTCGGAAGAGAGAGAAAGTTACGAAATGATTCATATTTTCCTTTTATTTTGGGCTTTGGATTTCAAATAAAACTTTTTGTGCTTTTTGGTCATGAATGGGCTTAATGACCAGATTGTAAAGTTTTATTTATTCGATGGAAGTCTTTACGTTGATTTAGCATATAATATGTTTTAAAAGCTAAATTTTTAGAATAAAAATTCCTGAAAATTGCAAAAATGTTCTCGTGATGATTAAGACCCCGTTCTTACACGGCGAATGGGACATTAAACTCATTTTTTTACTTTTGCTTGCCACGTGTCAGTTAGTTATTTGTTAAAATTTAACCCAATACAGATGTGTCAAGTTACAATAGGTAACTAGGGGTAGATTAATGAAAAAGCTACACAGAGTAGCTTTTTGGAGCTAATGGGCGAACGGCCCCTAAGCTGTTGCAATTATCCTGCGATGTGTGAGTTAATCATTCAAGGATAAGAAATTCCGAAACGTACTAATCAACTTAGGATTCCGTGTCTTTTGACCATTTTACCCATTGTGGTATTCGTCTTGTGGGACCTTTTCCGATGGTCAAAATTTTGGGTATAACAAGACTAATAAGTTTACAAAACTGAACAATGAAATTCACTAGACCTCACCCCATAGTAAAATCTGTTTAGGAGTAGTGAGATGCTTACATATGATAACAGGCGAAAGGAGGGGGCTGAGAAGAGAAGCTGTCATTGATTAAACTTGCTTCAAAATTAAATTAAAGCATCATCTTTTCCAAATTGAACATATTGAAAACCAAAAAACCTAATCCTTAGGACTACACTAAGAACTCATCTCACATTGCTACTCTTATATGCCAGATACCAAACTGGTCACCCTTAAAGATGAGCCAGCCTACATCCAATCCAATGCATTCGTCAAATGCTACCATGACATGCAGAAATTGCTCCCGGGTCACTAAATTTACATATGAAGTACACATCTAGAGAGGGACTCTTATAATACACATTATTCTAGTACACCCTTAAGAATGGGAATCATAGGATGGAAAACGTCGAACATCAACACCCTGAAAAGATGGCGACATCTTGATCGATCGTAGTAAACTCATTGCCGTTTCCTTTTCCTGCATCAGTTTAAAGGTGAATATTGATCAAGAAAAAGGTAGCAAAACTTAAATTAACTCTTTCACAACTCTACCACGAGTATAATAGCAAGAAGAGACTATTATTAAATCGGAGACTTACAGGTCCAGGATAATCCATTAATCTGGTGATATAAACCTCGGCTTCTTTGTACTTCTTCTGGTCCCGATAGTACTTAGCAAGGAAAGACAAGGCATCCACCATATTTGATGATTCCCTCTCCATCCTCCATTCTCTCAAGATCCTTCTTGTAGTAAGCCGCAGCCTCAACATACTTCCCCAACTTATTGTACAATTTTGCAAGCTTGTTGATGGCAATAGCTTCAGCATCCTGGCAATTTTCTGCTCTTTTATAACATTTGATCGCCTCCTCAAGCATATGAAGCTGGTCACTTTCATAACAATGAGCCATAGCTATCCACAACCGAGCGTCATTTGGTTGAAGCATAACAGATTTCCGGAAATAATACAGAGCATAAACAGGCATTACCATCATCTCATAAGCTTGACCCAACCCATACCAAGCTCGATAATCACAAGGATTGATGTCTACGGCTCTACGGTAAGCATCCACAGCAGCTGGGGTATTTTTAATTTCCACATACTCATGGCCCATCAATGTCCATGCAGATAGATAACTCTTGTTTAACTTTAGAGCCCTACGGAAGTACAGAATTGACTTTTCATGCTGGCCCTTTAAACTGTAATAGTTCCCCATGATACAGCAGGATTCAGGTCTGTATTTGTCGATGGTAAATACCCGATGAGCAAGGCAACTAAGGGCAGAGCAGCACTCTTTGGCATATAAAACATTTGAATACATGTCTGTGTCTTCAATTCTGTATGGGTCACTCCTCATCAGCTCTTCAAATATCTCTTCAACTTGGCCAAATTCCCTCAGGTTATACTGCACTTTGGCTATCTGGGCCTGTATGTAGTTGCTACGAGGAAAGGTTCTCTGAAGATACTGATATGTATCAATGGATTCCTCATGCATTCTGAGTTCGTAGTAAGCATTGGCAAGGAAGAAATCCTTCATCCAATGAGTCTTGAGATTCAAACTGCTCAAAATGCCACTAGAGGTGCACAGGGATTGTAGCTCCAACCAAGCGCTCCAGTTCCATGGATAGCTATTAACAGATTCCACAAGGACCAAACGTGCATGGCTTTCATTTCCTTTTGCCTTGAGTACCAACCCATATAAATACATTCCAAAAGGATCAAGTTTTCCTTTCTTATGGAGCGTGGATAGCTCCCTTTCAAGAGAAATTAGTTCACGGTTCACAACATCACCTTTGCCCAAAGGACCTTCAAGCTCTATTATCTCTTCATCCTTTCGCTTTTCCCCAGCCTGAACAACATTTTAAGCAACCATCACAACAGGCATATAACCAAGAGCTTTTCAAGTAAGCACATGGCATACGGAAAGGAGGTTACTGACCCAGTTTTCTACATGCTGATTGGGTGATACAATTTTTTCACAGAATGCAGATAAAATGCATGCACAGTATAGGTCACAGAGGTTCAGGATTTTCCGTTTCGCATAATCTATAGACTTTTGACAATGTTACCATAGTTTTTGATCATTTATTTCTTCTAACCAACTGAGATAGTTTTGGTCATCGATTGCCTCTATGGCAGAAATCAAAGAGATTTATTACAAATTCACCATTTGGAAGCACTTCAATAAAAGAAGCATACAGGCCACAAGAATCCAGATTTTTTCCTACAATTACCATAATTTCTGACGCAAACTAATAGAGTAGGTCACTAGCATATGAGAATGTAACCACCTAATTGTACCAGAGCAGGAAGTAGATTTTAGTTTCAATTGAGAAGAAAACGGACCAGATACAGGGCATAGCATCTCAAGAAAATGGCTGTATGTGTTGTCTGGTCACGAAGTGCATGGGCAGCCCTCCTATACTCCTTGCAATCAAAGTATGACTTAGCAAGAAGATAAAAATCACTTTCTACCACATCTTCATGATCCTCCAGAACCGGGGTAGACACATATGAAATGCCAGTATTGGGTGTTGACATGAGCTCATTGGTTCTGAATCTTCGTTGGATACTTGAGCTACCTCTCTGAAATCGTGTGTATGAAGGAGTAGCCTTTGCTGGATCCTGTTCAATTCCTACCAACTGCTCAGCCGCCCTAATATTTAAAATTTATAAAGGGACCAGATTTCAGTAAGCTTCTAGTGATAAAGGCTAGATCCGATCCAATCTTCAGATATCCATATCAATGACAAGATGAGTCTATTTAACGTATCTCAATAATCCCGTGGCATTATGCTTCAGGCTTAGATGGGTGGAGTTCTGAGCGCGGGAGTGGAGAGATACCTCGAATAACAAGTAGGCAAGTTCGGGGGAGAGATAAAAGCAATCATGATAGGTAAAGCAAACTATAAATGCGACGCATAATGAGAAACGAAACGATTATAAACTCTGGATATTGCCAGGAATTTTTTTTGGAGCAAAACCAACATTGAAGCCAATTCCAGGTAAGCAGATATGAACAAATCCTTTGAATGGCACTGCAGCGTAAAAGCGTTTAATACCATTGGAAAGACTACTCCGAGCAGAAGAATTAATACAACCCTGAGCTGCAAATCAGAAATTCTAACAGGATTTATTAAACCCACAGGCTGCACTGACTGAAATTTGTTCAATACTTGCGCCGGTTTTTCTTTTATTTCTCCCCTAAAACTACATGATTGTTCAGAAACTACTCAACAAAAAATTAGGGTTTGGAGGAAATGAAGCACAAGAAGAGAGTTTAAACCATTTGGAGGCAATGTACAGGCAACGACTACTGAGTTGGTGAATAGCAGCACGAAGCTCACTTCTACAGGTCTCTTTAGGAGGATCCATAGTCGGGGCTTTTGATTTCCCTCTCCCCCGATGCTCTTGATCCTCTTTCCGAAGCTCCCGCGAGTTCCCCGCTTGAACCTTCGTACAGCGTTCTCCCCCTTTCCTTTATGGGCTGCTACTCCCAGCATAGAAGTTGAAGGAGAATGTACACAGGGGCAGCAGATCCCTGCCTAATTCCTATTCCTACTGAGGGAAATTTGTTCTGAATTTGAAAAAAAGGCAGAACTCCGCCGGCACAGAAGCGGGTGCAGATATGAATGGACTTGTGCGGGATTGTCAGTGTTCGCGTTTATAATTTCCTTTTTTTTTTCTAGTCGATATCCGATTTGGCTATAGAACACATTTAATTTGAACATCCTTTACAATAACATAGATAATTTCATATTCTTATCAATATATTAGTTTGAATAACCTCTAAATTTAAATAAATAATTATAACATGAATGCTTTGTACAGTATCTGAGCTTTCTTTTGACGGCATCATTGTCTAAGCATGTATGATATCCGCGCCTTTATATTGTTGGCTTACAAAATATAGCCCACTCGACCTCCCTTTTCGCCAGCCCCATGGCTCATCCCAGCTAATCTATAGTAGCGGACCCAGAACTTTTGTTTAGGGGGACACTATTGTTCTTTAAAACATTATGTTATTTTGTATTTTTCAAATTTTATAAGAGCATTTTACAAATTTTCAAAAGTTTCAGGGGGCCCCCCCCCCCCCCCCGGCCCCCTTTAGATCCGCCCCTGCTAATCTACAACCTTGTCATGTCCCTATCTCAGTTCAACATTTCCTGTGCATCCCACCTCACTACGACCTGCCATGCCCTTCCTTTTTCTCCGTTAGGTCATTTCTAGGGGTGAGTATTCGGTTATTTGGTTCTTCCCGAAAACAAAATTAGAAATAATTGTCTGATTTTTCGTTTTTATTTGTTATAACTGAATAACTGAATTTCAATTTGAGAAACCGAAATGACCAAGAACCAAATAATCGAATAACAAAAATCTTTTTAAGATTGGAATAGAGAACTGAACCGAAAACCGAAATTTTTAATTCGGTTTTCAATTAGAGCCGAAATATAAGAAATAACTGTAGCAGTAAAAATATATGTGATTATATCTTTACCACCTAGGCAGTGTACCTATCGTTTTGCGGGTATAGTGAATGAAGTGGGGTTGTCGATCTCGGGGACCACGTACAATTACTTGACAAATTCTATGTCTAACTAAGAAACCTAAACTTAACTAAGAAAACAGAAAATGTCACTTTTTCAAGTTTTACTTGATTAATCTAATTAAAACTAAAATAACAAAAGGAAATAAAACAATTAATAATCAACAAACTTGAACAAAGCAAGAATTAAAGTGGTAAATGTGATCAATAAAGGTGCACCCCGGTTTGTTCTGCTAACATATTTCTTCAAATCCTATTAAATAACAATTTCACTAACATTGCAATAAACTCAGGAACTTTATATATTCACCGACCGAGTCATGTACAATGAATTCACTACTCCCTCCGTCCTAAATTGACTGTCTTGTTTGCTTTATGACACGTTTTTCCACTTCAATATTAAGCATATAAGATAAAATAATTTTATAAAACTAAATTTTATAATATATAGTTTATCATGTAAGGAATCATATGCAAAACTTAAATTTTCAAAATTATTTTATCTTATATGTTAAATATTGAAGTCAAATGACATGTCCAAATAGTAAACAAGACAGTCAATTCAGGACGAAGGGAGTAATATGGAAGAACTAGCAGCGGGCTAATGCTCTAATCCGGAAATAGATCAATAGCTTTAAGAGCAGTTCCTATTGGAGACAGATTAACCTATCGGCGGGGTCATGTTTATAGTCGTTAATCCGGTTTAACTTCCTATGTCTTGTTAACTAATCTAAGCACCACATTTCGATTAGAAAACTTCAAACATTACTTTGATAATTAGCTTGATAATCAAAGTGCATGAAGAACATTAATTAATATTGCATTAACAAAAAGTAGTGAAACGATTATATGACAGAAATTCTACGAAATAGGTTCGCTTCCCCAACCCGGGGAACTAAACGACTACTCACTCATGAATTCAGAAACATATTTAACATCGTAGAAAAGCATAGAATATATTAAAGATAGGAAAGAACAAACTCCATTTTTTGAAGAAACTCTGATCCGGATCCCAGTTCCATTTTTCGTCTCTACGTTGGTTGTTTATGACTGATTCCCCGTGTGGTAAATTGTGCCTCTCTCTTAATCTGGTGAATGATTGAATTCAGTGGTGTGTGGATATGGATGACTATGGTGGTGGGCTGCTCGGTTGAAAGTTGTGGAAAGGATGAATATGGATGGGAGGTGGATGATGGTGATGGTGATCGGTGGTATGGGTTTGAGTCGAATGTGGCGATGGTGGTCTGATGAGTTGCTCACGGCTAGACCCTATTCGTCTCTCTTCGATCGCCTCCTTTTTTATAATTTTTTATCTCTATCTATTTCAACGCGTCACCCTGGAAACTAACTTTCTGTTCGCGTCCGGACATGCGTCTAGACTTGTAGGTCCGGACGTCTCACAGGGCGTCGCGCGAGATTCTTCTTCTGAAGCGTCCGGACATGCATCCGACCTTACTCGTCCGGACGGAAGTCCAGACGGCATTATACTTCATCAACTCTGGAGTCTTGGCACTTGTCCGACCTTGCAAGTTCGGACGCAAGGTCGGACATATCTTCAGTAGGGCCTAGATTCTTCGTTTTAGCTCTATTTCGCTCCCCGTTTATTGGGTTGGAATCCTCATGAGAAAACCTATGCATTTTCTATACTGTTTCCTACATAAGACACATAAAAAGTATTAGTTCACATCAAAACATAAATCTAAGGAAAATCATATGATAAGTGAGAAATATGACATGAATTGTTATGAAAATAGGAATAATTAAGCCCTAAAAATAGTTGCATTTCTCACTTATCAAGAACCAAATTATAACAAGAAAAGAATTATAAAAAAATAGAATTAGGGTTGCAAAAGCCAAAACATAGAGTTTAGACATATATGTTATTCGGTTATTTTGGGTAAAATAAAATAACCAACCCTAGAACCAAAAACCAACCACGTCTTATTTTGGTTTACCTGAAAAATCGAATAACCGATTTTTTTTAAAGGTTAAAAAAATTGGTAAAAAAATTGAAATAATTTCACTTCTCGGTTATACCGAATAAGTGAAACCAATGCTCACCCCTAGTCATTTCATACCAACCTCATCCCCACCAAGAACTTATTAATATTATTAAAATTTTATTAATTATAAATAAAAAATAAAAACCAGGTTGGCGGGCGAGGTACTGGTTGAGCCAAGAAAATCGAACCTAGCCCACCCCGAAAACTTTAAAAAATTAGGCCTTGACATTAGAAATAGGCCCAACTGACCTAAAAAGTTTTACTGGCCCGGTCCGACCACCGGTTTGATCACCTCTACTATCTTCATTTTATGCCTCTGTTCACCAGTATTTATCCTCAACCATGATGGCCTCTGAGTTTTTCGGCACTGCGTGTGGCCTAAGATGACAGAGACACCCCAACCACCGCCTTCACTCCTCATCGCTTTCCCTTCTTGTATCATTTTGCTAATGATGGACAACATACTACACACATTTCACACCCTTGTCTTACATTGTTGTGTTTACCTCATTCTGGCAGCCCGTGTCTACTTCATGTACCTCAATTCTGGTTGTTGCATGTCCCAATAATTCTAAACAAACACTATTGCTCAGCTCATCAGTTGGAGTCTCAAGTGTTGAATAGCCTTTACATGTCTAATGAATTTGGATCATGAACTCTCTGCTCTTCTGCCAGCGATTTTTCTGCTTCTCTTGATAAGTCTCACTTGCCCATTGCTTGTGTCCGGGCTCTACTAGATGGCTAGGCCAAGATCATAGTTATGCTAGCCAACCTGAGTTCCAGACTATCAGCGATTGATGAGAGTCAGCCTGGTCTCACTTCTCTTTGATATCTAGCCCCACTGTCTACCTGAAGCCCAAACTTTTGAATCATTTTCTATTGGTTGTCTTACTTCTTCCTCATTTTTTTACTACATTTGGTGCATTGATGGTGATTAGATCAAGTATCTGTGAAAATGGCATGAACTTGTTTCCTTGTTGCATTGTCTTTTATTTCTTTTCCGAAGGTAAAAGCATGGATCATGTTCCATTAGTCATAGAGAGTTACATAAGCAAGGCAAGGTAAACACTACTCGTACATGATCAGTTCTTAGGATTAATCTATAGAGTAGTTGCCTTGAATGAACATAAAGTCTTGATTAACTAAGGGATAGACAAGATTAACTAGAGGATTGCTTAAAAGTTCCAAAAGACTAACTTCCAAAAGAACCAACTTCCACATAAAATGAACCAGAAAACGAACCATATTGCCATATTGATATTTTGGTGTCTAAAAAGTATCCAAGACCAGCAGGAGATTACTGAAAGACAATCTAGATTTCGAGTCTCAATGACTATTTCTTCAGGGCCGCATCTCCTCCTATGCATCTTGATGATCCACTTCTTGCTGCCCTCTTGATGTACGGTTGAAAACCTTTCAGATCTACTGAGGGTAATAGAGGCCTCTTCCCTCTATTATTGTCGTTGCTGAAAGGAGTCTCACCAATGTATCTTTTAAGATGGACAGTGCAAGGAAGTGTCAGTACAGGGGAGTGGCATCCAGGGTTGAGTGTGGGTCTTTATATGGTTAGGAGGCCGAGAGAAAGAGTTAGTAAGGGATCACTTTCTTAAGTAGGCTGTTTTGTCTTTAATTTGTGCTCGAACATGACAGTTTGACGATGCATGGGTGAATATACCACAGTTCCTACAAATCGAATGCATGTCACCGTAGGATATGGAGAAGATCGTTCTCTTGTTGTTGATCAGCATCGACAACATCTTCATGATCGGATTGTTGAGATTGATGAGGATGTGGATCCTCATGTGATCTTAGCCCAGAGATTCCGACTCTTCCATTATCCCCGTGTGATAAGTGTGAAATTGATTTTGTTTTATAGGTGCTAAATTCTTATTTTGTGTAAATTTTTATGCGCCTTTTCTCACTTATCATATGCTTTTCATGATACTTACTTTGAGCAATAACTGATGCCAATTCGTATGTCAAAAGCAGGAAATGACTATGGGAATGCATAGATCTTCTCACGAGCTTTCCAACGCCACAAACGGGGAACAAATCAAAGCTCAAACAAAGAATCTAGAATCTATCGAAGTTGTGTCCGGTACACAACGTTTATTATATATATTTTTATGATACTACCGCAAGGATAAAAAAAAAGAAGAAGGAAAAAAGTGGCAAGTAGAAAGGGAGAGAGGCGCGCAGGTAACTCTAGGAAATACCCTGAACTTAAAAACAGTGATTAATTAGGTTAATGAGAATTTTAGAAGCTTAATTATGCCTAAATAAATACGTGGGAACAATTCCCAAAGAAAATGGATCCATAAAATGGGTTAAAAGCACAAACAAACCTTAAAGCGCGTTTTCGAGGAAACCAGGAAAACGTGACTTTAAGCGGGTTAAATAGACCCGTAATAATTATAGTCAATTAAATATCTATAATTAAACATTAGTGAAGGTCTAGAGCCATTAAAAGTAATTAAATGAGAAAATTCCGGGAAACGGGTTCCGGTTAGTGAATAGTGCAAAAACTAGAACTTGTGGGGCGCTAATTGTAATAAGAGCAAAATAACCTCCCCCTTTGTAAATAAAAATCTGGAGCTAAATTGTGTGTGTGTGAGACGCCCAGCCACTCCCTCTCACACCCTCTTTACTAACTATTAGTCACTACAAGACAAAGAAATAAAGTGGGAAAGTAAAAAGCAAGTTAGTCTCTCTCCTACTCTCATTCCCTCTCTCACGTTTTTCTTTCTTCTCTATCAGAACTTCCTTCTTCTTTGTCAGCCAAACATGGCGATTTGAAGCTCCTCACCAGCTCTTTCATTCTCCTCCCATTTTCAAAGCCAAAATCAAGTCCAAATGCTATAACAATTGTACCATTGAACTCCACTCTCTTTGGGCAACATTTCCATCTTTTCAAAATCTGAAAAGCTCCACTTTCATCTCCATGTCTGAAGCCCATTTGAAGGTTTGATACCACCATTGGAAGGTCCTTCATCTCCTTGTTATTCTAAGGTAAAAAGAAACTCAAAAATCTCCCTTTCTAGCTCTCCTTTTCAATTTAGAAATTTCAAATTTTTGAGCCTTGCCTCCCCCTTGCTCTAGCCGTTTTCTTTAGTCTCCAAGAAGTGCTGGAATCTTGTTATGCTTTTGTCAAACCCATCTAGAGTTTTGAAGGTAAGCTCTCATCTTAGGGTTTGAAATCACTTTCTTATTCTAGGGTTGATTTTAGAAGTTTAAGGATCTCCATTAATGCTCATTAGTATTCCTTGACATTGGGCTGTAGCATTAATGGTTAAACTCCCCACTTGACCGGTTTTTGAGTCAAGAACAAGAAGAAAGAAAGAAGAAAAAAGGGAAGAAAGAAAGGAAGAAGGGAAGGAAATTAGAAACGTTCAGATAATGAAACTACCTTGTACAGATTTTAATTTGTGTATGAACGTTTACAGTTAAATTGGTATGTCTTAAGCTACTGCAATGGTGAGTATGAAATGGAGTTGTACTAGTATTGTATATATTGATGAGTAAAGGCCTTGGAGCCAAGTGAATAAAATGCTAAGTGCTGGAGTTAAATGTGTGGTTAATGTCTAGGATTTGTGTTGATAATGCATATAATGAACAGGGTTGTTGAACTAATTAGTGGTGAGGAACGGATTGATGAGCAAATATTGCTTTGGGAATGCTTAGAAATGTAGGGAACCTCCGGTAAATTTTCTGTAGAAATTATAAGACTTAGGGGAATTATGGGAAGAAAGAACCTAGGACTAGCTAGGTGTGTTTTAGAGTTAGTATGAGTGGTTAATCACCTTGATTTAAATTAGAGAAAAGTTGTATAAGTGAATAGAACCTTGAATGACAATAATGCAAGTATATATCTAGATGGAATTAGTTGGAGAACCAATGAATTAGAAGTGAGGAGAGGAGCAAAATCTGTAGCCAAGGATTTTAGGAAGAATAAGAGTGGGAAAGTTGTGTAAGGAAACCAAGTAACGAGTGATAAGTTTAGTGAATGAATTAGGAGAGTTTAGAGTGTCAAACTAGTGTTAAGATATGCTAGATCACATATGGGAAGATTGGGGAAGAGATGCGTAGTAGAATGGAGTTGAAACAAAGTCAAAATGAGTAGTTAAACACATTGAAAAATTGGTTCTGTCTCGGACCGCCCCAAGGGACCGCCCCTGGCTGGGGAGGTCCAGTTGAAATTTCCAGACCCGGGTGGCATCTGTCTCGGACTGCCCCAAGGGACCGCCCCTCGCTGGGGAGGTCCAATTGAAATTTCCAGATCCGGGTGGCTTTTGTCTCGGACCTCCCCAAGGGACCGCCCCTGGCTGGGGAGGTCCAGTTGAAATTTCCAGACCAGCGTGGCTTCTATCTCGGACCGCCCCAGGGGACCGCCCCAGGGTTGGGCGGTCGGGTCAAACAAAAAAAAGAAGAAAAAAATAATAGTAAATATATATGTGGTATTAGTAGTAAACCATTGAAAGAGTAATGATGGTTAGAAAATATGCACCTAAGAAAAGAAAACAAGCTTGAGATATGTGAGAAGTTAATGATTTGTGTGATTAAGGTGGGAATTGTAAGGAATAGCAACTGAAATACCCCTAATTAATTAAAGTTGATTAAACATTTAATCAATTAAATTAAGGCCTAAACATGCCTTAAAATCAATTTAAAAACAGCAATGGTCAACATAAAGTAATTATTGCACACCCTTGACCGTTTAAGGTGAATATATACCCAAACGAACTCCTTAGGACCTACAATTTTGTCCTAAGCATTATAACACATTAAGGAACGTGATAAAAATTTTGTAAGACACTCCAACATCAAGAACAAGCATTAACATGCTTAAAGGTCACTTAGGGCAAAAATGTGCTCTAAGAAGTTTTAAAGGTCATGTGACCTCCGTTTGATTCCAAATCAAATTTCTAAGTTTAGTAATCACGTAATGGATAAAATAATACCATTACCAAAGAAAACTAAGCTTAAAAACAAGCTTTGACACAAAATGTGCACTAAAACACCTTAAAGCACGTTTTTGTGTATAACTTCAAAAGTATTGGTCTTATGCCACTTTGAGGACCATATTACATTCATAATAACATTATTTTGTCATGATATACAATATTAGAAGTTTCAAATCAAAGTTTACAAATAAAATCAAAATGGGTGAATTTGAGTGAATATTACCCAAAAATAACATTTAATTACCTAGTTTAATTAATGGTCAAACTTGGTCTTTGGTCTTGACCATGGGTTACCGTTTAATCATCAGTTATTTATCACCTATTAGCCGGTCCCAACACAAGTAAATATGACTCATAATGTAACACCCCTTCTACGCACTTAACATTTATCTGGAATCGCAGCGGAATTAAACAACTAACCAATCACTAAATGGGTCGGTGTTACACGCCGTTAGCCACCCACGTGGCTAACAAGGCATAATACATATGCATTGTGCCGGTCTGATGATCAGACTCCCGAGCATAGAACTAAAACCATAAATACATCATATACAATACCGAGTAGTTAATTACATTCCATCACTGTAAACTGTCAATACACCGTCACTGTAGTATCAACGGAAACAAAACATGACGCCACGGGAGCACAGGTGCATCCCGGGCCCATCATCCAAAATAACCCAAAAGTATAACATAACCTAGATCTACAGCCACTCTGCTTCTTCGATCCTCATCCTGTAAATAAAAATGGAGCCCCCGAGGGGTCAGCAACCTTCGCTTGTATGGTTAACGCGCAGCCCATCGGCTACCGGGATACGCGCAACTAATTGTCATGATAACATGGCATTGATTTTAAACAACAACATATAAGGCATAGCAAGAGATATTGCATAGCACAACAACACACATAACATCACAAGAACGGTACACTTTAGGAACCATCCCAACATAGTCAGATCACATGGGAGCCTAGGGATTGTTGCCAAACTCATGTTAAGCTCTTTACATAAACTCATTACCGTTCTGTTAGTCGAACGAGTAACTTAACTCACAGGCGGATCAGATATTGTGACCCAAACACACCACACAAACACATGTTCCCCCTAAACCGATCATAAGTTAGAATAGGTAAGCTTTGGAGTAAGCTAATGGGAGATTGGACGCCAAGAAGGAGAACAACCTTAACACTGAAAGAGTCGAATCTGAAACAGATATCTACTCTTACACCTACGCGCGACCGGACAACCGGATTCCTCACTTCCCCGGTTAGCACTTGTTAGAAACCCCATCATTGAAACTCAAACAATGAATGCACAACAAGTGTTTAGGTCAAGTTAGACACACCCCAAGGGAAACGAGTCACATCTTAACAACACAGTAATATAAACAACTGTAAGCTCATTACATGACTTAAGTCTTACAAGGTCATAAACACACAGAAAACAAACAAAACACAAGCCGGTGTAAACCGGTAGGCAACAGACTGCAAGAAAACCATACCTTGGTCCTTGCTTCGACTGGTTTCCACCTTTGGAGAATCCTATACACATTTAGTAACGTCGGTTGATTAACGCACTAGTCCATTATTAACTTACTACTTCACATATCTAGTTATTTTATTTCCACATTTTGTTTTAACTTATCACCCTTTAAATTGTCATTATAACACACCAAACATGTCGTATACAACTTTATAACATCATTACAAACTAATCCCCATCATTAGACATCATTATTTAACCTTAAACTAAGTTTTTGGTCAAAACAGTAGCATGTCCGAACTAGTGTCCGAGTGTCCAAGTTCGGACACAAGTCGAGACTCAGAAGGTGAAGCCAGACGTACGTCCGAACATGTGTCCGAGCTTCCAAAGTTCGGACATTGGTCGAAACTCGATAATGAAACAAGATAGGTGTGTCCGAACATCAATGGTCGGACGGTAGTTCGGACATCACTTAAAACCCAGAAAATTCAAACGCAACAGGGCATGTCCGAGCTTCCAAATTCGGATGGAAGTTCGGACGTGCCATGAAACTCATTTCCTATGCCCTTAAACACTTACTCTTTTCTTACCAAAATCCCCAACACTTATATTGTTTTCTCCTTAGGTTTCTAAGTGGTGTTTCATACCTATAACAACTATTATGCCAACATATTTTCTCAACCCTAACATCATCTCCCAAGCATCTTTTCTTACAAACCAAACTCCTTATGTCACCCTTGAAACCCTTTTTCAAGCTTATACTTTCTCCTTGTTTACCAAAGTTTGCCTAAGGCTCAACATAAGTCCAAAATGACTTTGGTGTATTCCCAAAACACTCATTTGCATTCTAATCCTCCAAGATAATGCCTAAGTCCTTGTTGCATTCTAGAACACCTCATTACATAGTTCTTTCTCTAGTAAGATACTTATTCAATCCTAACACTTCCTAGTTCATCAAAGCTTATTTAAACACCTAGAATTTCTCGTACATTACCTAAATTTTGACATGGGTTCTCCTAGAACATTGCTATACCAAAACACATTGTTTTCACCATTAAACATCCAAGAACACCTAAACCCACCAAGAACACTCTCACACACAAAACTTCACCCAATTTACACTACATCACAATATAGTGCATAATTTAAATTGCTTGGCACTTAGGCCCTTAAATAGCATGGCTCTTAGGCCCTTAAAATGCATAAACCTTAAAAAATGAATTTCCCACAATATTTTGCCTTTGACCTGCAAATACATACAACAACACATATGTCCTTTAATAGTCTCCTTGAGAACATTCTACTAAGTCATTCACCATTGGCTCCTTAGGTATTTTTAACAAGCAATATAAGCTCATTTCTCCTAAGACTTTAAACTACATTAGGTTAGCACATTTACCTTTTCTTTTCCTCACAAACTTCTTTCTTGTTTCCTTGACTAAAAGCGGCAAGGCTTTAGTTGCTTGTCAACTTCTAATCAATATACAAGCAATGTAATGAGTATTCAAGCTTCATGCTTAAGCACACTTATAAACCCTAGATTATATATTGTCTTAAAACATTAGGATAGTTGTTTTACCTTGGCAATGAAAGAGAGTTTGAATATGTAGCAATAGAGGACTCCACCAAGTCCTTGAAAGATTGAAATGAAGCTAAAACAAGGCAATATAAAGACACCATTAATGGTGATTTTCGGCCAACATCAAAACAAGAAGGAAATGGAGTTTTTATTTGAGTTTCCTTACCTTGAAGCAAAGGAGAACAATAAAATGTAAAAAGATGAGCTCAAGCTCCTCCCATGGACATTCCTCTTGGCACCAAAATGGGGCTCTTGGAATTTTGAGAAGATAGAATTGAAGAGCTTGGCAAGGCAAAGAGAATGGTGGTCTTTGTTTTTGATTTGGCAAAGTGAGCTAGGAATTACAAGAGGTTGAAGATGATATATGGTGGCGGTGCTGTAGCATTACCGTGAATGAGAGAAAGAAGGAAGGTAGAAGACGTGGGAAAGCAAGGGAAATGAGAGAATGATGATAAGTTTGCAAGTTTTAGATATTTAAGTAGTAAAGCAAATAGTACTTTCTACTTTACTACTTTACTTAGCTTATTTTTTTGTTTAAGTGTGGTGAGTCACTAAGAAAACCGGCCCCCATATCATAATAAGGGTATTTTAGTCTTTGTTGACCAATTGTCTCACTTATATTGACATATGTTACAAACTAGCTTATTTTAGTTACTATTCATAAAAACAAGGCACATAGTTGTGAATTTTTGATTTCCCCCATTGATTTAGACTTTTTAATGTGATACTAAGTAGTACACATGTTAATTAAAGAGTAATGATGGACATTTAGCCACTCAAAACTCATTTACAAGACAATTTTTCAAAAATGTGCTTTAAGACTCCTTAAAGCACATTTTGTGTTTTAACTTGTTTTCAAGCTTGGTTTTCTTCGGTAATTGGTTTAATATGTTCATTAATATATAAATAAAGTCTTGGTAAGCTTATTAGGTCTTAAACAAACTTATCCCAAGCTTAGAGCACATTTTTGCCCATATTGACCTTAAGGTATTTATTTGTGTTTTCTATGGTTTAAATTGTTTACTAACATTTCTAAGACACTTTTTAGTCTTAATACACCATAGTTTAATGTTTAAACAACTTACCTAGGTTTGGGGTATTTCAATCTACCCCCCTAAAAGAACTTTGTCCCCAAAGTTCATACTTCCCACATATCTTAAATATTAGAACACGGGGAATACTTATAAAACAATACTTCCAAAACAACATACTTAGATAACATCAGACTCAAGGTCCAAACAACATAACATCACGGTTTGTAACACAACAAGATAACAACGTAACATGGACAATGTATTTAAATACATGTCGTACACATATAACCGAAACGGCTCTACCCCCCTTAAAAGGGGTACGCCCCGTACCCTATACATATAAACACTAAGAAGTAAACAACGACGGGTACTTCGCCTTCATCTTATCTTCCAGCTCCCAAGTGGCCTCCTCGACGTCCTGGTTAGACCAGAGGACCTTCACCAGTCTCACGGACTTATGGCGAGTGTCTCGAGTCTTAGTATCCAGAATCCGTACGGGAGTCTCCACTGATTGCATGGTCGGCTCTAAAGTTAGCCTTTTAGGCAGAAGTACATGAGATGGATGATACATATATTTCTTCAACTGGGACACATGAAATACATCATGCACCTTGCCCAGCTCGGCGGGTAAATCAAGTCTGTAAGCTACTGGGCCGATCGCATCCGCTCCGTCACAACATAAGGTCCCACATATTTTGGGCTCAACTTGCCTTTCTGGCCAAAACGAAACACTCTCTTCATGGGGGATACTCTAATAAATACCTGATCGCCCATGGCGAACTCCAGGTCACGTCTGCGCACATCAGCGTACGACTTCTGCCTATCCTGGGCTGCTTTCATGTTAGCCCGGATCTGGCGAACTTCTGCCTGAACTTGTTCCAGATACTTTGGTCCTATAATGACCGTCTCACTCGACTCATCCCAGCATAATGGCGTGCAGCATGGTCTACTGTACAAAGCCTGGAAGGGAGACATCTTGATCGAAGCATGGTAACTATTGTTGTAGCTAAACTCGATCAGATGTAACTTGTCAATCCAGCTGGTCTGAAAGTCAAGTGCACATGCACGTAACATATCCTCAAGTGTCTGGATGGTACGCTCACTCTGACCATCTGTCTGTGGGTGGAACGCCGTACTCAGCTTCAGGTCGGTACCCAGCGCTTCTCGTGTGGATTTCCAGTACCTCAATAGGAATCTGGTATCCCTGTCAGACACAATTGTTTTCGGTACCCCATGATGTCTTACAATCTCTTTGTCAAAGAGCTCTGCAAGCTTAGCCACTTTCCAGGTGTCCTTCATCGGTATGAATCGAGCCACCTTGGTCAGTCGGTCAACAACAACCCAAATCATATTCAGACCTCCCCTTGTAGGCGGAAGCCCTACTACGAAGTCCATAGAAATGTCATGGAACTTCCACTCAGGCACTGGCATTGGCTGCACCATACCACCAGGCCGTCGGTGCTCAAACTTGACCTTCTGACAAGTGAGACACCTCAACACATAATCATTCACATCCTTTTTTCATTCCAGCCCACCAAATAACGTTTCATACCCTTATACATCTTTGAAGCTCCGGGGTGAATCGAAGTTGTAGAACAATGGGATTCACTCAGTATGCGCTCCTTCAGCTCAGCGCTACTCCTCGGAATACACAGTCGGCCATTAAGCCTAATCAGGTCATCATCGTGGAGTCGGAAGTCGTACTTCTGACCCTCGAATGTGCCATCAATAAGCTTCTGCCTGATCTCCAACATATTCTGATCTGTCATCTGCGCACTCCGCACCTCTTCAACCAAGCTAGTATGAGAGACTAGCGAATGGAGAGAGTGTGCTCGGGCGACTCAATGCGTCAGCTACCACATTTGCTTTACCCTCTTTGTACTGCAGGTTGATGTCGTAATCGTTTAGAAACTCGACCCACCTTCTTTGTCTCATGTTCAACTCCTTCTGAGTGAACAAGTACTTCAAACTCTTGTGGTCGGAATATATTGTCATGCTTACCCCATACAAGTGATGTCGCCATATCTTCAATGCGAAGACAATGGCACCCAGCTCTAAATCGTGGGTAGGGTAGTTTTCTTCATGCTTCTTCAGCTGTCGGGAGGCGTACGCTACGACCTTCCCGTGTTGCATCAACACACAACCCATACCTCTGCCTGATGCGTCGCAATAGACCTCAAAACCATCTGGACCGTCTGGTATAGTCAGGACTGGTGCAGATGTTAGAGCATCCTTGAGCCTCTGAAAAGAACTCTCACAGTCGTCTGTCCACTCGAAAGGTGCATCCTTCTTCATTAAGGAAGTCATCGGCTTCGAGACACTGGAGAAGTCCTTCACAAACCTCCTATAATAACCTGCCAGACCGAGGAAGCTCCGGATGTCGGTAACTGTCTTCGGCCTAGGCCAGGTGCGCACTGCATCTATCTTTGCCGGATCAATAGCGATCCCGGCTTCAGAAATCACTTGACCAAGAAAGGATACTTGGTTCAACCAGAATTCACACTTAGAAAATTTAGCATACAACTGATTCTTTCTCAATGTTTGCAACACACATCTCAGGTGGCTTTCGTGCTCACCCTTCGACTTCGAATACACAAGTATATCGTCGATGAAGACTACCACTGACTTGTCCAACTGATCTTGGAACAAGCGATTCATTAAGTCCATAAACTTGGCTGGTGCATTGGATAAACCAAACGGCATAACCGTAACTCATAATGTCCATATCTGGTTCTGAAAGCGGTCTTCTCAATGTCACTCTCACGGATGGCAATCTGATGGTATCCGGATCGTAGATCTATCTTGGAGAATACTGATGCCCCTTTCAGCTGATCAAATAAGTCGTCGATGCGTGGTAAATGATAACGGTTCTTCACCGTAACTGCATTCAGCTCTCGATAATCAATACAAAGGCGGAGACTACCATCCTTCTTCTTCACGAAGAGGACCGGCGCTCCCCATGGTGAAACGCTAGGGCGGATAATCCCTTGTCGAGTAGGTCTCTCAGCTGCTCCTTGAGCTCTGTCATCTCTGCTGGAGCCATACGATAGGGCGCCTTCGCAATTGGTCCGGTGCCCGGAACCAAATCAATCTCAAACTCAACTTCTCGTGCTGGCGGCATGCCCGGCAGTTCCTTAGGAAATACATCAGGAAAATCCGACACTACCGGCACATCTGAGCTAAACTCTGGGTCTCTCTCTATGTCCTGGACATAACAGAGGTATACATCATTCCCTCATCGTAGTTCATGATACATAGCCATGGCGGTGACGATCTGAGTCGAAGGCTCCCTGGGCCTCTGGCGGTATGAAATGGTAACCCCAGACGGACTCCGAAGAAGCAGACGGTGCTCGGCACATAGGATTCTGCCCTTGTACTGCTCCAACCAGTTCATCCCGACAATCACATCAAATCCAAGTCCCTCGAACTCTATCATGTCGATCGGAAACTATTCATCTCTGATTCGTACAATAGCATCTCGGTGGTAGCGGGTACACTTGATCCGCTCTTTCGACGGGAGAGTGACTAGAAAGTCAGGCATCTCTTCACCGTCTAACCCCAGCCTCCTCGCAAATGATAGCGAAATAAACGTATGTGAGGCTCCAGAGTTGAACAAGATCGATGCGTCCACGCCATTCACTGGAAAGTACCGGTGAGGATTGTGCCGCTCTTGCCGGCTTCTGCCTTATTGCAGACACTCAGTATACCTCCTGTTCCGAGTGCACAGCCTAATTCATTGGCAAACTTATAAGTATACGGTAGTAACACGATCAATATACTCCAAAACAACATCTCTTTATTCATTAACACACTCTTTACACCATAAGTTGGTTTACATTGTAGACATGGCTAAATATAGCATCCTTAACATACAACTGGCTTAACACTTACATCATTACACAGGCTTTAAACTGCCTGAAAGTTAAATTCAAATGTCCGGGTTTCATGTGTGTGGTATTGATCACTATCGACGGTGCGGTATTCAGTTTGATCTTCTTGATACCATGATATAACATCCTTGACTGTCCACCCATGATTAACACATCACCTGACTTCAACACTAACTTCTTTGCGAGATCAGCACGCTTCTGCTCGCCATACATAAACACTGCGGTATCACCAATGGACCAAGACACCACGGGTACTCCCTTACTTAGAGACTCGGGTGACTCGTCCTTATCTTGGTGTAACCCTAACCGTCCACCTTTCTGGTAGAAGTTCACAATACATAAATCTGCCTCAACACTTGGAATCGGTTCCGATTCAACTTGCTGAGCAATTCCCACGGCGTGGTTAACGACCGCAAGGAACTCCTCAGGTATACTTGGTACAGTTGCTCCGTCTTCAGCTCGCACATTTTGATATGACTTGGTGTAAGGGTTCCAGTCCTTACCCATGCACATCATCTTTAGCTTCATTCTCGATCCGCTCGGGTATTCGGGTGTGTAGAAACCTCCAAGTGCAGCTCCTAGTTCGTCGCATCGTCTGATGATGTGGATTTGTGCTTCCGGTGTCAGGTATCCATTTAAGAGTATCATACCTGGTTGGATGACCTGACATTGCTCCATTGGAAATTAGGTGATGCTGATGGTTGTCTCTTCAGGGTTTGGTGTGGGCGGGATTGGATAGCAATATTGAAGGTTCCTAAGTTTTCAAATTACCTAATTTAGGTTTCTTTCACATTATACTTTAACTCTTTACTTACATGGTTGTACACCTAGTCTTGCTAACACTCATGCATGAAATGCGGTATGCAATCACTTATTTCACTCAACAGTTTAGGCGGTACCTGGTCTAGAAGAGGGTCCTGGCGCCTCAGACCGGTCCACCACATTCAAGGCGGCCTTGCCAGCTCCCGACCCTTTCCCCTTATGGGAATCAGTGTTCCTCTGATCAGTGGGTGGCTGATTAGTCGTCTTCGGGCCATCAGTGGTCGCGGCGGCCTTACCCTTCCACTGCCCCTTGGGCTTATTGTTTCTGCTGTTGGGGTTCCAGTAGCACTCATAGTCACGGTGACCCCACTTCTCGCAGTAGCGACACTGCACGTCGTTACCCTTGTAGTCTTTGCCGGGGTGGTCTACGTTACACCACTTACAGTAGTAGTGGCGCTCCGGTCCAGAACCCGCGCTAGCTGTTGTCACACAATACACATCAATACTCACTTCATATCTTAACAACATACACTTCAACTTGATACACATGTTTAAGTAATTACCCTTAGGCGGGTAAGAGCGTATAGGGGTTTCGCCGCATATGCGTACGTGAGCTTCAGTGGCTCCTCAGGCTGTGGTGGTCGGGCTTGGTCCTTGCCACCTGGTGCTGACTCTTCTGGGGCTGGGGGTAAGGCTTCTTTCTCTTTCCCCCGTACCCTTGTGAACTCTGGCCCTCGTTCGTGGCCTTGCGCTTGTGCGCATTCTCCTCGTCCCTAGACGGACGGTAATCTCAACCTTAGCAGCGGCATGATAGCACTCCTGAATTTAGGATGCCAGTCATGCCCGCAAAACATACTCACAAACTCACATTAACACACTTACGGAATAAACTGATTCACATCACGGTATTTTGATTACCCGCAAGGTAGTATACTCAGCTGGCCCCATCCCGTAGCGAAGACGGTGGCTGAGACCGTTGTAGAAACGGTTCACCAACACCCGGTTCGAGTACCCCAGGTCCGGTAACAGGTGATAAGGCCGGTGAGTGAAAGCGGTGTAGTAGTCGTCAACCGACATCTTATCCCCCTGCCTCAGACTATCCAGCTCTAGGTGCTTGGCCTTGCACATGTACAGGGTAGTACTTGCTCGCAGCAGAGTCGTGTACTCCTCCAACCAAACTCAGGATCAGCCATCTGTGCTCTCTCACAGCTTCCACAACTCTGTCCGAACCCTTCAAGTGTAAGCGGCAAGCCGGACCTTAGCCCAGCAGGCACAACCAAGGTCTCGTAGGCGGTCTCCAGCTCGGAGATGTACGCCCCAGCTTACGAGGGTCGGTCTCCCCATTGAACGACGGTGGTCTCAAGTCAGCCAACGCCTTGACCCAGTTGGTCTCTCGTGGCGGTGGGGGTGGCTGACTTCGGGCTGTTGCCCCTACTCTATCGCAACTACTAACTGGGGAACCATCAGGGCTACGACGGCTGCTACTGCCTCAGCCATATCTGTGTCGTAGGGTTCTCGCCCTGGTCACCCATATCTCCAACACGCACCCGCGGCCTCGACCTCTTGGTCTACCTGACATCTGAATTCACACAACATTTATTAGCATTATGCTTGCACACTTATCGGTCCAACGGTTGTAGCATCTTCCCGACAATAAGGTATCTCCACACTTAGTTAGTGGTTAACCTTCTCATAACTGTTCACTTAGGTAACTATGGTTAGGTTTCCTAACTCGGTATATCCTAAGCTCGGTATTCTAGTCATCAGAGCGATACTTCGCTCTGATACCACTTTTTGTAACACCCCTACTACGCACTAACATTTATATGGAATTGCAGCGGAATTAAACAACTAACCAATCACTAAACGGGTCGGTGTTACACGCCATTAGCCACCCACGTGGCTAACAAGGCAGAATACATCCGCATTGTACCGGTCTGATGATCAGACTCTCGAGCATAGAACTAAAACCATAAATACATCATATACAATACCGAGTAGTTAATTACATTCCATCACTGTAAACTGTTAATACACCGTCACTGTAGTATCAACGGAAACAAAAACATAACGCCACGGGAGCACATGCGCATCCCGGGCCCATCATCCAAAATAACCAAAAGTATAACATACCTAGATCTACAGCCACTCTGCTTCTTCGATCCTCATCCAGTAAATAAAAATGGAGCCCCCGAGGGGGTCAGCAACCTTCGCTGGTATGGTTAACGCGCAGCCCATCGGCTACCGGGTACGCACAACTAATTGTCATGATAACATGGCATTGATTTTAACAACACATATAAGGCATAGCAAGAGATATTGCATAGCACAACAACACACATAACATCACAAGAACGATACACTTTAGGAGCCATCCCAACATAGTCAGATCACATGGGAGCCTAGGGATTGTTGCCAAACTCATGTTAAGCTCTTTACATAAACTCATTACCGTTCTGTTAGTCGAACGAGTAACTTAACTCACAGGCGGATCGGATATTGTGACCCGAACACACCACACAAACACATGTTCCCCCCTAAACCGATCATAAGTCAGAATAGGTAAGCTTTGGAGTAAGCTAATGGGAGATTGGACACCAGAAGGAGAACAACCTTAACACTAAAAGAGTCGAATCTGATACAGATATCTACTCTCACACCTACGCGTGACCGGACACCGGATTCCTCACTTCCCCGGTTAGCACTTGTTAGAAACCCCATCATTGAAACTCAAACAATGAATGCACAACAAGTGTTTAGGTCAAGTTAGACACACCCAAGGGAAAAACAAGTCACATCTTAACAACACAGTATATAAACAACTGTAAGCTCATTACATGACTTAAGTCTTACAAGGTCATAAACAACAGAAAAACAAACAACACACAAGCCGGTGTAAACCGGTAGGCAACAGACTGCAAGAAAACCATACCTTGGTCCTTGCTTCGACTGGTTTCCACCTTTGGAGAATCCTATACACATTTAGTAACGTCGGTTAATTAACGCACTAGTCCATTATAACTTACTACTTCACATATCTAGTTATTTTATTTCCACATTTTGTTTTAACTTATCACCCTTTAAATTGTCATTATAACACACCTAACATGTCTTATAAAACTTTATAAAATCATTACAAACTAATCCCCATCATTAGACATCATTATTTAACCTTAAACTAAGTTTTTGGTCAAAACAATAGCATGTCCGAACTTGTGTCGAGTGTCCAAGTTCGGACACAAGTCGAGACTCAGAAGGTGAAGCCAGACGTACGTCCGAACATGTGTCCGAGCTTCCAAAGTTCGGACATTGGTCGAAAACTCGATAATGAAACAAGATAGGTGTGTCCGAACATCAAAGGTCGGACGGTAGTTCGGACATCACTTAAAACCCAGAAAATTCAAACGCAACAGGGCATGTCCGAGCTTCCAAATTGGACGGAAGTTCGGACGTGCCATGAAACTCATTTCCTATGACAACACTTATATTGTTTTCTTCTTAGGTTTCTAAGTGGTGTTTCATACCTATAACAACTATTATGCCAACATATTTTCTCAACCCTAACATCTTCTCCCAAGCATCTTTTCTTACAAACCAAACTCCTCATGTCTCCCTTGAAATCCTTTTTCAAGCTTATACTTTCTCTTTGTTTACCAAAGTTTGCCTAAGGCTCAACATAAGTCCAAAATGACTTTGGTGTATTCCCAAAACACTCATTTGCATTCTAATCCTCCAAGATAATGCCTAAGTCCTTTTGCATTCTAGAACACCTCATTACATAGTTCTTTCTCTAGTAAGATACTTATTCAATCCTAACACTTCCTAGTTCATCAAAGCTTATTTAAACACCTAGAATTTCTCGTACATTACCTAAATTTTGACATGGGTTCTCCTAGAACATTGCTATACCAAAACACATTGTTTTCACCATTAAACATCCAAGAACACCTAAATCCACCAAGAACACTCTCACACACAAAACTTCACCAATTTACACTACATCACAATATAGTGCATAATTTAAATTGCTTGGCACTTAGGCCCTTAAATAGCATGGCTCTCAGGCCCTTAAAAAATAAACCTTAAACACTGAATTTCCCACAATATATTTGCCTTTGACATGCAAATACATACAACAACACATATGTCCTTTAATAGTCTCCTTGAGAACATTCTACTAAGTCATTCACCATTGGCTCCTTAGGTATTTTTAACAAGCAATATAAGCTCATTTCTCCTAAGACTTTAAACTACATTAGGTTAGCACATTTACTCTTTTCCTCACAAACTTCTTTCTTGTTTCCTTGACTATAATCGGCAAGGCTTTAGTTGCTTGTCAACTTCTAATCAATATACAAGCAATGTAATGAGTATTCAAGCTTCATGCTTAAGCACACTTATAAACCCTAGATTATATATTGTCTTAAAACATTAGGATAGTTGTTTTACCTTGGCAATGAAAGAGAGTTTGAATATGTAGCAAGAGAGGACTCCACAAGTCCTTGAAAGATTTAAATGAAGCTAAAACAAGGCAATATAAAGACACCATTAATGGTGATTTCGGCCAACATCAAAACAAGAAGGAAATGGAGTTTTTATTTGAGTTTCCTTACCTTGAAGCAAAGGAGAACAATAAAATGTAAAAAGATGAGCTCAAGCTCCTCCCATGGAGATTCCTCTTGGCACCGAAATGGGGCTCTTGGAATTTTGAGAAGATAGAATTGAAGAGCTTGGCAAGGCAAAGAGAATGGTGGTCTTTGTTTTTGATTTGGCAAAGTGAGCTAGGAATTACAAGAGGTTGAAGATGATATATGGTGGCGGTGCTGTAGCATTACCGTGAACGAGAGAAAGAAGGAAGGTAGAAGACGTGGGAAAGCAAGGGAAATGAGAGAATGAAGATAAGTTTGCAAGTTTTAGATATTTAAGTAGTAAAGCAAATAGTACTTTCTACTTTACTACTTTACTTAGCTTATTTTTTTGTTTAAGTGTGGTGAGTCACTAAGAAAACCGGCCCCCATATCATAATAAGGGTATTTTAGTCTGTTGACCAATTGTCTCACTTATATTGGCATATGTTACAAACTAGCTTTTTAGTTACTATTCATAAAAACAAGGCACATAGTTGTGGAATTTTTGATTTCCCATTGATTTAGACTTCCTAATGTGATAATAAGTAGTACACATGTTAATTAAAGAGTAATGATGGACATTTAGCCACTCAAAACTCATTTACAAGACAATTTTTCAAAAATGTGCTTTAAGACTCCTTAAAGCACATTTTGTGTTTTAACTTGTTTTCAAGCTTGGTTTTCTTTGGTAATTGGTTTAATATGTTCATTAATATATAAATAAAGTCTTGGTAAGCTTATTAGGTCTTAAACAAACTTTCCCAAGCTTAGAGCACATTTTTGCCCTTATTGACCTTAAGGTATTTATTTGTGTTTTCTATGGTTTAAATTGTTACTAACATTTCTAAGACACTTTTTAGTCTTAATACACCAGAGTTTAATGTTTAAACAACTTACCTAGGTTTGGGGTATTTCACATAAGTTTTTATATAATAAAGTGACTTTAATGCCTTAATGACTTAACAATTAATAAACTTACCTTGCCACTTGGCAAACCTTTCCGGCAGCCTTAGGGGGTTTCCACCGCCTGAATAAACTCACCTAAACATCCTTGATTCAAGGAGTCATCTTTGACTAATTCATTAAAGTACATATTCTTATCTTATAAGATAATTATCCACCTTCTTTTGTACTCTTTTCCTTTCCTAGCCGAGAACCCCATTTGCCCAGCCTCCTTTACTTCTTCTTACCAGCTAATAACATAAAATATCTAGCCTACTGTTATGACCTTCATTAAGTCATTGTTTATTTAAGTTTTTTTTCTACCGTAAAGAAGACCATTTCATTTTTGCCTTATCTTCTTCCAGCTATGAGGAGAATGCTCCAACCCTCCCTTCTCCTTGCCTTCCACCGTAAGTAACAGCCAGGTCGCTAGGGTGAACTCATGGTGAATATGGTAAGCTCTCATGTCATATGTTAGTCCAAACTCTCCATCTCCTCCCCTCTTTCTTTTGAGCTAGTTTTCATGAGTTTTCACCCACCCATTCAGATGGTATATGCTGCTAAGGAAGGGGGTATTTCACGGCTGGAAAACAGAAGGAAGGAGGGAGATTCAGTTAGCTCATGTCTTGGTGAGAACCATGCTTTAACTTGTGATATTCTCTTCTTCCATTTCCGGTTTCTTCCTTCACTTCTCCAAGCTGTTTCTTTTCTTTCTTTACGTAGGAAATCAGTGGAGGTGTCTCTTCTTTTAGTGCTGCTTTATGGTGTGCTAGAAACTCCATTGTTAAGCCTTTATAGCAAGGTGAACTCTCACCATTTCTTTCTTGTCTTCTGCCGGTTATTATACTGGTTTAAAAGGGTGTTTTAACACCTTATTTTACTCCTAAAACTGCAGGTGGTAACAGCCACTAATTAGCCCTACAACCAAGGTAAAATCATGTTATCTTTAAGCTTATATTATGGCTTAATTAGCCATTAATGTTACAAAGATTAATGCCCATCTTTCCCTTGCAAATGGTGGCGTATGAGTGCTGGGATATGAGGAAGGTTCTGTCCAAAAAAAAAATGCTGGAGAAAAGTGTGGGTAGGAGCTTGTTTAATTAAGGTAAAGACTACCTAATTAGTGTATTAACCAAGTGTTTATAAGGTTAATGTTCAAAGCTGATTTGAAAATATTTTCACACAGCCGTGAGCTATTGGAATGCTGTATGGCAGATTTAATTGCTCAAAAATCAAGTAAGTAAATTATGCTTACATATTATAAGGTTTTCATATCATTTGTTACATGATAGGATATCACCGAGAGAGCATAAGGAAGTATTAAATGATGTAAATGTGTACTATGATATTGTATAATATTTGGCTAGTTTAGTTAGCTTATGAATGATTAATAATGTCAAAGGAAATGATATAGGTGGCAAAGTACAATTATAAAATAATTTGAGTATGATTAATGGGTGCCGTGGACTAATAAGGGTTATTGGGACCAAACCATGTATTTAAATGTTATATAACATGTTTGGTAAATTAGTCTAAGGTTTTTGTGACATATAATGTCATAGAGTTAATTATTTGTTTAAAACACCATTTATAAAATATTATTATAAACATATAAAAACCGTAAGCCATAAGGTTTAAAAATGGTTAAACCATATATTAAAATGGTTTATAACATTTTGGGTAGTTAACTTAAGATATATGTGACATTTCATGTCATGGAATTTAATTAATTAGTTAAAATGCAATTTATAAATGTTGTTACAAAGTATACAGCAAAACCGTAAGTTATAATGTTGTTTATGACATTTATAGGTAATTTATATTATATACTAAGGTTTGTAACAAAGCTATGTATTTTAGCCTATTTAATTTTATGTTTTATTAAGATTAAACTAAGCTTAGGAATAAATAAGTAATTACCGAGGACAATTGGGGTTATTTTGTAATTAAAATGAATTTTTGGAGGCTAGGTATAAATTACAGCCGAAAACTATATGTTAAAAGATATTAAAATGGATTTTATAAAGTTATATTAAATTTGGGGTCAAAAATGTAATTTCTTAAAATATTGGGTCAAAACTGTAATTTATTGAAATTATGGTCAAACTGGTAGTCAAAGGGTCAACATTGACCAAGTTAAAAGCTTTGACCAAAATTTATAACATAAGTAATAAATTTACAAACTTATGGTAACATATTAAGTTAAATGTTGGATTTATAAAAAAATAATGGGGTAGGTAGGTATGGTAATACCAAAAGTTATGGGTTAATATAATAGTTTATATCATAACTATTAACTATAAAGTTTGGAATTTTTAGAGTTATATAAATGGTTATATTAATAAAAGGGTATAATATATAGTTTGTGACACTTAGAAAGTATAAGATATAAAGTGTGGTCAATATGTAAATAAGGAGAATTGTTTGGGGCGGAAAAAGAAATTTAAAACAAAAGTGGGCTGTTCGGAAATTAAAGTAGTACAAAACTATAGGTTATATAAATAATACATGTTAAAACCATATATATAACCTATATGTAACATTATATAATATATGTGGCAAGAATCTAATTATAAGGATGTGTAATGTGTTGAAAATAAGGTTCAAAACAGACCTGGGGTTTGATTGCAAATTTCCGAAAAATTGAGACCATGTGTTACATATATAATAACGTTTAATTGATATAATGTATGGTAAAAATAACATGCTATAAAATATGGTGAGAATGTAATTACAAGAGAGTATGATGTATTGGAAAATAATTAGGGAAAAAGCCCAAGGGGCTGTTTGGTATTTTTGGTAAATATAACCATAGGTTATATTAATTACTAAGTTAAAATGATATGTAATAAGGTATATGTTACATTATATGAAATATGTGGTGTAATTGTAATAAATGAAAAATATATAATATGAAGGGAATGAAGTACAAAAAAAAACATGTGCCAATCGGAAATATATATATATACCTATGGTTATTAGTAAAACTATATGTTATGTCTATTATGAAATTAAATGTTATAACATATGATATGTATAACATTATGATAACTATGTGGTTATATTGTAATAATAGAAAAATGTGGGAATTGATGGAAATCACATTTATAGTATGTATGCCATGCGGCAAATAAATATAGTTTCAAAACTATATGTTATAATGTTGAATGAAATATAAAATATCATATCATATAGTATAAGATGATAATAATGTAACATATGATATGAGGGTATAACTCATGAAATATTAATGTATAAGTAAATACATATGTATGCGCAAGCATATATTAAAAGTATATACACATTAAGTATAAGATATAGTTGGAACTATATAATATAGTGCATGAATGCATGCAACTATATATTATATGACTAAACAAATAAAAAAACAACATATATAAATATATATGTGTGAAAACCGAGAGTATATGAAAGAATCTGCCATATGGTTCTAATGTCATGAAAAATAAATAATAAAAGACAAGTGTTATGACATTAGTATAAATATATACTATAAGTCATATAATTATAAATCAAGGTATAAGTTTATTAAGATGAATAAAAAGAGGTATAATATATGGTACAATATTAAGTTGTTAAATATTAATACCATAAAACATTAGTGCCTAAGCATAATACGATGCGAATTAACGTTGCATGAATACATGCAACTATATATTATAAATTGTGTATTCGTATACCTAACCGGAAAGGTTAACACAATACATAAGTATAAACGCGAATATATATTCGTATACTTGTGAATACAAGGAATTAATCCTAACGTTTTGAAAACGCTACAACTAAGACGTTTTACTAACCGACTCATTTAAATAAACCCGGACATTGATAGTTAATACGTACTACGATTAACGAGTCTCGTATAATGATACCTTAACAAATAACAAGTTGAAATCCGGGGATGTAATGTCGGGATTACTTATGCTGTTCGGATTTACCGAACTTAAATAGGTAATAAGGATTGACTTATGTTATGTTTGATGTTTAGACCGTATCACCGACGAAGGGCTTGACGAGCTAGTGGTCTACTGCGCAAACTGGGTCTTTGGTGAACGGTATGTAAAGGGGTCTGATCTAAGATGTCCTGAGGAATTCCTCGGGCTCAGATATGTGTGTGTATAACGAGTGCGGTGCATGTATGGATGTGTGTTTGTGTATGGGTTCTATGTGATGGTAATTGTTTAAATTCCCGCATCATTATTGTGCGTGAACGTCCTTCAGGACTAATACTACGTCGATTATAGATCGACTTATATAACCGCATATGCGTTTAATGTGATGTGATTGTTGCTAATTGGCGTAACACACTTAATATTATGATTGTATATGTATACCAACCTAAGTAAAAAATACTTAGGAACGGGATACGACATTGTCGATCCCTAGAGCTTTGACTCGAACATTACTACTACTTAGAATGATTCTAGGCATGCGTAAGACCCATAGGGCGGCCAACAAATAAGTGATATTCTCCATACCTAAAACTGTAACTGGGTAACTGACTGACTAAGTCAAATGTTGGAGAGTGTATGAGTGGATGTTTACTTTAATCCAGTTAGTCATTGGCTACTGGTCGCGCGTTTGAGATCTCTTGAGTTAACCCGGATCGGGCCTTACTCTGGTTTAACCTGATCGAGCCTAGATAGATCGATAGGTATGGTGATAATGTGGGCGCCTTTAAAAAGGTAAAATATGGACGCTTTTAAAAAGGCAAAGTGAATGGGCACCTCATGTGCATATGGGACTACCGTTTAAGTGAGTTTATTTCGGGTTGTCCTAACTGACGCCCGACAGTGCTAACCAATTAAAGAGTTATGTGGGGGCCCGGGGGGCCGACCAATGTGGTATGAGATAATTAATAACGTGTGTGAATTAACGCCTTTGTTGAATTGTTTGTTGTATTGTTATGGTGCTTGTATAATTGAAATGACTGTTGGGTGTGGATTGTAGTGATTGCTTTAATTTTTTAATTATAGCCATTCATGGGTTACTGCTTATCATACCTGTACACCGGTAAAGCATGTAACGAACTTAATAACGGCGACCATGACTATTAAGTGACCAATAGGGTCCAGGCTCGGCATACTCAGCGTTTATCGCTGAGCCTTTATGGCATTGCTGCAGGTGATGATTTCCGTTGAAGCCGAAGTGCAGGGGCCGGGTAGTAGAGTTTTATCTTACTGCACGGAAGTTCATTTTGTAATAGGACAGTTGTTAGTTTACTATACTATGATGATGAAATATACAGTCGGGATATTAGATGCTCACTTGTCATAGAGTTTGATTATGGATGTAGAATGATGTAAAGGTTAGTATCTCGTTATCACTGCGGATGTGTATGTTTGGACAATGTTGTTTCGTTATTTCTATTTCTGCTTCTTTACTCGCATGGGCGAGTAATGGCATGTGACACCCGAGTGAGATGTTTTACTGTGAGACTTCTGCTGTGAGACGATATTAATTAGTGCTACGTGAGTGATTATGGTGTGATTACCGAGTGGGGGGTGTTACAACAACTATAAGCCGGGAACATTTAAAGATGAAACAAGTTAGGTTAATTGTAGATAATTAACCGTCCGATTCCATGTATGTAATAGGATTCGAATAGTTGATTTCCGTAGGAGAGTCGGCGATCCGAAAGCGACGGTGAACGGTATGATTTTCTCATGCTCTGTATGCTAATGAGGTTTCCTCGATTTGTGTGTTTGTGTGTTTATGTGTTATCACCTAATCAAGATAAAATGCACGAATCGGTTTATTGCACTTTCATGTGCTTGTAGTGTATTTTTCCTTGTTGGAATGTACTTGAACCTTGAAGTTTGTATAATTCATGAAATGTATGATCATGGATGAAGTTCTTGATTGATTGGGTGTGAAGTGTGCTAACCCTGAAGTATTGAAAGAGTGATTTCTCACTAACTTCCTAACTATGTACATTTCTAACTTTGAGAAATTTGTAAATTGGAGTATGTGAGAAGTCCGATAGAGTTTCGGCCACACGTCAGAATGAGGAGATAAGAGAGATTGCTTCCGAATTCTGGCCTAGCCTTCCCACCATGGTTCCGAACCGTATGGTCGTAACCCGGGGAAGTAAGCCAACCTAAAGCCCGGTGGTGAGATTGTCTATCTCTGCCCGGAGGTCAACCGACTTAACTTAATGAGTATCCAAGAGTAAGGATAATTGAGAAAGCAATGATCATGACTAGTGTGAGTCTTATGATCAAGAGATAAGAGTTAAGAGCACCCGATTAACCCGGATGAGTAACTAACTAACTTTGAGATAAGGCTTAAGCTTGAGAAGAGAATCTCAAGGCCTTGATGATTGTGATTTATTTCCTTTGCTTATGTTATGCCATGTGTGGAGTGCTATCTTGCATGATTATCATATGTTCTATTTATCATGTTATTTAAAATAAAACGAACTCCACGTATACGACCAAATAGTTGGCGTACCCACGTTAGCACGCGGGGTATGCGAATTTCATACCAGCAGTTATGCTGAGCCCCTTTGGGGCCCATGTTTATTTTTCAGGTACCCGAGACTGTTGATAGTCGTGATGCGACCGGGTTGTTAAGCCTTTTGTTAGTTAGAGAATTTTGGTAGTGTACTGAGTGGTACACGGGCGTGCAGCCCTTTTTGTCTAGCCGGTGTACTATGTAGTACACTCCTTTTTGGATTTTGGGAATTATGTAAATCGTGTTGGATTCGAGAATTGATGTAATTTAACTATGCACTTGATACTCGGTAATCCTTTGTGATAAAAGTTGTTATGGGATGTATTTAAGTAAGCTTGGTAATCATATTTATCAGACTGTAACTGTTGGTAGCTTAGGCCATGTTAGTCGCATGGGCGACTAACAGCATTGTATCACCCGCCGAATGGTTTGAATTTCCGCTGCGATTAGTTTAATGACCGAGGTGATTAGGCGATAATTAGAGGATTAGCAGTAGGGGTGTTACAAAAAGTGGTATCAGAGCGTAGTCACGCTCTAATAGATAAGATTACCGAGCGTAGTGATTACCGGGTTAGGATTGCAATCCGTTTAGCAACGGAAGAGTAGATACCTAACTTAAATGACCGTTAATGACAACGGAAACCCCTTTAACGTCCGAAGGGACGATACAATTGTTTGAACCTAAGACCTTGTGGTCACAATACCTAATGTGAGTTAAATTCTTGTTCTGATGTCAGGAAGAGGCCGTGGTCGAGGCCGAGGCCGTGGAGAGTCCACTGACGAGCCGGGCACGCAGACGATAGCAGAGATCATCGCTGCCACGGTAGCGCAGATGCTACCCCAGGTCATAGCGGCTGTTCAGCAGACCCAGCAGAACCAACAACAACAACAACAGCAGCAACTCGACCCACCTCAACCTCAAGAACCAAATTGGGTGAAAGCCGTAGCTGATATTCGACCCGCATGCTTCAAGGGCGAGAGCGACCCAGCTAAGCTCGAGGCTTATATCTCCGAGATGGAGACAGCCTTCGAGACCCTCGAGGCTCCTGCTGGAGTGAGGGTGAGGATAGCCGCCTACTATCTGAAGGGTGCTGCCATGGACTGGTGGAAGCTAGTCAAGGGTGAGTACGTCGCCGACCCCGCATTCGACTGGAATGCCTTTACTTCTCTTCTTCGAGCCAAATACTACCCGGAGCATGTCAAGAAGAAGAAGCGGCTCGAGCTTGATGCCCTAAAGATGACGGACAAGATGATCGTCAATGAATATTACACCACTTTCACTTCTATCCTCCGACTACTGCCCGACCTAGGGTATACTGGCCAGGTCTTGGTCGACCGCTTCTATGGCGGTCTGAGCCATCGCCTCCGGTATGGCATGGGTTACACCCGGTTTACCTCCCTTTAGGTAAATAATGATTTAAATCCTTAATGTCGTAGTCAATACCAATTAACGCCTTAAAATGCAAGGAAACCATCTAATATCCTATATTTCAGGAGTGTTACCATGCCGCCTCGAGAGTCGAAATTACCGTCCAGCTGAGGGACGAGGAGAACGCGCTTAAGCGCAAGACTAGCAGCAAGGGTAACCGTTCTGATGAGCGGAATCAGAACAAGGTCTGGAAGAAAAAGGGGAAGTACACCCACCCGCCACAAAAGAGTACCCCCGGAGATAGCAGTGTCTTTGCTGAGAAAGGCAAGGCAGCTGAGCCTCTATAGCTTGCCTACTCTGTGCCGGTGGCTGCAAAGCCGCTGAGATCTCACCCGCCTAAGGGTAAGACTCCGATTTTAAATCCATCCTTAAATGAAATTATCACTAGCACACCGAGCACCACTAACATCCAAACTTTAGGTTCTGGTTCCGGCTCGGGAAGAATCAATGACGGCCGTGCCTACAGTTGTAAATGCTGCTGCAAGAATGACCACCCCGACACAGATTGCCAGGGTCGAGAGGTGAAGTGTTATAGCTGTCAGAAGATGGGTCACCGATCTTATGAGTGCCCCAACAAGTCTAAGGGTAGCCACCAGAGCTACAAACAGCAAAAAGGCAAGGAGGTTGCATTTGGCGATGCTCAAGCCCAGAAGACCTCGCAGGGACAGGGGTCTCGAGGTGCACAGAAGGGCACACCATAGAGGCAGCCGGCCTTGCACGTCATCGACCGTGATGGGACCGGTACGAAGTCCGGCCTAGGTACTAACTAACACCTTTAATTCTTGAAGAGCATGTCTAAAGTATTGAATTACCTGTTTG